>JAJMJM010000028.1:0-121086 GCA_030563565.1 Saturnispora sekii
ATCATTGCTCACAAGGTCTGAGGCATCCACAGCTTCGGTGGCTTGGACCACAACGGTTTGAGTAACCACAACCACGTTTGCTTCTCTCTTGTGGTGGTGATGACCGTGTTGGAGAGCAACTGGGGCAGCGTTAATAAGAGCTGAAAGAGCGGCTAGTGCAAGTAATTGAGACTTCATAGGGAACGTAATTAGTTAGTGAAGGAGTGACTGAGTTAGTTGGAGTTTAAAAGGAGGTTTCAGATCAAGGGGGGGATCTTCCCCCCTTTTATAGCGACGCGCTGCTCATCGTCGGAGTGAAAAATTTTCCCCTTTGGGTAAATGAGCAGTAACATTTCCTTTCTTTTTATTTTTCTTTTTTTGATATCCTTAGGAGGTTGATGGTTTGGTCTATGGATCTTGTAACTACAGAAGTGTAGGATTAGTAAAAGAGTAAATATATTAGATGTGGCTTCGTAATTCCGAGACCATCTTCTCCTCGAACAACCCTTGTGCCGGAGAAAATACACCAGGTGCGCCCCCTATTGTGCGATAATCGTAGATATCGGGGAAGGATGGTAGCAGTGATGACAACAATAGAGCTGGCTTTACGCGTTGTGAGTCGAGGAATCCCTCACGGGCTTGTGGTATGATATGTGATGTCGAAGTCCCCGCTTTCGATGAGAGAATCACCAATACCAAACGAGGCGTTGACTCTGATGACCCGAAAAAAAGATGAAACTCACTGGAGAGGAGGGAGAGAGGGGAGGAATGAGGTGAGATGAAGGATTGAAGCGGGTGTTTCTACAACGCGATGATCAAGATGGAGAGGCTATTTCAGGAATTGCAGTTCACAGTTAAAGGCTTGAGAGAGGGGGTTGCTGAGAGCATCGTAAGGAATGAGGGAAACGGAGGGAGAGCGCAGAGAGTCGCTGAAGGTAAGGTCGGGGAATTCAAAAGAATGGTGGAAACCAGACGAAGGAGAGGACGCCAATGGATAATAACTCAAGCTCCTAGGT
Source organism: Saturnispora sekii (assembly GCA_030563565.1). Classification (NCBI taxonomy): domain Eukaryota; kingdom Fungi; phylum Ascomycota; class Pichiomycetes; order Pichiales; family Pichiaceae; genus Saturnispora; species Saturnispora sekii. Next base: position 996 of record JAJMJM010000028.1, read on the forward strand.
TTTCTATGAAAGTGATTGATTATGACCAGAATGAGTTTGTCCGTTTTCACCTATTCGTATGTGCTGTGTTGCTTGTTTGTACCTCTTTTACGTTACCACTAAAGTATAGGTTAAATTGAGTCACACACTCGTGGGTAGGAAAACTGAGCGGAAGATATGTTTCCCAAGATCCAACGGACAGGGTGGTGCTGAGCGCAACGTGGATCGGCCAAGACAGATCGCCAGGACACCCGCAAATATACTGAAACAGCCCAAATCGAGGTCAGAGTTGGAATGGAACGATTCTAGATGTCTCCCTTCGATCTCCTTGAAAACGATGGCAGTCAAAGTGGTGATGAAAAACGACTTGGGTACAATCTCATCGCCAACGACACCTATGGCTTGAAGAACGCCAGAAACCAGATCTTGATGACAGGAGATTGGACGTTCAAAGTACTGGTAATTAGTCCCGATACCCACGAGGGTGGGGTGGGTGATGACATCGAAGCCCCAGTTTGCACAGCAATCGAAGGCTTCAAATCGTGTAGAGTGAAAAGAGGTTGAATCTACCAAACTGCACCTAGGTCATGGACGACGTTTTGTAGCTGACTTGGAAAAAGCTTGGAAACGACACTTTCATTGAAACTAAATCAAAAGCTACTCAATCCCTGACCTTCATAGGAACCAATTAGGCGACATTTTGGGTCGTGCTAGAGGAAGAAAACCAAGAAAGCTGTCGTCTTAGGTCATCGTAGGTCATCGTAGGTCATCGTAGGCCATGGTAGTTGGTCTTGGGTAGTTTTGGCTCATCGTAAGACATCGCAGGTGAACCTTATGTCTTTCTGAGTAATCTCCCGTCACATTGTTTGATGAATGGTCACTGATTTAACTCATTTGAGACCTTCACCACCAATGGTGAAGATACAATTGAGGCAGAAATAAATCTCAGAGTGCATATCCTTATTTACAAATTCCCTTTGACACTAAGGAACAAAAAACTCAACACCATCCCAGAGAGTTACGGAGGCGTAACCCGATTATGAAAAAAATGACCATCTTTGCTTTGATTTAAGGTAATAAGAGGAGAATTTTCTCACAGTGGAAAGATCCTAAGATATGCAATTGAACCTAAAAAAGACTCTTAGTTGTCAAATAAGTGCCAATGCGAGATCTTAACACAATCTTCACCTTGAACCAAATTCCCTGGACCCCATCAAATCAAAATTTCATTTCTTGCACAAAAATCCTCACTGGTGAGAGGGGTATCTGAGTTGGGTGTCAACTATGGAAAAATTTTCAAGGATATGAAACAAGGGGCCGTATTATTTCCGTATTGGAGGGTACCTTTGTTGCAACTGCTACATGAAAAAGAAATTATGGCTTTGAAAAAAATGACGTCAAGCCGTTTTTTCCGTTTTCGGTTCTCGCTTCCGTTGCCTATTGTTCAAACAGTGAAACTGTTTCAGATCACTTTTAAGGGGGGAGGGTTCAAGTCTAGACCTTCTAAGCCTCCTTTAAAAATATCCATCCCCATGATATCTCATTGTCGGAGTGTATTCATAGCTGGATGGTTTTTGAACATAGTTTGCATGCTTTATCCATGATTCTTCTAAGATAGTTGTATTTTAAAAAAAACAGCTTTTTTTGGAAAAAAGGGGAAACTGATTGCGGTCCGCTATGCAGCAATGGTGATGTCAACTTAGGCATAAGTTTCATCCGTGATGGCGTGATTTTATTTGGGCTTAATTGTGTCTATTGCCCAATGCGGCAATAATCGTACAAAGGGGATCATTTATCGTTCCATTTTTTAAAGGAAAGACCAGAGGACATAAATGGCTACCCAATCAATATCAAGGGTATCTTGAGCTTTTGAATCTATTTTTGGAAACTATTTGTCCCCCACCAAGTAGTCAGCAAAAGGTCCTAAATCTGCTCATGGGATGGGTCATTTGGGTCTCGTTTGCATCAGAATTTACCAATTTAGATCAAGTGGCATAATATCCCAACCAGTTACGTCATGAGGCGCAAATAATAATGGGCCATATGCCCTCCCAATTCCTTTACTTACCGAAGCTTACGAGCATGATGTCCGGAAGAGACAAAGAGATGGATATTTACGAAGTTAAATCTATTTTAATAATACCAATTGATAGCAAGCAAATAGTTCACTAGCAAGAAAAAAAATACAGGTACATGAAGATCAAACATCTAGATGATCTCACTATTGGCATAACCGATTAGGTAATATCCTGATCCTAAATGATGGTGCGCTTACATAAGCGCTCACATGACAATGATGACATAATCTCAGCATCTCGATGAGAAAATTTTTTGACAAATAATTGGGTGGCAAATCACGTTCCTTCTTCAAAGCAATGGGTGTTGAAGACTTTAAGCCAGACAGTGAATTTGGTCAACAGATCAAAGAACAGATTGCAAAGAGTTTGGTTACAGAGGATCCCAATTACGTGGCTGAATTCCTCTTGGTCTTGATTTCTAATAACAAATCTCCAATGGAGATCGTCAAAGAGTTCACGGACTTATTTGGGGAGATCATCAACGTTCAATTCGTTCAGGATGTTATTAACGCGATTTTGAACCACCAGGGAGAACAAAACCAACAGCAGCAACTTCAACAGCAACAACTTCAACAGCAACAACTTCAACAGCAACAGCTTCAACAGCAACAACTTCAACAGCAGCAAATGCAACAACAATTGCAGCAGCAATCTGGTCCTGAACAGGTTCAACAACCAATTGCAGCTGCACAATCAGCTTTTGGCCAATCAGCCTTTGCTCAATCTACATTCACATCGATCCCAACTCAACCTTCGTCAATGACCGATAAGGGTGTGCGATTCCAGGACGATGACGCTATGCAAATAGATACCAACAAGTTCAATTTTAAGGGTGCTTCCGGAAAGGGTGGTCGTGGTGGGGCCAAGGGCACGAGGGGTAATTTCAAGCCAGGCCGTCAAGCTACTACAAGACAAGTTAAACCGAACAAGAACATGGGGAAAATGATGGAAATGGTAATTGACAACGATTCAACAACCAACTTTATTCCAAAGAACAAACCAACAGAAAGATGTAAGGCTTTCCCGCATTGTCCAAATAAAATGTGTCCATTTGCTCATCCGACAAAGACATGTTTCAATTATCCAAATTGTCCAAATACTGGAGGAACATGCACTTACTTGCATCCTGGCGAGGATGATGCCCTCATTGCAGAATGGGAAAAGGTGAAGGCAGAATCTCAAAAGGCAAGAGAATATAGAAACATGCCAAAGAATATGGGTATTACTCTGTGTAAGTTTGGTGTTACTTGTTCAAAGGATATTTGTCCATTTGGTCATCCAACACCTGCTAACAAGGATGCGAAAGTTACCACCTTACAATGGTGTATTGATAACAAGAACTGTCAAGATCCAACTTGTACAAGGGCTCATTCATCACCAAATTACCAAAGACCAGCTTCCCAACCAGTGGTTCAAGCCCCACCACAGAATTTTAACTCAACTCCAAAAACAGTCTCAGGTCCCGCAACTACTGTTCCATTGGCTAATAGATCTTTGGAACAATGTAAGTTTGGTAAAAAATGTACCAACAGAATGTGCAACAAGAGACACGCTTTGAGTTCAGTCCCATGTAGGGATGGTGCCCAATGTGCTAGAATTGATTGTTCCTTCATGCATCCGCTATCAGAACAATGCAAATTTGGTGTTGCCTGCACCAATCCAAAGTGTGTGTTTTCACATCCAGAGGGTAGACAATTTAATAACGGTCAAAATGGCGGTCCTGGAGATGCTGCCCCTGGTGCCAACCAAGTGTGGGTGAATGGGGATTTGCAAAACACCGGTGCTACCAGTGGGAGGATGTTTGCCATTAGTGATGATCAAATGATGGACCAGGCTCCAATTCAACAAGTTTGAGAGTACGATCATTACTGGTAGGAGAGAGATAATTAAAAGAGGTCTTCTTTTGATGTTATTGGAATTTCATGTGTTAGTGTATAGGACTTTATATTTTTTTTTTTGGCTTTTTTTGGCTTTTTTTAATAGACTTGATTGGTTTGTTCGATTAGATTCTGTTAACAGGAGACAATCAGGGAGGACCTAATTTTGAATTTCATTTCTTAGCAAATAAAAGAATATATTAGGATTGTTTACTTAAAAATAGCGAAATTATTGTTTTTGGTTTGTTGGTATGATATCCTATCAATTGTTTACTAGTTCATTTGTGTTTGTCTTGAAAGTAATGTATTTATCATAGAAATTTTTATTATATTTGTTTTTTTTATTTTGTTAAACATGTTTAATTTGTGTAAAATAAAAATATTGAGCAAACAATATTCTTAGCTGATTCCTTATATATAGTGCCAACATGATATGAAAAGGCTTTTTCCAATCATGAATGAACCCCAATATTTTTAAATCGAATTCGGAGTTAAAAGCCCATTTTCTTGTGGGTTCAATAAGTCGTCTACATTCTTAATAACCCCTTAGCTATAAAGGTTTACAAACTTACGAGATGTTACACTAGAGAGAAAAAGTTAAATTATATAACTGAATAGATAATTTATTTCTTCTTGGAAGCTTCATCGGAGTAGATATCCAATGGAGAAGCTTGCAACAATTGTTCGGCCCACAAGTTTGGAGTCAAGAAACCGTAAGTGTTACCCAAAGCGGAGAAACAAGCCTTCAAGGTGTTTTCGGTGGTTCTGGTGGAACCGGAAGAAGTGGTGTAGATATCTTCAATACCAGCGAATTGAAGAAGTTGCTTGACAGCTGGGGAGGCAACGACACCGGAACCTCTTGGAGCTGGAATCAATCTAACGTTAACGGAACCACACTTACCGGAGGTCTTGTTAGCGATGGAGTGAGGAGCACCCAAGTTAGAACCCCAGTAACCTCTTCTCACAGGAATGATGGACAACTTGGCAATGACAATGGCACCTCTGATGGCGTTGGCCATTTCCTTAGCAGCCTTGACACCCAAACCAACGTGACCGTTAGAGTCACCAACAACCATGACGACCTTCATTCTGGTTCTTTGACCGGCTCTGGTTTGCTTTTGAACAGAGACAACAGCCATGACCTTTTCTTGCAAGTTTGGCAAGAGAGTGTCGACAATTTGGACTTCCTTGATTGGCAAAGAGTGGGTGTAGATTTCTTCGATGGAAGTGATCTTACCGGCCTTCACCAATCTACCGAGCTTGGTGACTGGAGTCCAACCCTTTTCTTCGGATTGTCTGTTGTTTCTTCTTGGGCCTCTTTGTGGGCCGCCTCTTTGTGGTCTTTGTTGTGGAGCAGATGACATTATTATTTACTGGTTGGAATTTAACGTGGATACCGAGCTTGGTGGCAATCAGTCAACCTTAATAAAGTTAGTATTTGGGCGAGTGAAAAATCTTGAAATTTTTCTTGATTTTTGCGAGGATGGGGAAAATTTTGCGCCTAGCATTTCGATCAAGCCCTGTAGCCCTCACTGATGGCACGTGATCAACTTTAGGTCAATTACGTGATCAGGTAATTCTATATATAGTTAGGGTCCTGATCAGTCATCTGATTGAGCAATGCACAACTCAATTGAGTGAAAGTATCGTCGTTGAACAGGAGTGAGAAAGTCTTCTTGATCTAAGTGTATATATGTTTAAAAACTATCAAACAAAAATGAACAATTCAAACGTTAACAAAATTGTGGGGAATACGAAGAAATTGGTAGAACCTGAGACTCCAGCTTGGATGGGGATGGGGATAAAGGACATCACTTCAATTTATAAAAGAATGATGGATGGTGATGTAACCTCAATATTGAATGATTGCAAGCAAGCTGCAAAGTTATTTAAGCAAACTAGTGCCGAAGAAAATCATAGGACTGACTGAGCTCAAATTCGCACTATGAAAAAAATGAACCCTTGAATTTGAGAACAATAGGGGCCAGTCTAAGTCTTGGCGATGGGTAAAGAGGATTATCGATGCCTATTCTTTGTAGCAAAAGAGCTCCAAATAATTTTACAAAAGCGATTGTGGATATGAAAAAATAAGATGGCGATCAAGCGGCAAGAAGAATCATTTTGAGGATGCGGATGAACGTGGAATTCAATTGAGGATATTACGATATGTAAAATCCTGGACGATGTTTTGCCATTACTGGTGATCATAGAACAAGATTTGCATCAGCTTTTTGTTACCAGTGAAGAAACCATTAAAAATAGAAAAGAGAGCCGAGGGAGGTTCAAAAACCAGCTGAAGAGCACGGGAAAGTTGTAGAGCGACCAGATGAGGCATATCTGAGATTTCTGGGATGGGTGGGGGAGGGGATATCATTATTTGACGTAGTTAAAACCACTACGGAGAGATACTCCCAATGGGATCCCGTTTACCCTCTGCGATGAATCACCCAGTGATGACAGCCTGGGGTCTGGATTTTTCTCATTGAATTGAATCTTTGTGTGTTTACCCGGAGGACTTGTGACAACTTTTCTGGATTCATTCAATATCAAGAATGGCGAGATTGCTGTTGCCAAGTGACTCTCTGGAAATGAAGGAGTAAACAACGATTCAAAATACGGTCATGTGACAGCATAAAAATTGGTTGAAAGATCACTCAGCTGGTCAACACATAATTTCTGTGGGTGAAGACTCCTGAAATGCGCCCCGGGGATTTGAAAGCAATTATCAAGACCGTTGTTGGGACTTTCCACTGGTAATGGCCTTTTTCTATAAGTGGCCACCTGTATGAATTCCAATTGATGTATTTAATAAGATCAAGTCATTGAATCAACTGCAGGATGATAAGACCATCGCTTAAAGCTTATTTACCGATTAAATATACTCTGCAGCAGTCAATCAGTCTGCACATTGCGGGCGGAGTCAATGGCAATCTATGTTCCGGAGTCAAAGAAAACAAAGGCCGACCTCAATACGTGGGCCAAGTCAAACTGGGGGTTTATCCGGAACACGGAACGATGGACGGAACGGTAGACGGAACGGATAAAGTTACAAGTCCCCCATCTGTCTCCTCTTATCAATCCTCATCACCTACGTCTCAATCTGGTCTTGATGGAACTTGATGTGCCAAATGGGTTAAGTTGGATCACATGACTTGACGCAATTTTAAAATGACTATTAAATTTTTCACTGGATGACCGACGTGGAATTTATTTAAATAGCGTCAAACGCCAACTGGACACACCCCTCTTCTTTGATTGATTTAAACAACAATGGCCACTCCACAACCAATTTCTCAATTATCAAAATCCTTTGAAAGAGCATCATTAGCTGTTGCTACTTCTCCAACTCAATCATACATGGATCAATACAAGCCTCAAACCACGAGGGTTCTTAAACCATTCAATGCGGGTGACATCAAGATTCTTCTTTTGGAGAATGTGAACGAAACCGCATTGAACATCTTCCACAACCAAGGTTACCAAGTGGAATTCCTCAAGACCTCTCTTGCAGAGGAGGAATTGATTGCCAAGATCAAGGATGTCCACGCCATTGGTATCAGATCCAAGACCAGACTTACCGCGGAAGTTCTTAAACACGCCAAGAACTTGGTTGCCATTGGTTGCTTCTGTATTGGTACCAACCAGGTTGACTTGGAATTTGCTGCTAACAACGGTATTGCCGTTTTCAACTCCCCATTCTCCAACTCGAGATCTGTTGCTGAATTGACTATTGCTGAAATCGTGGCTTTGTCAAGACAATTGGGTGACAGAAACATGGAAATGCACCAAGGTATTTGGAACAAGAAATCTGCCAAATGTTGGGAAGTCAGAGGTAAGACCCTTGGTATTGTTGGTTACGGTCACATTGGTTCCCAATTGTCCGTTTTGGCCGAAGCCATGGGTATGAATGTGCTTTACCACGATGTTTTGATGATCATGTCCATGGGTAACTCCAAGCAGGTGACCTCTCTCCAAGAATTATTGAACAATTCCGATTTTGTCACTTTGCACGTTCCTGAATTGCCAGACACCGTCAAGATGATCTCCACTCCACAGCTTGCTGAAATGAAGGATGGTGCTTACCTCATCAACAACTCCAGAGGTACTGTTGTTGATATTCCTGCTCTGGTTGAGGCTTTGAAGGTTGGCAAATTGGCCGGTGCCTGTATTGATGTCTATCCTAAGGAACCAAGGGCCAATGGTCCACATTTCAACGGTGAAGAACTTTTGCCTTTCATTGATGACTTGAAGTCTTTGCCAAATGTCATTTTGACTCCTCACATTGGTGGTTCAACTGAGGAAGCCCAATCTGCGATTGGTATCGAAGTTGGTACCGTCTTAACCAAGTACTTGAACGAGGGTGCATCTGTTGGTGCCGTCAACTTCCCTGAAGTTGCCCTCAGAGGATTGGACTTGGAAGAAGAAAACGTTTGCAGAGTGCTTTACATTCACAAGAACGTTCCTGGTGTCTTGAAGGTGGTTAACCAAATCTTGTCTGACCATAACATTGAAAAACAATTCTCCGATTCCAGAGGAGAAGTTGCTTACCTGATGGCCGATGTTTCCGGTATTACCAACGAAGATATCAGACATCTTTATGAAGAATTGCAAGCCACTTCTTTCAATATCTCCACCAGATTGTTGTACTGAATGCAACACAGGATTAAACGATTCAACACCTTTACATTCATGATACTCATATGATCATTTTATAGCTTTATCTCCTAGATCTTCTCAACACAATCTGGGTTGTTCATTTAATTTAATTTGTATAGATATAAACATTCAATTATAAATCAACATTCCATTCAGTTTGACACACTATTTTCTCAAAAACCGGCAACCTGAAATCATCATTTTCTTTCTTTCTTGGCCTCCCAACATCTCAACATTTACGATAACCACATTTAATAATCTCTCTCTTTTACTTCTTACATATTCGCTTGCAAATTTACTTATCCAGCTCCTGAGCATGCTGAGCCCATTTACCTTCTCCTTCGAGAAAAGTCACGGGTGGCAAAAAATCTCATTACAACTGCTTCTCTTTAATCCAACGATGTCTACAGCAATCACCTCTGTTGGACCATACTTGTCTCTTCTGGAGGAACAGGATAGAGATCTACAGGTTTATGCATTGGAAACCCTCAATCAACACGTGGATCAACTCTGGTCTGAGATCGCCAATAAAATCTCCGATATTGAAGACTTATTCGATGATGAGAGCTTTTCCCACAGATCATTGGCCGCCTTATTGGCATCAAAAGTTTACTACAATTTAGGGGATTACGATTCAGCAGTCAAATACTCATTATTGGCCGGAAACTCATTCAATACCGATGATTCAACACAATATGTTCAAACAATTGTTTTGAAATGTATCGAAAGATACATCAAGTTGTCTCAATCAAAATTTAATGACCCAGAGTTGGTGATTGATGACCAATTGACCAAAGTTTTTGAAAGAATGCTACAGAAATGTGTTAGCTCCGGTGACATAAAGTTGGCACTTGGTATATCCATTGAGAGTTACAGATTGGACATTGTTAAGGAGATCATCTCTTCTGTCAAGTTTAATAATGACAACTCGGAGGAATACACGTTGAGTTTCATCAACTACGTTTTAACAACAGTCACCGCCGTCATCAACGATATAAATTTCAAAACTTTGGCTTTGAACGAAATGGTGGCCTTGTTGTTATCAGTGGAAAACCCGGACTATTTCATGATCACCAAGGTCATTGTTCAATTGAATGATTCAAATTTGGCCCATAGGATCTTCAAAGACTTGCTTACTTCAAAGGATAAGGTGTTGGTCGGTTACCAGGTTGCTTTTGATCTAGTGTCGATTGCTTCTCAGGAATTATTATCGAAAGTGGTCACCCTTGTAGAATTAGACTCCTCAGTTGATTCCACCAGCCAAGAGTTCATCACCTTCAAGAAGATCCTCTCGGGGGTACCAACCTGCGATTTGGACATCACTTTCCTCTCGAACAATAATAAAACAGACATCAATATTATTAATGCTACCAAAAAAGCTCTCGATGGAAGAAATTCCTTGTACCATTCAGCAGTGACTTTTGCCAGTGCTCTCATGTACTCCGGTACCACCGATGATTCATTCTACAGATCTAACTTGGATTGGTTAGGCAAGGCCAACAATTGGTCGAAATTCTCCGCTACTGCGGCCTTTGGGATCATTCATAAGGGTAATTTGGCCCAAGGGAGGGCCATTTTGGAACCATATTTACCAGGCAACACTCCAAACGCCTTCACAAATGGGGGATCCCTTTACGGTTTGGGGTTGATCTATGCAGGTCAACATAAGGAGGTTCTTCCTTACTTGAGGGACCATATAATGTCGAATTACGGTAATGTTTCTAATGCCGATACCGATGTCACTGTTCATGGTGCCTGCTTGGGTTTGGGTATTGCCGCAATGGGATTATCTGACGAATCCCTTTGTGATGATTTAAAGAGTGTCTTGTTTGCAGACTCCGCAATCGCCTCACAGGCCGCCGCTTTGGCTTTAGGTTTGGTGATGGTTGGTACCGGTAACACTGAATTGATCAACGATTTGATAACTTACGCTCAAGAGACTAAGCATGAAACCATTATCAGAGCATGTTGCATTGCCACTGCTTTGATTAGTTTTGGTCAGGAAAATGCCGGCGAACCAACAATTGAAAGGTTAATCGTCAGCCAGGACGCCATGTTACGTTATGGTGCCTGTTACACCATCGGATTGGCATACTGTGGTACCTCCAACAAGGCCGCAATTAAGAGACTTTTGCATATTGCCGTTTCTGATTCCAGTGATAACGTTAGAAGGGCGGCTGTCATGAACTTAGGGTTTGTGTTATTGAGAGACTACACCAAGGTTCCGACCGTGGTGGAATTGTTGTCCCAGTCACACAACCCATATGTGAGATATGGTGCTGCTATGGCATTGGGTATTTCATGTGGTGGTAGAGCTTTGAAATCCGCCATCGACGTTTTGGAACCCCTTTGTAATGATGCGGTTGATTTTGTCAGACAGGGTGCCACGATAGCTAAATCGATGATTTTAATTCAACAAAATGAAAAGACGTATCCAGCAGTCAAGGACTTCAGGGAAAAGTTGGCCAAATCGATCTCTAACAAACATGAAGAGGGTCTCGCTCGTTTTGGTTCCACCATTGCTCAGGGTATCCTAGATGGTGGTGGCAGAAATGTCAGCATTCAATTAGAAAACGTTCAAACCAATTCTTTGAACACCAAGGCCATTGTCGGGTTAACAGTCTTCACTCAGCATTGGTATTGGTACCCATTGACCCACTTTTTGAACTTATCTTTCACCCCAACATCTATTATCGCCATAACAGGAGATTTGAAGGTTCCAGAGCTGAAAATCAATTGCCATTCCAAGGAAGAAATGTTTGAATACCCACCGAAGGTGGAAATCCAAGTGGAGAAAGCCAAGGAGAAGGTTGCCACAGCCGTCCTATCAACAACTAATAAAGCTAGAAGAAGTAAGGCAAAAGTGGAGGAGGATGCAATGGACGTGGATGACTTGGAAAAGGAGGACAAGGACACCAAGGAAGAGCAGAAGGGTGTTAATAACGAGGAATTACAGGACGATACTTTCAAATCTCTTTACGTGTCTGAGCCATACCAATTTGGCAATATGACCAGAGTGGTCCCAACTCAGTTGAAGTATGTCACTTTTGTCAAGTCTGAGAGATTTACACCAGTTAGAAAGTTCAAGGGCATGAATGGTGTTGTTGTTGTTAAGGACAATCTGTCAGGGGAAAGTTTTGATCAAATCAAGACTTTGAGAGAAAAGAGCGCCCCAGCAGAAGAACCAACTACAGTTGCCACAGAGGTCTCACCAAATGGAACCACATCAGATGTCACTAGTGCTGCAATGGAGATCAGTTAGACATCTTGCTGAAATGATTAAATAGAAAACCGTTATAATTTTAAAGAAAAATAAGTGCTCCATGCCGTATTTGTAGGTTTGATTACTCTATATAAAAAATTTACATCACCCGAATCTCGATAATGCCGTATCCAGATTTCTCTTAGTCGGGTGTACTCTCTTTCCAGCCCCTGATTCAATGGCTGCTCTGCTTTCTTGGTTCTGTAAAACTCTATCCACTCTCCTTGCTCTGTCTTTCACTGCATTCTTCGATTTCTTCGCTTTGAACTTCTGGAGGGATCTTTTGGTTTTAACAAATTTGTCTAGAGGCTGATCCTCATCAGATTCCTCTCCTGGCTTATCTGCGAAGATTTGCTTTTGATCTTCCTCTGTTAACTTCTGTTGAGGTTCTCTTCTGACATTACCAATGACGTTAGGATCCAACGTGATCATATCAGGTTGTAATTTATTCAAAAGAGCCTTGACTTCACCTTCCTTTCTCATGTTTGCTGTCTCAAAAGGATTCAATTCCATGGCATCAAAGTTTGACTCACCAGCACCTGGAACAATAAGAGACTCCACACCCTTGTTATGACCCACACCTAATATATCTTCAAATGGGACAAATTTTGTCCTTTGAATTTGTGATGAGGGGATCAAATGGGACATATATGGTTCATCTTGATGTGTCTTAAAAGTGTCTTTCCAAACTGTCACGTGTGGACCCCAAGAAACAGAGAGTAACCCGGTATCCGAGATAGAAACACAGTTTGCCTGAGTTGGTGTGTAATAGGTATCCAATTCTTCGAATTTTCTGATGTCCCAAATTTTCACCGATTTATCAGTACCTAAACAAGCCATGTAATTACCGTTTCTATTGATGGCTAGGGATCTGACAGGTCCTCTGGAATTCTGAATTTTGACAAGGGGTTGTTTCATTTTTGGAGCCCAAAGAGTGACTTGACCGTTTGTGTGACCTAGATGCATCACTGCATTCCATGGATTTTGTGCCATGGAAACAGTAGGACCCAACCTTGTTGGCAATTCGGAAACTAGGTGACCTGTTGATGTATCTGTGTACTTCAAGTATGAAGAATTACCTGCCGAGGCTAGAAGGAAGTGATATGGCAAAAAGTCCAATAAAGTTTGATGCTGGTGATCTTTTAATTTATGGATTTCAGTCCCCTTTTTGTCATAAATGAAGACGTATTTCTTTTGTGCAGTTGCAAAGAATTGATTGTTGTGCAGATACTTGACATCATAGACTGTTTCATTCAAATTCAATTCACAGTGAAGGGTACCCAATCTCCAATCAAAGGCGGCAACATGTCCCTTCTTACCCGCAATCACCAAGTCACGTCCATTTCTTGTATAATCAACAACATAAGGACCAAATTCCGGCAAATTTAATTTGAATTGTTTATTAGAAGTTGACACATCCACCGCTTTTTTTATATCTTCTTGTTTGAATCTGTAAGTTTTTTCCATACCTTCTCCTTCCAAATAGCCTGATTCTTCCTGTAAGAGCATATCGGTGTTGGCTGCCTTTAACAATGCCTCTTGGTAATCTTCATCAAATTTTTTGACCCTTCTTTCTCTTTTTTTGTCCCCTCTTTTTTGGATATGTGGGTTCTCCAACCCATCTGTTGGATTTGATCTTAAAGAACGTTCATACTTCTTTAAATCGGACATTCTAATCGTATTTAACACCGGGAATAGGAATGAAAAATTAAGGAAAAAAAAATATTTCAAGGCGGTGCTGACAACAATCGATTGGAGATATTGCTCATGAAAAAGTGTATAAAACACCTACATAAGAAGAGTTAAAAAATGGGACACATTGATAGGGTAAATGGCAGAGTTAAGGATGGTAAATATTATTCTTGGAATGCCCATTTAAAGGGGAAACAGTCTAAAGGATTTGTAATTTTGTAAAAACAGCACTGGAAGTGTATGAATAAAGGCTTTTATTTCAATTTTTTGCTTGCAAAGGGGACCTGGGTGCTGATATTTAACATTATGCACTCCTATTTTTGAAAAAGATCTATAGAAACACCTAGAATTGTGATTCTTCAGACCTTTGTGTACACACTAAAGCAAATAACATATAATTTTTATATACCAGTAATGGAAATCTTGACATCTAAACAATCATAAAGCTCCAGCTCAATGAATTTCTTTTTCCTGCTATTTGACACTAAGATACAAACTGCTGAGCATCATGAGCATGTCAAATTGATTTGAATGCTAATCAACCCTCCAGCATGCTGCCTACCTTCTCACCAACAACATCTTCCAAGAGCAAACAACTCTTAATACTATTTCCATCATATACACTCTCTTCTACTATCGCCAACTATCTCTATCCAAATTTTGTGTGATAATCTCTCCAGGTTAAATTACATAATCAAGTCGACGATATTCACTTGATGGTGAAAATTCCACAACCCACAGGTCTAATATCAAGTTCAATTATCGTCATGTCGGAGCTAACTGCAGCTGAAAAGCGTCAACTATTGAGGGAAAGAAGAGCGGCAAAAATGCAAAAGGGCTCAACTGATAGATTGAACAAGATTGTTGGGTCTAATGGATCTTCAATCATCCACGAAGAACCAAAGAAGGAAACTCCAAAGAGTGGTGAAACCCCATTAAAATCGAAAAGAATCAGTCAAACATTCCACAATGGCTCTATTGATGAAGAACCTGAAGTGCCTTCTTTGGAATCACTTGAGGAATTCCAGAGCATGGATCCCTTGCATGGAAACAAGGAACAATCGATGGAAGAGATATTGTCCAAGTTGTTACAGGGCCAGCATTCACAAACCGCTCACGCTGGCGAGGGTCCTATTCCCGATGATTTTATGAAGACGGTGGGTTCTTTATTTAATGCTACAGAAAGTCAGCCTTCACCACAAGGAGGTGAGGATTCCGGTGTACAAATGGAGGTGAAGACAAAGTATAAGGATACTTTTGATCTAATCCGTTACATCACTATTACCATCCTTTTTGGCTTTGTGTGGTACATTGATCAAGAAGGTGAACAATTAGCCACTCTGGCTTCCAATGCAAATGCTGTTTTACCAAAAAAGAGTTTCTTTTCCTTTTCCTGGGGCTATATAAATGAAACAGGGTTACCACGCGTTCATACACCGCTGTGGAATTGGTTTATCACTATTGAATGCATTTTCTCCACCACTCAATTGATGTTATCCAACGGGGGATTCTTACCACACAAAGTTAGAGACAGCTGGGTTGGAATGGTGCTCAATTTGATTCCTTTGGGATACAGAGGTATTTTGACCGCGGCAGTCAACTATTTAGACATTGTTTTGGGCGTTTGGAGGGATTTCTGCTTGCTGGTGGTATTGATGGCAATGAAGGCCTTTATAAATTGACCGCAAAAGGGTAATTTCACATATAAGAAAAAGCTAATAATTTCTGTAATTTTAGTAGCCAGAACAGCAAGGTAGTTCACCTATTAACACGTGGAGGCAAATGTCTAGTGTTTTTGATCTTTACCGCTCTGATAAATGGGTTTTTAAATGGCCTATCAAATAGAGATTTTAATAATTATGATCTGGTCTAGAAAAGCTGAACAGTCAGTCACCCTATATACATGATTGTTAGAATATAGTAAATGGTTGAAAGGTCGATTTACCAATTAAGTAGAGTAGTAAGTAAGAAACAATAATTTCCTTGTTAAAATGACTTATTTGTCATCCGAACCTACAATTTGCATCCAGGTCTTGCCCTCTTTCTTCAATTCTTGGGTGATTTCATCCTTCACCTTTCTGGCCAATCCTGGACCTTGGTAGGCAAAAGCGGTGTACAATTCCACAAAAGTGGCACCGGCTCTTGCAAATTCCAAGGCATCCTTACCAGTGGCAATACCACCACAACCAACCAAAACCAAATCGGTGTTCTTGGTGTATTTTCTCAAGGTTCTCAAAGCGGCCAAAGATAATGGCTTGAGTGGCTTACCGGACAATCCACCCGTTTCATCCACAACGTTACCTTGGGTGATCAATTTCTCCTTTGGTCTTTGGATTGTGGTGTTTGAAATGATGATACCATCAATCTTGGAGTCAATGGCCGACTTGGCAATGGATTCAATTTCAGGTTCCGTCAAATCCGGTGCAACCTTGACCAAAATTGGTGGTTTTTTCGAGGCATCAATCAATTCCCCTGACAACCCGTTACGGGCCTTGACAACTTCAGTAAGCAAGTTGGTCAATTTGGCCTCATTTTGCAAATCTCTCAAACCTGGAGTATTAGGTGAGGAAACATTAACCACCAATGCATCGGCATATGGACCAAAAGTTTCAACACCCTTCAAATAATCTTCAACTTCGTCACCGGTCTTGTTCTTACCCAAATTGATTGCCAAGAATTTGTTCTCTCTGAAGGCATTGTTAGCGGCATTTGGGTTTGCAACGTGCAAAGAGGCAAATCTCTGTTTCAAAGTGGCCAAAACTTCCAGATGACCAACAGAGTTGAACCCGTATCTGTTGATAACCGCTTCATCCGCTGGCAATCTGAAAAATCTGGGTTGGGGGTTACCAGGTTGTGGAAGTGGTGTAATTGAACCAATTTCCACATAACCAAACCCTAAATTGAAAAGAGGGTCAATCACTTCACCGTGTTTGTCGAAACCTGCGGCCATACCAACAGGATTGGACAATTTGGAACCAAAGAGATCCACCTCCAAAACGGGATCATCAACATCGGAAAATAATCTCGGATAGAGACCATATTTCAAGACATCAATACCAAGCTTGTGACCAGTTTCAGCATCAGTGATGCTTCTAATCAATGGACACCAGATGTACTCATTGGCTGCGGAACGAGCATCTAGTGACCAGATACCTAAAGCGACTGCTGTTGCCAATAACACTCCGGAGGATGGAATTGGTAAAATCTTCGATTGGAGAATCTTACCAGCTGGTCTAATAGAGTGAATGAACCTCCTTGACATGACTTGCAAAGTAAAGTGGTTATACTGGAAAATTATTTACCGATCTAAAAATCGGAAGACTAAATGGAAAATGCTTACGTAACGTTACATAACTTCTCCGGCCCTTATCAAACCGCTCTTTATCAGCTAATTAAAGTACTTAGCAACAATATATGCATTTGATCCCTTATTAACGACTGTATCCAATGCAGAAACAACGTTCACAACGTTCTCACTTACGGAGCCATCTGCTTGGGATTCAACAAATCTCTTTTTCTGATTCTCATAAATGGAAGATGTGATGAAGGGAAATAGGATGATAGCTACAGCTGCCCCGGCAAAAAAAGGATAGAGAGGTTTAACTTTGATTCTTTTCTGCCTCAATTTTAAAGTGCCATAACCCATCCATAGACCAATAGCCACCCCGGTGATTCCCTTGGCTGTTGTTGTGGTTGTTTGACATCCGGAATAGAAAGTGCCCAATTGGGTCTTTTCTGCATGGCTCAATTTGGCCACCTTGCTCTGGAAATATTCTCTCTCCTCTTGAGAATTGAATAAACCATCGATTATCGAAGACATTGGAGGACTCAGTGAAAAGCTAGTAGATGCTCATGATTTTCTCGAGGATTAAAATGAGTGAATGGAGGGAGCAAAGAGAAGATCCAATACCCCATTAAATGATCAAAGTGTGTTACAATTATGGAGTTGTAGGTTGGGTATAATGATAATAAAACAAGTCAACGGGTAAACCACAAGATCAACCCAGTGATAATCCCACCTTGATAAAAGATGCAAATATATCGGTTCTGCAGTTGATTCCTATCATAATCACATTTTTCCCCACCAGATTTTCTGTTAATATACCAGAATTAGCGTTGAGAGACGTCAACAAAATGGGGTAAAATCCCCTATATGCTCATGACATTTTAAACATTATATAATTCAACTAGGATTGGACAGATTCATTTATTCGATCTCCTAATCTGGTCCCAACTGGTTCCTACGCTCTTCTTCTCATCATTTGCATATGAGTCCCCAATAGAGCCAATATATCCCCCGGTTTCCTCAAATGGATCATCATTGTCGGTCACATTTGGTCTTTGGTAGACATCATCAGTTTCAGGTTGAGATTGTTGTTGCTGTTGCTGATCTTGTCTCACCCTGTCCCAAGAAGAAACGGCAGTTTCTCTAGAACCACCTTTTTCTTGCCTTCCATATGGTGGGACTTCGGAAGTCACCGGCTTATGGATAACCAATGGAGCTTTGGGGTCTTCTATACTCCGAGGGTCTCTGATTCTCAAAGTAGGGTCCTCACTGGACCTCTTGAAATAACTGGACCAGAAGAAAGACTTTGTAATAGGATCAGGGGTCACACCAATCGTCTTATAAATAGGGGATTCTCGCCCATAGTTGGATTCAATTTGTGCTAATTGATTATCAAAAACCGTCTTGTTGAACATTGCTGGAACAATCGAAGAACCCATCAGCCCACCAAAGATGGGCCACCATGGAGTCATCAAGGAACCTTTCTTCCTTAAAAAGAATGGGAGGGCCACACCGGATGCAAATCCCACAGATGATAAGAGCATCATTCTTCTAAATTGTTGTTCAAAGAAAACATACAATTGGGACCTCTCCTCAGGTGTGAGGGTGTGTTCCACCTCGTAGAACCGTGTCGCTTCATCGCGTGCTCTTTTGAACACTTTTTGAGCCTCTTCATCCGTCATTTTGAATACGTTAAAGAAATCGGGGTTTGCCAAATGGAGTCGTTCCTGGTGAGACTCAAATTTAGAGAGTAACGGTGAAGTAAAATCACTTTCCCAGTGAATTTCGAGAACTTCCTCCCAGTGAGTATTTTCTTCACATAATTACTGTGAAGAAAAAGCTTCGCAAGAAATCCACTGGGAAAACCTTCTTGAGTGCTTAGTATTTTTCACTCAAGAATCACTTGATGCTGCCTCTTATCCCAAAAGTAGGAGGCATCTCCAAGCCATTCGTTAGATCCTACAAAGTCTTGGCGATAGAAACGTCATGTGATGATGCCTGTGTCACTCTTCTTGACCGATTTGATCGAAACCAACCTCCAAAAGTCATTTTTGAGTATAAATCAACACTGGACTCTGCACAGGCAGGTGGTGTTGTTCCTACAGATGCTGCCAAACATAACAGAACAGCAATAGGTCCACTTGTTGCAGAAGCATTGAAAAACTCTGGATGGTCTAAACCAGACTTAATCTGTGCCACCAGAGGACCAGGTATGGTGGGGTCATTAATGGGAGGTTACCAGTTAGCATTGGGTTTGAGCATTGGCTGGAATGTCCCATTAGTTGGCGTGAACCATATGCTTGGCCACTTATTAGTTTCGAGATTGGAATCCAATGGTGAGATTCCACAATACCCATTTTTATCACTCTTGGTTTCTGGAGGACATACTATGTGTGTATTAAGCAAGGGGTTAACACAGCATGAAATTCTTGTAGATACTGTCGATATAGCTGCAGGGGATGCTCTGGATAAATGTGGACGTGAATTAGGTGTTCGTGGTAATATGATCGGCAAGGAAGTTGAACAGTTTCTGAACCAAAACAGGGATCAATGGGGATTACCGGTGGATATAATGGTTAAGGAGCCAATGTTAAATCAATGGGATCGAAAGGACTGCCTTGAGTACTCGTTCGCCAGTTTCAACTCTCAAGTGAAGAATACTTTGAAAAAGTATTACAACGGTAAGGTTCCAACGGATCCCAAAATCAAAGCTAGGTTGCTCTACAAGTTCCAAGAAGTGATCTTCCAACATATGATTACTAAAATCAAACTTGCGCTTAAGTTGCATAAAATTGAGGGGTTGGATTCCTTTGTCTGTTCTGGTGGTGTGGGAGCCAATTTACACTTAAGGGAGATGCTCAGGAAACAATTAAGACCTTTGGGATTCAATCACTTCTGTTTCCCCAAACCTGCTTTATGTACAGACAACGCGACAATGATTGGCTGGGCGGGAATTGAATTATATGAGCAGGGTTATACCACAGAATTGAACACCTCTGTGGTTCGCAAGTGGCCAATAACAGAGTTACTGGAATTGGATGGTTGGATCAAAAGCGACAAATAATTTACATTATAATACACCATGTATATAGAAAAACATTCATTTATAGATAAATGATTTCCATCATTTCCATCATAGAATGAAGAGCGGTCGTTCTATTTCGTATTCATCCACTAATTCTTTCCACGTTTTCATATCTAAGGAAAAAACAACATGGGATTTCCCCTCTATATCTTCACCCCCATCATATCTGGGCATGGCCTTGATGTTCTCACCATCGTTAACCTCAATATATGGGACACCTTCATCATCCACGTTCAAAATCAATCTCCCACCATTGACCAAAAAAGATAGGGTAAAAAACGTCTCCACAGATTTGCTGAACTCAGTAGGATGCAAGAACATAAAAATAGGCACCCGTTCTCCATGCTTAACCAACATATGGTACAGTTTCATGGCTGCACGGGAAGTATCATCTCTCACGTCTCCGCTTGCTGTCACCTCATCAACATCCTTTCTTTGGGGCCTTGTAGTTGTAGCCTTGTTCTTCGTGTCATCTACCAGCCTGGCTCGCATCACCCTCTTCTTTCTTTCCGTCCACAAGGGACCATTCAAGAATTCAAGATGAGACACTCCAGATCCAAGGGAGTCAAATAATAATCCGGCATTTGCCCAATTATACTCACCTTGGCTCCCACCATCGCTTGAACCAAATGTATCCTTCCATCCCTTGACTAAATCTCGTATTTGGATTCCATGACTTGAATTCCCCGAGCTTAAATGTTGTGCCACAACTTTGGCCTGAGAACTGACATCATGAAATGCCCCGGAATCAGTAGCTATGATGTTGGTGTCCTTTGTCCATTTTGATCGTCTGAAAATTGTCTCCACAACGTCTAATGATTTCTGAACAAGCTGAGGTCCTTGTTCACTCGTCAAATCTTTGAATTGGGTCTTGAGCTGATTGGTGGCTTCACTATACTCATATAAAATGTTAAATTGTTGAGAATCCTTCACGTGGGGTCTATTTACTTGGGTTTCGTCCTCGGATTCTTCTTCAGATTCCTCCTCTGAACTGGAAACGGGATTATCTGCATTATTCAAAGAGGGAGTATTGGAAATCTGGTCTTCCGTGTGTACTCTCTTAGTTACAGGAGTGTCTCCCCCTTCATCCAAAACCCTCTTCTCTACCATTTACCCGATGAGAAATGACGCGTTAAGCAGGTATTTTTCAACTCTAGCTTCAAAGATGACAGGCTCAGCAAGATTGATCTCAAACGGCTAATATTTTTGAAAACTATAAAAATACAAAACTGAACCCATATATTTGAAAGTAAAATAGGTATTAGCCACAATATAATTTAAAGTGCTAACAGGCACCGCCACTACTACCGCTTTCATCGTAAACAGCCTTTTTCCAACCATATTTATATATATAATTTTTATTGTCCATCATTCGGTCCCACGACCCCTGGAAATCATCACGTTAAATGTAAAGCTTCCAAAACAGTTTTCAAAGAAGCTTAAACTATATCCTCCTCCTGGTACAGGTAAAAAATAAGACGAGGAGTGAATTAAATGAACTCATCACCAAAATAATCGGATTTGACACCCTGGGAGGTTGACATTGGCCCCAGATCCAAATCTTCCAACTCCCCCGTTGTGGGTTTTGACTCGGTTGTTGGTGTATCGCTTGGTCTGAACAGATCTAACCCCGGAGAATCGATGGACCTTTCGCTGTCCATAGGCCCTGTAGCATTGAAAACAGTCATATTCAAGCCCGAAGGTGTGTTGGAGGTGGTGTTGTGGGAATTGTATAGTAGATCATGAAGATTTCCATGGTTGTTGTTTGTATGGGTGAATTCATATCCATATTGTGGAGTGTTGATGTTGGACCCAGTCAGGTGGTCATATGCGTTGTCATTATTATTAGTATTATTAGTATTATCGGTGTTGTTGTTGTTGTTGTCGTAATCGTCGTCATTAAAATCAAGTCCCTCGTTCTCATTTTTCGAGGTGTCCATCGTATTATACATGTGGATGTTTGTATTGGACAGCATGAGCATCGAAGCGGAACCATCTCCGTTGGTAAGTAAATCTGTTGTGGTGTTGGTATTCACAGATGGAGTCTGTAACTCCGATGTAATGAACGTGTTCAAATACCTCAGATGTTCAGTATCACCTGTTAAAACATGGCCTATTTGGGAACCCCCTTCACCTGTGTGGGCCATGGCCACTTGTTGACCTTCACTGAAATCCTCACAGATCGACCATTGGTTCGGGTTTTCCTTACCTGTAGTTGGATCTCTCAAAAAGTGAACAGCAAACTTGGGCCCTGTGGATAAATCCACTTGAAGAAGGGTATCCCGATACTCGATTTCTCTTTCACCTGGTTGTTGACTTTGATTCAATATTGATGACTTTACAATACTCACGATTGGATAGAATATCCTAAATAACACCTTTTCGTTTTGGAAAACCCCTGAAAAGAAGTAGTTTATCTCCTGATCCTTTTTCGATAGAATTACCAACAAATCCGTTGTATCCATCATCGAGTAGATCACTTTCGGAGAGAGATTCACCACATCTTGTAATTTATCACCGTTGACGCCACCTGTACGGATTCGTTGCCATGGCCCTACTGAGATGCATTTGGAATCAATAAAACTGTACTTTTCGTTGATATCAATTGGCAACATATCAAACTTCGTCAAGAGACTATGCATGTCTTCCTCTGTACCACCACCATATGTGGATGTGATCCTTGTTGAAGAGCCCTTTTGCAACTTTTCAAGTTTCCTTGCCTTGGCCCTCCTGTTTTGAAACCATATTCTCACCGATCTTTCGGGCATCCCGGTTTTCGTCGATATCGCCTTTCTCATCTGCGCCGTGGGATTGGAGTTTCTGTTGAATTCAGCAATGAGGTAGTTCAAAATCTCCCCTGAAGCACGTGTTCTCTTACCTTGGTTGGGTTCATCCCCTGACAACCGTCTCGAAGCTGAAGCCCTCTTTGGTGAGGTATGGGAGGCCGCGGAAGTCATCATCGGCTCTTCCTCTGTCAGTGGCACCTGCACCGTATCAAAGAGAGAAAACGTTGTCGGGGACATTCCATCGGTCGAGGGCAGCTGGTCGTAGATCATTTCTGGAGGTAATTCGAAAGTTCCCCCCTCTGCAGGTGGTGGCGTATCCATTTGCTAACGAGATGGCGTTGGTCGGAAAGAAACAATCCATTTACATTTTTTGCCTCACGTATGTCCAGATGGTATTGCTCATGTGCTCAGCAACAGCAATATTATAAAGAAAAAGAGGGTAAAAAAATTGTATATTAGATAAATCTCCCCCCGCAGTAGATACACAATGGTAGGGAGTCCAAGACAGCACCAACCAGATGGCCATCCAGACTTTGGCCAGTGAAACTACGAGACCCACATCTGGAGCAGACCCGGACGTTGTGTGTCAAAATCGGAAGTAAAGTGACTTCACAAAGTGACCAAGTGTGACCTTCAATAGAGGTGACCGTTGGAGATAAGGCCTCACACACTCCAAACGTCTCCACAACCGGGAGACCATCAACAGATAACCTACACTGGGTACCCTCTGGAGCCTTATGATCCTCAAGAAGATGACAATACTGGAGAAACATCAGCATATCCCATTCACTGGTGGTCTGAAGATGACCCTCTTGGACCAAGGTCACAACCTTCTTTGCAAGAAGCTTTAAGACACTGAGCTTGGAATCCTTCGTGAGATATGTCATCCGACGAGCCGTATCAACCCTCAACTGATCTAGTTGAGGGTTGAGGTAGATGACGTGGGGGATTCCGCCAAAGTCCTGGGGATCTCCAAGAGCAGGCTCCTCTAAGTGCTCCAAACTCTCATCGCTGTCCTCAGTTTTGACTTTCGAGGGTGGGTCCGGAGTGGGTAGCTTTCCCTGGTCCAAGACAAGCTCCAACTGAGATAGGCATTTGATGTATGCGGGACTCATCTGCAAACTGTTGAAAGCATTTAGGTCTTCAAAGTTCACCTTATGCCCTTCGTAGGTCTTACAAAGAGCGAACTGTATAAAATCCCTTTTGTAAGACTGGTAGTCTATTCCTGTCGTAAAATTGAGTGGGTAATAGGTGAATTCGAGAAAGGATCTTGTGGGATCTGTTGAAAGACTATCTATAACAATCTTTTCGTTCCCCTTGGCAGAATTCAACTTGTCTAGTTTCGCAAAAAAAGGAAGCGAATCATCATTAATGCCTTTGAAATAGTCAAATTCATTCAGCGTGAATTTGACTTTGTTGGTATGGAATTTTAGGTGGCCCAGGTACCCAAAGGTATTGGAGAAGAGAAGGTTCACTTGATTATCCTCTCCAATGAAATGGGTAAGTGATTCGATTGTGATTTCCGTATTGAGAGGAATATCATAGGTCACCTCATGAGCATCCCCGAGACCAATGACCTTGATAGCTTTAGGTAAACAGACCACCAGTATTGGATCCCCTGCCGGACAATTTACAAGTTCAGTCCCCACCACAGGTATGTCTAGCACCGTTTGTGCATTTTCAAACGTGAATCTCGACGTGGACAATTCGTAATTCACCTTCACCACTATCAATCTGTTTTTGTTTGTGACAATTGTCACAAAAGAATGAATTATAGCATCTTTTGACTCCAAATACACCCATTCAGAGACATCACAATGAATTCCATATTCTCCTGGCACGGTTTCTAACGGAAATTCACCCATCCTTTCTATTCCCGTCTTTCCATGCTGTAAAATCGTAGCAGTATCACTTTCGGTGATGACCACAAACAGCGAGCCAAGGACCAATGGCCAGATTGGGTCCTTGATCAACCTATACGGTAAACCTTTAAACCATTGCAAAGCTCGGATCTTCAGTTGTGAGAATTGGGTACCGGTTAAAACACTACCGGTGTTTATCTCACCACATTTGGCTATCACATCGTTGATCACCCCAAGTGTTTGTAGAGACCCCTCGTTAAAATAGACCAATAACCCATTGAGCGTGTCGGTTACCAACAACATCAATGAACTCTTTGTCTCAGACACCCCGGAATCGGATAAAGACACGCTAGTTAACTTAACACCCTGTTGGGGTGTCGTGGAAGTGTGCGTGCGGGCTTCCCCAATTACGTGTTTGGAATTAATAGCAAGCATGTTCTTCAATACATTGTCGTTCCGGTTGAGAGACCCAGTCAGTCGCAGAGTTGTGAAATGATCTGCCAATTTCGAGGACACAATGGAAGTGCCTCTGGGAGTGAGAAGGATGAGATCATTTTTAAATAGAATCACTATAAATCCATCCTTGTCATGGTGGAGCCTCTTGGTTGAAGGAAACGGCATAACCTTGCCAATTGGAAGGTCCTCCATCGTATTGTAGATTAAAAGCGTGTAAACACATAACTTATTTTCACAATAATATTTGTTGTACCATTGAAGAGGATGTTTATTGGTTTGCTTGGTGCCCCTGGATCAGGCGATGGCCAGATTCTCGACCATTTGGTTGAAAAATATATGTTCAAGCATGTGGGGCTTTCAGCGGGTGGAAACAACTACAGGGATGGTGCAACTTTATACCAATCTTCCGACGACCTTCTGAATGCTGTAACCTCCAATTGGAAAGAAAATTTTGTGATGGTGGGTGTCCAATACATTGAGGACATTGACATCTTCTTAAAGAGACCTTTCTTCATGCTTATAACTGTAGATTCCAATCTATTGATTAAGTTTAAGAGATTTAATAGAGATTACAGTGGAACAACGCTGGAGCGGTTCTGTGAGTTAACGGACGCTTTTAACACACAAACATTGTTACAGCACCAAGATCAAGCCAACTTGAAACTGGTCAACAATGCCGAGGATTCACAAACTTTAATCAAACATATTGATGCGTTGGATTTGTTGAATCCTACGAGATTGAGACCATCATGGGATTCATACTTCATGCAATTTACCGACTTTGCAGCACAAAGATCCAACTGTATGAGAAGAAGGGTCGGATGTGTCATCGTCAAAAATAATAGAATCATGGCCACTGGCTATAATGGTACGGCCAGAGGTGTTACCAATTGTAATGAAGGAGGATGTAAGAGATGTAACGAGGCGGCCTTGAATGGTACAGGGGTGGGTCTGAACACTTGTCTCTGTTTACACGCTGAAGAAAATGCATTATTAGAAGCAGGAAGAACAAGAGTTGAGGGTGGACAATCGATTCTCTACTGTAACACATGCCCATGTTTGACATGTACTATAAAAATCGTTCAATGTGGTATAACGGAAGTTGTTTATTCACAAAGTTACAGTATGGACGAGCATAGTGCAAAAGTGTTTAAGGAGGCGGGAGTGAAATTCAGACAATTTGTGCCACCCAAAAATGGCACGGTGATGATGGAGTGAACAGTTGTGAAATTAGTTAGTGAGTAGGTGTGTGGATAAAGGAGTGGTCCCGTTTATGGGATGATGAGCAGCTCATTGCTATGATGATTACTTAATGGATTGTGTGTCAATCACAGCAGAAGTGACGAGCGATCCCACTAAATGAAATGAGAGATGGGATTGCTGGGGATTTCTCCATTTGTTAAGATCCATCCACTAATAATATAATTCTTTATTAATCAAATTGTAAATATCTTTTATCTCAATCAGTTGGAGGTTTTCGTTATTTGAAATAAATAAGACAAAGATATGTTTGTACCAATACACAGACATACACCTTCAACCGCAATGTCAAAATCAATGTGCCACAGTTATTTGGAGTCAAAAAACCATTCTTTCATAATTTCAGTTAAGAGTAATAGCAGGGCATTTGTTGGAGCAAATGTGATTAGCCTATCAAAAAAGATCATATGCAATTCAATGCTCACGTTTTAGTAGTCAAGACCAATTATTCTGCTCATAAAATTGAAGTCCATTTAATAAATTATTTGGATGAGCTTATGTCATAATTGGTCTTCAAATCAGATTTTATCCTTCCAAGGGTGTTTCCAGAACGCGTTCGTCGCCATCCCTCAAATCATTCAAAATATTTGGATCACCCTCTGGAATCTTCAATGCTGACAATTTTTTATTCAATTCTGCCAAATCAGTATCGTTATCAGCATTAATCACAACATGTTTATCTAATGCAATCAATCCTTTCCCATCTGAAACGGCATCGGTATTCTCTTCCACTTTCAAAGCTTTCTGCTCATTCATTTCCTTTATTAGATCATTTAATTCCTTATCCACTTGTTCATCGTCAACTTCATCCTGGTCGATCTTCAAATTATTCATAGATTCGCTGATATCATCTCCTCTATCTATCTCATGCATGAGGGATTCCACAACCGTATCAACATT
Organism: Saturnispora sekii; assembly: GCA_030563565.1. Lineage (NCBI taxonomy): Eukaryota > Fungi > Ascomycota > Pichiomycetes > Pichiales > Pichiaceae > Saturnispora > Saturnispora sekii. Next base: position 28,175 of record JAJMJM010000028.1, read on the forward strand.
TTTGTTACTATCATTCAACTCCTTCAATACCTTGGAGTTTTCTTCAAAGGCCTTGAGAACCAACTTGTTATTCTCTGCTTCTTCCATCTTCAACTTCAAGATGCTCAGTTGTTCGATTTTTACCACTGTGTCATTCACTTGGTGTTCCAATATCTTCTTCCTTTTCAATTTTACCTTAATTGATACTGTTGGTGCTTTCTGGATAATGTCCAACTTGATACCACTTTGTAACGCTTCCAATTGCTTTGTCTTTGAAACCTTATGGCAGTCTAATTGATAAATAATATAGTTCAATGAGGCCCTAAAATGCAAATCACTTGTATCAGGCGCCGCTTGCGCCGAGTAAATGTCACCATCCTTCGGTGAAAGCATGAGAACATCACCGATTTGCTGAACCACACCCAAATCTCTGACCAAATGGGTCACAGATAACTCAAAGTCTTCTTGAGAAATATCGCTCCTATTTTCCCTAATCAGGTCTAGTACCTGCTTGGTTCCCATAGGATCATTAACTTTTTCGAGCAACACCTTCACTAGGCTGGAATATTCTGCCAATTTGTCAACCAATAGAAACTTATCCTTTGGATCAAACGAATAATCATTCAGGACATCCGAATACCTCTCCTTACTGACTAATCCCCATATCTTAACAAATATTCCCCTATTTTGACTTCGTATATAGTCCGTGCACATTGGAAGCCTCTGGTATTGGGATAATGGCATGACTACATGCTTCTCATTGATAAGATCTTCTAGGACTAAATGTATTCCAGCAGGTTTCATAACAATGCCATCTTTCTTGTACTGCAAATCCTTAACCAGCTCTTCATATCCCCAGCAGAGCCGTGAATCCCCCATCTTCATCCAATCTATCAATATCGGAGTCCATGCAACCAAATTTGCCTTAAAACCTTCCAAATTCCTCTCTTTTAAGGCCTCAAAATTAGAAAAGAGTGATTTCAATCTACTGGGACGAAAGTGACCATTTTCCGCATACAACTTGTAGACACTCAAAGCATTTTCGTCCTCCATTATCAAAAATGGCAATCTAAAAGTTAAGAATATTTTTGGATGTGTCACTTCTATTCAATTTGAAGATAAAATGACCGCCATAGAACCAATTTTTGATCAAATGGTTGCTCAATTGACAAGTCTGTTGATCGGTCCTAATGTAGAACCCAACGATGCTTTGTTGGATGAAATTAGGGATGTTTTGATAACGAAATCACCCCACAATAAGGATTTGAGTATATTAAGCGCTCTTGGTGTTCCTATCTTACGTATAGTGCATTCTAATGAAACTAGCGCAGACCAAAAAAAGTATGCAGTTGAATTATTGGGGTTACTCTTGCCGTTGTATACTCTGGAAGATGTTTTGAATACATTTGGCACCCAGCCAATTCAGGAAGCTCTTGTCATTGGAAGTTCCCAACCAGAATTGCAGAAATTGGTTGCGGAAATGTTCCTGAGATTGGATTCTCCCGAAAAGTTCATTGATATCACTTTGGTTGAAACACTTTTTGAGGCTCTGGCTGATTCAAACGTTTACTATGGTGTGTTCAATGAACTCCATAAAGCGGTGGTTCATTTGGCACAAATCAGTGACTGGTTCAGATTGCAAATCATCACTGACAGAAAAATCAAGAAATCCCTTGATGGGATGAAAACGGATGGGATTAGTCGGTCTCGATTGACCGACTTGGCTCTCGATTTGCTACCATGTATTCCCCAATTGGACCCCTCTTTATATTTGATCCCCGAGAAAGAATTAATATATGGGTGTGATACTCTCTTATTTTCTTTCACATTGCAATCGTATTTGAAGTTATTGAAGGATCAGAAGAGACTGGGTTACTTTTCCTTTTTGGAAACTACGATGAGCGATCAGTTTGACTGGTGTGCCAAGTTATACATAGATCCCGAATATGGGGTAGAAATAAAATCAGACACAAACGCAGAATATCCGGAAATATTGGGTCAGTTGAGCATTACGTTTCCCGCAGCATTCAACCAATTGGACGAAAAATACCATTTGATAGAATATAGTCTTGCGAGAATAAACTCGAGGGAAAACATCAGGTTTTTAAGTACAGTAGATCCATCATTATTATATTCCAATGATTTCTTTTTCAAGGAGCTTTATTTGGATATGGATACTATGCCCTTATTTTACAATCTTGTGAGCAATAAAATAGTGTTTGAAGATAAGTTGGATTTAGATCATTTCTCCCTCAATAAAATCAACTTGGCATTTCCACATTTAGTTAACTTTATGACCACATTGGTTGAATTTCCCTACGTTATCGAACGTCTTACAAAGGAGTGGGAACCCCTTGCAATGGCTATCATCAAACCCAAGAACCCGATAGCAGACTACGAGCTGTCGGAGCAGAGGAAGTTTATCATGGTTGCACTGAATAATGCCAAACTTTCTATGTCTCCACACATGGAGAAGACCCTTACAGATGAATTAGAAAGGCTGAGAAGAGGTATCTACGTTATGGAACCTCAAACAGAGACTTCTTAAAAAATACTCTTTATAAAAATTAGTAAACGTAAGCTATAAGTACAATGAGTTGGCAGAGATGATACCTCTGTGGAGCAAGTTTTCACATTCTGTCATTTTTTCGGCAAGAGAAGTGTTACCGATCGTCTTGGCAGCAGCCACGATCTGTTTCAATAATTCCTCTAACCGTCTAAACGTTCTCACCAGGGAACCCTCATAGACATCGGTCATTTGGCAAATCTGTGTAAAAGTGGCCCCCTTACACCACGAATAAACAACGGCCATTAATTCGGATCGGAAGGATTCGACGTAATCCTTTTCCACAATTTCCAACTTACACTCCTTTGAAATTTTGGCCACCTTACGGGCCATCTCAGTGAGAGCTTTGTATGGACCGTCCAAATCAGGATTGGGCTTTCTTTCCTCCTTGGATCTCTCCTGGAAAACAAAACAAGAAAGCAGGGCATTGCACTGAGCAGGTGTCAAATCTGTGAAGGTACCATTGAATATCAACTCTGTCAAAAGTAATTCATCCCCAGTGGAGATTTCACATGCAACACGACCCTTCAATTCCACAATATCGTCCTGTGAAATGAATCCCAATCTTCTCAGCACTCTTTTACGGCGTTTCAAATCATCCAATTGAATATTCGATTGGACGGCTGCAATTTTGAGCTCCATCGATTTCACTTCGTCGCCTAAGTTCACCTTTTGAGAATACTTTGTGTATAATTCGTCCAACTTAGTTGATTGGGCCAATGGGTGGGTGTTGAGTTTGTCCTCTAAAATGGAGATCTTTTTCAGTAAAGTCTTGAATTCTGGATCATCAATTTTCATCTTATTGACAGGATCCAAGATTGGTAACCCATCGGGATGTCTCCTCACAATTTCCTTCAAAGCTTTATTCAGGGTCTTCATGCCCTGTTTACTATTGATATCCTTTGGTAAAATGGATCTGCACGAGCTGATTTCTTGAATTGAGCTCAAGCTGATTGGAATGATTGCGGTGGTTGTTTCCTCACCTTTCTTGGCAGGTCTGATACCCAGAGGTAAGTCTATGTTAAATGGTTTGATCAAATTCACTGGAGCGTCCGCAAACATTTCATTCACAAATACTTTGACAATATAGGAGTCATGATCGGAAACTACCACAGTAGAGTTTGGGCCCATATTCTTTGGATTGTACTTGGAATAGGAAATAACTATACCCCAGCCATAGTCTTGATCCTTCACTTTAACCCTGATCATACGACCATTCTTCAAGTGTGGCAGTGAAAAGGATGGATGTGTAAAAATCTTTCTTGAATCTTCCTTGTAGCCATTCAACTGCTTCTTCAAGTCATAATACTGTTTGATATTCTCAAGGTCATCAATTTCGATTTCATCAATCTTATCCTTCAGTTCGTCCACTTGCCTTTCCAAGACTGGAACAGCCACCGTGTTCTGGAAGTGGAAAAAGGAACTGGACAGCATGAACTCCGGTGAGATACCTTCCACCCTCAACAAGTTCAAAATCATATTATAACCTAAATGGAAGGCGGAGTCCAATCTATCTGCAACACCTTTCACCATACCTTTGGCCACCTGGGGCTCCATCTTCTCATCAATCATCATAATGACAATACCACGGTCATCCAAACCTCTACGACCAGCTCTACCGGACATTTGAATGTATTCACCACCGGAGACCCAACGGAACCCAACACCATCCCACTTTCTAACTGATGTGAAAACGACGGTCTTAGCAGGCATATTCAACCCAATGGAGAAGGTTTCGGTAGCAAACAAGACCTTTAAGAACCCTTCTTGAAACAAAATTTCAATAATTTCCTTCAAAATTGGCAATAACCCCGAATGGTGAATACCAATACCTCTCTTCAATAATGGTAAAATGTGCTTAATTTGAGGTAACTCCCTGTCATCTTCGGGCAACATTTGAATGGCATTGTCGAAAATCTTAGTGAGCATCTCTCTCTCATCGTCAGTGTTGAAATCCAACTTTGACATCTTCATCGCCAAAGTTTCACAATCTCTCTTAGAGAAGGAGAAAACAATCACGGGATTGAACCTTTTAACCCAAATCATTCTAACAATTTTGTAGATATCCGATTGACCATCCTTTACACCACCCTTCCATGTTTTACCTTTTTTGGATTCAATGGATCCTGGATCATCCCCTTGGGTGTTACCAATCGACACCATCGCCTTTTGGAAGTTTTCTTCTCTGAAAGAACCCTTTTCGTCCACAACCAAATGAATACCCTCACCGCCGGATGGGAAAAGATAATGCTGTAATGGGGTAGGTCTAAAATCCGTGTAAACAATATGACATGGTTGATTGTGAATTTTACACACCCATTCTGCAAATTCCATGGCGTTAGGGATGGTTGCGGACAAAAAGACGTGGTGGACATTATCTGGCAAGAGAATGATTGTTTCTTCCCACACAACACCTCTTGACTTATCTCTCATATAATGGACTTCGTCAAAAATTACCCAACCAACTTCTCTCATAACTTCTGAACCTCTATAGAGCATGGATCTCAAAATTTCTGTAGTCATGACCAAACAACCTGCGTCGGGGTTGATTGTCACATCACCTGTCATCAAACCCACATCTCCAAATTCCGCCTGCAATTCTCTATATTTTTGATTTGAAAGAGCCTTAATTGGAGAGGTGTAGATGACTCTTTGTGAATTCTTCAATGATTGGGCAATCGCATACTCTGCCACCACTGTCTTACCTGCAGATGTATGAGCGGAGACCAAGACAGATTCCTCTCTATCGATACACGAGATTGCAGTATCTTGGAAGGGGTCCAATGTGAAGGGATAAGTTCTCGCCTCTTCTTTACGCTTGTGTTTTCCAATTGGCACATAATTATAGTCAGGTGGTAGAGCAACTTGATGTCTAACTTGGTGCTTGATTTGTAATTTTGTTGGACCTGAGCCCTCTGATGACACCTCTTTAGGCTGTTCTTCGGACAAACCTGCGCTTTCTGCCACTTCTGTGGATGCTTCAATTTCTAAATCGTCTGCAACAATCGGCACAAACTTTTGTTTCTTGGTATTTTTGGTATCTATAAGCTTCTTGTCCGTCGAGGCGGAAGGTTTTGATTTCTTAACAGGTTCATTTAATTCCCTCTTTTCGTCCTGTTTTCTCTTATTTTGACCATTTTCAACCTCTTTTTTTGGCTCTTCAGTGTTCAATTGAGAAAATTCCACAGGTGCCTCATCAAAGACATCAAAAAGATCATCCATAATGTTTTAAGATAGGTAAAATCTTGTATGAGAAGAGACTGAACAAAAAACTTTCACCTTTATAAAATTTTTTTCGGGTGTTTTACACGTTATTACGTAATATTAGCTCAGCTTGACACCTTCTTGTACATCAAAATGTAGGCGGTCTTGGACACGTTTGTCTTATCGCTTGTTACATCCTCGGCAGATATAGGGGTGATGCTGGTATCGTCAATTTTTATCCACTCGTTGTTCGAACCCTTCATTTCACTTGTATAGTGACCGTTCTCAGTGTCTCTACCATGATGATAGACCACCCCCACCAATTCATAAGCTGGTATTTCCTGGATATTGCTTGAAATACATTCTCTCGGTATTATGAGATCGTGATCATATGAAACAAACTTTCTAATCTTTTCAATTCTACAATCCATGATTTTCTTTGGAAATGGCTCCTGCTGTTTATCTGCAGGTGGATTTCTGGAATCCTTCTTCTTTTTACCCTTAGACACAACTTCACTGAAGGTGTCCTCCTCATTCATGCTGGTTTCATAGGTCACAAAGGAGAATCTCTTCAATTGGATGATGAGCACCGATGGAACCTTGTCTATAAACGTCTGTTTCTTGGCCATTCCCTTGCCCATGGAGATTTCTTCTTCGTGTGAAAATTGTTCAAATGCCTTCACCAAATTGTCAGTCTTCGGGTCATCAATATCCAATTGAACCTGCATGAAGGGATCCATAGTGATTGATGATTTCTTGTTTGGCAGTTTCAAGACCGATTTGAATTGACCACCAAATAGAGTCACAATTGGGGAGTACTTCACTTCAAAAGTTCTTCTTTCGGTTGGCTTCTTATTGGCGCCGATTTCCTTCCAACCATCACCGTTTTCTTCGGACTGGGAAGCACTGGTTTCATCTTTGATGAATTCAACAGCCCTCAAAACCTTCTTGCCCATCTCTTTGTTATGGAATGCATCCGCAAATTTTATAACCTGTTGTGTTGTCAATTTCGTTATCTCTCTAACAAATTCCTCGTGTAATTCGTCCAATAAATGGCCAAGGAATTCCTCGGCATCTTCCTGTCTTCCCCATTGCAAATGGGAGAATCTTGGTAAAATGGCAATCGATTTATAGAAGGCGTTTGGATCAATAATTGGAATGCCCTTACTTCCTTCTGGGACCTTTTTAAATGATTCATGCAATAGCAGCAAAGCGTTCAAAATAGGTGTGGCTTTGTCATTCAGATTGGCAATGGAATGACTTCTAATGAGGTTGAGCATTTGGGAAAATGGTTGGCATGCAAACAAAAATTGAAGAATCGAATTCATGTAGCAAATGTTCCCGGAATTGTTTAAACCGTGGGGTGTCACCAGTTGGGTCTTATCGTTCTTAATAGCGTTTGCCAAGTATGCAGGATCAAACACCAACCTCAGAAGAATGACCCCCAGGGGCATTGGACGGGAATCGATTGTCACATTAGATATTGAATCTGGATGGGGGGTATTGGATGGAGTTGGAGTTGTTGCGTTACTTTTACCATTTGGTGTTGATGTTGTTGATTTCTTAACAGGAGAAGGTGATTGTTCTGATGCGGAAGATGGCAATGAGGATGATGACTGGGTTGCCGAGGATGCTGAGGATTGTTTAGTCGAAGGGGAAGAGGATGATGTTGGTGTGACTGGATTTGTCTTACCTGAAACGATAGAAGCCCAAGTGGAAGCTGGAGCCACCCTTGGCTTTGAGATAGAAGTTGATGAACCTGATTCTGATTTCAATGGAGTTGGTGTCTGTGGTTGTGGTTGTGGTTGTGGCTGTGGCTGTGGGGACTTCTTCGCTTCCTCCTTTTTTGGAACTGGCAAATTGATACCAAACTTTTCAAAGAGCATCTTGTTCACCTCATCATTGGAAGGAATAATAAGTTGGCCTGAGTTCTTTGCCAATGAGGCCACCTTTAAAGGTTTCATTTCCTCCTCATCGGTATTAAAGTATAGTGGGAATTGAATTAATGATGATGGTGATGGTTGTGTTGTGAGAGGTTTAAACTGGAATTTCTTCTCCTCCTCCAATTTCTTCTCATATAATTGATCCACTGAAGGGGTGGTGGGAATTGGCATAGTGAAGTATGCTGGCAATTAGTGATGATAGTGACGAAAAGTAACGAAAATGAAGATGAAAAAACCGCAAGTGGTCTTTTCATGCGCCACAAACATTTGCCACACTATCGTTATGTAATCCACTGGATGCCGTCAGATAAACAAACTAGCCGCAATGGCAAGATTGGATGATTGGTGTGTCTGTTAGAATAATTTGCTCAATGTTCATCGCATATTAGAAACTCACTGCAATCTAATTGTTGTGGACAGTTCTCAAATCATTTAGCAAAAAGTGAATTCTGTATGATTATCATGCGTTGTAGATGTGTTTTCATGGAGGGGATTAGATATGAAGTGCTATTTTTTAACCTTTTTTTGACGAATACACCTAGAGAATTAATCTAGAACGCAAGTGGAGAATTGCAGAGGGTATTCTGATTGAGGGTGAAAAGAAAGAAGAAGCTCAATGTTTTAATGAACATAGTTTTTGCTTTGGTTCACTCCTTAAGAACCTGAATAAGTTGAGCTAAACAAGGGGAATAAAAAGGAAAGAGTTGGATTGCAACATCGATCCAAAATGGCGGCATAAATGAGCACATTTTTGCTCATATTAAACCTAGTTAATGATTCACATAAACTGCCTTCAAAAATACATGGTGATATAAAAGGCCACTCCTAAAACAGGTTATGCATTTCAATATAAAAATTCCATTATATGTTTCCTTAATTCCACAAATTATTTTAAATATTATCCTATTCCATTACCAAACAAATATATAATCAGTCTCCTTCCTTCTTTGACCAACCGTTGAAAAATGGCCTCGTATTAACCAATAAAACCGTTTCTTTAATTTGAAACTCAACTTTGCCTTCTACCTCACGGCTGTCACCAAACATCGAATTATCTTTTATTGGTTATCATCCTCTTATCCTATCTCATCATGATTTGCAGCATAGTACCCAGCTTAGCCGCTGCATAATGAAAAAAAATAGATGCCCATCTACCCACTCACCCACCAGCCTTATCTCTTTACAATAAAATCCAAGATGCACGTCTTTTTTAACATCTATAAAGTAAATGCACCATCTCTAAAACACCCAAGTGTAAAAGAAAAACCATCCAATTATACAAAACACACCCAACCAAACCTTCCAAGAGACCCCACTTTTGTTGGCAAACAACTTCATTCGGTTCACGTTCAATTTAATCCTCTCACCTGTAAGCCCCATATCCTGACTTAAATACATCAAACTATCCTTCGACTTGTTTATCTCAGTGCCCATTGCCAGAGAAAGTTCCTTTAACGTGTTGATTTTATCTGACATGATTCCCATTGTTTCTTCTGCCTGTGATTCCAACGAAGCCAACTCTTGTGCCGACTGGGAATACTCCACCCTATCATATGCTCCCAGGGCTTGTGGTTGGGGGGGTGGAGAGAGTGTGTCCCCAAAGAGGTTCTGTCTATCACGGGCTCTTGCTGAGTATCTAAAATTAGTTTACTTTGTTAGTATTGGGATCAGATGTGGACGCAATTTCCACCAAATTTAGCTAAAACCTTGCCAGATTTGGTTTAATATATTGTCACATACCTTGAAGCCATCCTGAAAACCTTTGTGGATTCAAAAGGTGGAAATCAAAATAAAAAGACGGCTTGTTATGAAGAAATACATCTCTCACTGGAAAAAAAGTCAAGAACAGACCTCGTTATAGTGGTGTCAATGAATTTACGTAGCATTAGAACTCAATTGAAGTCAGGTCTTCTCATGCTGATGGTGATGGCCTCGGCATTTTCGGTGTGGAAGGGTCTTGCCGTTATCACGAACTCCTCATCTCCCCTAGTGGTGGTGTTATCCGGATCTATGGAACCGGCATTCCAAAGAGGTGATATTCTTTTCTTATGGAACAGGGAGAAGAACTTGAATGTGGGGGATGTTGTAGTCTACAACATTGAGGGTAGAGACATCCCCATTGTTCATAGAATCGTGAGAGATCACGTTGTGGAGGAGCCTGTGAAGACGAAAAAGGGCAGAATGACTGCTCAAACCAAGAAGACCCAGTACTTGTTGACCAAGGGGGATAACAACGAGGTGGACGATCTGTCTCTTTACGGGTATGGGAAGACTTACTTGAATAGAGAAAAAGATATTGTTGGTAGTGTCAAGGGGTATGTGCCAAAATTGGGGTATGTCACAATCTTTATCACCGAAAACGTCTACTTCAAGTACGTCATGGTTGGGTTCTTGACAATTTCTGCTTTGTTCAACCAGGAATAATCTATAAAATATTAGTAAAGTATAATTTTAGTACCGTTTGAACCTCTTGGTATCGGCTGGAGGAATGTTAGTTGATCTCTTTGCTGGCATGTTAGATCGCAGTTGAAGGAAGACGACGTTTGTTTCTTCGGGTAATAATTCATCCTTTGTCAACTCACCAAATTCTCCCAATGTCATCTCATCAATAGAAAGACTCCGTTCCATTATGTTCTTCTTGATGGTTTCGACCTTTGCCCTCAATTTCACGTTCTCCGCGTCTATGATATCCCAATAGAAGTCTATTGGGGTGGAACCCAAATGACCGCAAAGATTCTTGAACTCAGGGCTCGTTTTTACCATCATTAAAAAGTCCACCCATTTCAATTGAGATGATTTGTTAATTTTGGTGAGAAGACTTCTAAAATCGTCACGGGCCATCCTATCCAGCGTGTAATTCAATTTCTTATCACGTTCATAAATTTCGCATGCTTCTCTCTCTTTCACTTTCATCACCTCCTCCACTGCCATCAGTATATCAATTTTTGATAGCTGGAGAAACTTCCCTTTAAGTTGGGGTTCAAGATTTGAAAAGGCGGCATTCACACTGAGCGTATTAGGTGCATTCAAATATTCATTTAACCGCCTCATCTCCTTATCTCTCACCTCATTTCTCTCCTGGTCGTGTGTTTGTCTCAAACTGTCAACATACTCATGAAAAAAGTCCAATTGGAACTTTTCCGGAATCTGCACCGTGAGCGGTTCCGCCTTGATCAATTTAAAGATGGTAGTCCATCGTGAAAAGTATTTGATATCTTTACTTTTCAATAATTCCATAAACTGGCCCTTCAACTCGTCACTTTTCTCCAAGTTCTCTTGAAAAGATTCGTTTGCCTTAAAATCCACGTACTCATCAAAGAACTTTTTTCTCAACAAAGGATCTTTGACGTTCCAATATCGTTCATCTGTAATTAGATCATTCATCACTCTTGAAAATGACCACTTCGAATCAACTTTCGAATCCTTCAACAATTGAAAGAACAGTGCCTTTTGGTCTTCCTCTTTGAGGTCTCCCTTCTTTAAAGAAGAAACAATAGTCAAAACTTGATCTAATTCAAGTAGATCATTGCTAGACACGTAACCTGCATTAATCACTTCATCCACAACTACAGCGTTTATTTTGGATTCTTCAACATTGACATTGGTCGCTTCTGAGATTTCCTTGCCCAGTATTTCGCCCATAGTCACATCTTCACCAAGGATTTCCTGTACACCCTTCAGTGTACCTTCTGGTGGGTCCCAGGACGTTTCCTGCGTCGTTTCACTGTAATAATAAACTTGATTATCATCGGTTTCCACCATAGACCATCCCAAAGAATCTAAAACTTTCAGTATGACCTGCTGTGGAAATTCCCATTGAGTGGTCTCCTTTTCACAGTCATAATAGTATGGCAAACCGCTGGATTCGTCGAAAATTCGTTGCCAATTCATGAAGAGAGGTGTAGAAAATTATTATCATCTTCATCATCACACAATTTATCCATGTCTCAATCACTAAAACCATACTTGACGGCAGTGCGCCACTCTTTAAACGCAACGATGTGTCTAGGAGACTTTTCTTCTCAAATGGTGGAAAGACACAACTATCCCGAGATTGAAAATAAGCATACAAAGGAGATTCTTCTTCAGCCTATTCATGTGTGTAGAAACGAGTCGGAAAGAATCCTAATAGAACCATCAATTAATTCCATGAGGGTTTCTATCAAGATCAAACAGAGTGATGAAATAGAGGAGATTTTGGTCGACAAATTCACGGGGTTCTTGACAAAGAGAGCAGAAAACTTCCTTATTCTTAGAAGAACCCCGATTGAGGGTTATGACATCTCCTTCTTACTTACAAACTATCACCAGGAGGTGATGATGAAGCCAAAGTTGGTTGACTTTATCATTGAGTTTATGGAGGATGTTGATAAGGAGATTTCCGAGATGAAATTGTTCCTCAACTCTAGAGCAAGATTTGTTGCCGAGGCTTATCTCAACCAATTCGATTAGATATAAAAGTCTAGTATCTTATTTATGTCACTAAATACGTAACAAATACCAAAGCCAGTTTAAGATCATCCCGTTGATCCATAAGATAAATTGCAAAATACCAATTATTTGCCTGCAAACTATGGTCCAGTTAACAATGTCATAAATGACATAAGCAGTCACACATAGCCACAGGCAAGAGCTTTTAAACCGCTTCGAATAGTCTTTTCATTTTCGTCATTACCACCATCGAATTGCTTCAATTCCAGCATAAGAATACCGGTGGTATGCGGGTATCTCCATTCAAGCCATTGGTTAATACCATTCTTTTTAACAATGCAGTCACCGACGGATATTTCGATTTGGTATCCATTTTCAGGAAAGTGCAACTCCGGTAGAATAACAACTGTCGGTGGATAATCATCATCTGCATCGGATGACGGGGTATAGTTAACCAGGCGGGAATGCTCAGAACCTTCCTCATTTCCCGCAAAAACATCATTCGGCATGATTACTCCAACGAACAATTGACCAGTGTGAATGTTGAAATCAAAACTCACCACTTCACCATTGCAGAGAGAAACATAGGGTCTAACAATAGCCTTTGGAGCCCGCAAACCGGAAAGAGTATTGATGAAAAAATTGCTTGTGGATTGAGCTCCATACTCATGTTCATGTTCGTCCCCTTTCAATCCTCCTGAAGATATTATTGAAGTTTTATCTGATGTCCCCACAGTGGCATTACCGTTATTTTTCGTCAGCCAATCGCTGTAGCTATCGCCCTCTGTATACTTCAATATATCCAAGTCATCCTGTGACCAAATCGAAAAGTCCTCCAAGTTCCAAAGATCCCCCCATTCATGACAATTATCAGGATCGTAAGTCCAATAGGTGAAATTCAAATTATTCGTCTCTAATGCCGTCATGAGTGCATCATTAGCTCTCACTTGGGAACTAAAATCTTTATTTGCATACGCCTTCTTGTTATCCATATCAAATGGCATACCGGTTTCCGTAAAAATGACGGGAATGTTGTGACCCACGTGTTCCCTGCTTTCTTCATTCATCTCCTTCAATTGTCTTGCAATTAACTTCCTGATGCGTGATTCTCCTAAAACAATGCTAAAAACGGGATTGAGGTATCTGCCCCGCATAATTCCAAGAGTGTCGACGTTCATGAACTTATTCCAAGTTTTGAACATGAGGGACATTCCATCGTAATAATGTAACGCAATTGCCGTTTTCCCATCAATATGGTCCGTGTTCTTCACTGCGGGTGGAATTGCGAACACTGGAGGCTGCATTATCACAAACATATTCTCATCCACCTTTCTCATTCTTCTTTTATATCGATCCCAGAATTCTAAGAAAGGACCGTTGTTAAACATTGTTTCACTCAAGGGATTACCTGTGCGGGGATCATATTTGAAATAATCAGGTTTGATCAATTCCCCCGTGGAAGGGTCCCAAACTCCATGCTGAGCAAAGATGCATTCACCGAGTCTCCATTCGGAGGATCTATTGAAACCGTACTTTTCATCCATCAGTGAGTTTTCAATCCATGCCTTCTTTCCTTTTGGTTCCCAGTAGACTGTTCCCTTCTTCTTTGGTCCAAAGATGGTGAGGTGAAATTTATCAATCTCTTGACCGATTCCCATTCCCAATCTCAAGGATTGAATTGGAGTGGGTATTTCATCCAATTTCAACTCCAAATCCTCTGGACACTGATTGAGATCTTCATATCCATACATACCGGAGTTGGGCTCATTGAGGGATTCCACACCCAACAGACACGTGTCAAAAATGTGAGGGATCTTGTTTTTTATATGATCCAGGAGGAACCCCACTGATTCGATGAAATGGTTTTGTAGGTAATCTTGAATGTTCATACCATCGATGATACATTTTGGTAAGAAGGTTTTCCCTGAGAAAAACATTGTGAACATCAACTCCGAGGCGAGACGATAATAATTTGTGGCCCAGACCATCTTTGTAAATGATTCCGGCTTTGAACTATCATAGTGAATTCTCGCAGCCAAAGTGTGCTTAAAATGGACTGGATTCAACCCTGCAGCATACAAGGTCCAAACCGGAGCACCGGAACCCCCTGTAAATCTCGACCACACGTCTTGATGAGGGTCCATGAACACATAGATTCCTCCAACTTCATCGATGATCTTGAGAACTTCAACAACATAATCGGCGTATTCCAAATCATATAGACCCGGTCCTTCGTGTTCTAACGCCTCCCATGTAAAAACAAACCTGATCGTATTAAATCCACATTGTTTTATCCTCGTTATATGCTCGTAAGCCTCACTCAATGGAAATGGTTTCCCAACAAAGGAAACCTCATCTGCCATCTCGTAAAGACCGCAGTCTTTTGGTTTCATGTATGTTGGCTGTTTGGGTGATGAAGGCATCTTAGCATTAGCGGCAAAATTGATGCCATGAAGTTTGACTCTACGGCCTGTTTTAGGCTCTATAAAGTTCCCCATCGTATCAACTATAAGTCTTCCCATGGGTAAGGGATTCTCATTATTTCCCAGTGGAACTCTCTTTGTTGCAAAACTAGAAAGAACACTCATTTTGGATAAGAAGAGGCATCCAGTGATAACGTATCGTCAAAAAAATGGCCTGCCAAAATCGGATCTTTAAATGCTCGGATAAATTGGTATCTATATGATTATTTGTAATAAAAGTAGCATTACATAAGGGACACTAGCAAAATGTGAGTGGTTTCTATCACCCTCCAGAACAAACTTATTCAATCCGATTGTTTATTCACTTATGGGAGTTTTGGATTGTATATTTTGGCTAAAGTCACCATTCAATGTTTTGAAATTAAAATAGATTAATCAGAATCATTTTCTTACTGGTTTCCAGATGGTCTGGCCGCACAAAAAAGGATATGCTATGGATAGTTATGGATCATTAAACGAAGGTTTTATTGTTTTAAAAAAACAATCAAGACACCCAAATTGTGGGGTAACTATATCGGAACGTCGGATATCGGATAATTATTGGAATTCATGGTCTTATAAGGACAAACCATTAAAGACCCCCCGATTCAATTAGCCATACTTTGTTTGTCTTTTTGTCGCATGAAATGGACGATTTCCATGAATATAAGTCATTCTTGTTCACTGTTTAACAAGAACCAAAAAGGTGGCGCATTACTTACTATCAGGAAGAAAGTGTGTCACTGTGGCGCATGAATACATTTCCTCTCATACAAACTCTTAGCCCATCTAAATGTCAATATATGAGTGTGGGAACGTTGAAATCATTCCTTTGCAAGATCAATGCACTTTTGTAAGGGAGCATTGCTCAAATGAAGGACTTATGAGTAGTTTCCAGCTCTATTATTGTACTTCAAGTGAAACCGTAAGGCATTGGGTACAGTTACCGCTATTATTAGGTCTACTTATGGTGATGTTTATGGGTATGGGGCTTCTATCTTCAGAGGGTCTTGTTCCGAACTTGGATTCTCTATCGAAATGGTTGAAATTGTCCCCCTCATTGGCAGGTCTTACATTGATGGCATTTGGTAATGGCTCACCAGATATTGTGTCCACCTACACCTCCCTCGTACAAGGCAATCCAGCATTGGCAGTAGGAGAATTAATAGGGTCCGCATTTTTTATCAATTCGATGGTCCTCGGTGTTGTCTTCATATTGGTGCCATTTGATATAGTAGATACGAGCGTTTTTGATAGAGAAAATGGAACCAGTGGAGACCAAATGGAATGGGAGTTGATCACCACCAATGGCCAGGCGATGTATATTAGGGATATTCTTTTCTTTGCGCTCGCAATATCGGTCTTGTTGTATTCCCTGAGCGATAACCTTTTAACTCGGTGGGAGATGTCCCTAATGGTGGGTATTTATCTAACCTATGTGATCACAATCATCGTGTGGCAATGGTATGTTAACGCCAAACTGGAGAAGTTCAGAGTTAATAACCGTATAAGAAATATGTTCAATGAGGGAGATCCACTCAACATCCAGATAGATGAAAACGTCGAATTGGAAGACAGTTACAATTTCAATCCCCTGGTATTCAAAACGTTGGAATTGGGGACCATCATGGACAGTTTGAATAAGGAGAGGCGCTTGAAGTTGACTCTAAGCAATATGCCCATTTTCCACGACTTACCTGATGATAACATTGAAATCACCCACGGTAACGTTCCTGTCGAAGTGACCCTACCGACGCCGACTAAAGTGGGGAAATTCCTCTATTTCTTCACATTTCCCTTTGTTAATCTTTTCAAATACACCATTCCAATCCTTAGTTTTGAAGAATTCGAAGGGGACTTTAAACCAGGACTACCAAGGCTGATGCAGCTTTTATCTTCATTGATAATTTCCCCTTTGGTAATCCAGTCTGTTTTCTTTTCGCAACTGTCATGGGTTATCAAAGTACTCACTCTTCTCCCCATTTGGGCAGTCTCATATGGGGCATACTATCACCTGATCAAATCACCCCATCCTCACACCCTCGTCAAGGTCATGGTCTCCTTTGCAGGGTTCATGACCTCTGTTTGTTGGATGTCGATATTGGCCTCCCAGGTTATCGACATTCTCACCTTCTTCAGTACCATCACTCTCTTCAGATCCTCCCTTTTGGGGTTGAGTGTCTTTGCCGTGGGAAATTCAATGGGTGATTTGATCAGCTGCGTGATCATATCCCGGATGGGCTATCCTTTAATGGCACTTGCTTCATGCGTTGGTGGTCCTTTACTTAACATTCTCCTTGGTTTTGGCTTAAGCGGGCTCTTAAGTGGACAAACAGATATTCATGTGCCAATGACAGGGTCTGTCACCATTATCTGTTTGGGTCTCTTGTTTAACCTATTGGTGATTTTCCTTCTTGTGGTTCCTTTCCTGGACTGGCGCTCAAGTAAAAATGTGGGTTGGTTACTTGTGGGTATTTGGACATCCTTGATTTTTTTTGTTTTTTTGTTGGAAAGTTTGTTGACTTACTGAGCAGATGAGCAGATGAGCAAATTCGATATTTTCTTTTACAAGCTGTGACGCGTAAACACCACGAGATTTAGTACTCTTTTGTTACTAATAGACATCCATTTTCTACCATGGGTAGGGATTTTAACAGGTTTAGAAGTAAACCTAGTGAACCGAAATATGATGACGAATTTTTCGGTACTGGGGCAGGATTAACACCAACTTTGAAGAGAAGGAGACTCAATAAAGACTCTACTTCTACGTTGTTGAAACCATTTGCAACGCCTTTTGCAGTGAGAAAGATTAAGGGTGTTGGGTCAACCGGTTCCTTCCCTGGAGGGCTTCGTCCGATTCGATCTGCACGAACAAAAGGTCCTAAAAGCTACGCGGAAGGTGGAATGTCTGATATCTCAAATCAAGAGAATAATGATGCCACATACTCAGTTGATAATATGTTGATGGTTAGGAAAAAGAGGAACGCTCTGAATCCAAGAAACGCGTTGGCCACCATTGATGAAAATCAGAAGAAGTTAGTAAGCAAGTTCATTCTACCAATGAAGGACTTGTCCGGTGAAGCTCGGGCTCCGCCGCCGCCATTGGGGAATAGGAAGAAGATTTATTTTCCTCCAAGACCACTGTATGACCCGTTTGACAAAATGTCGATTGTGTTATATGATCCAACAGTTGATGTGATTCCCGAATTGAAAGAAGAGGAGGAGCGTGCTATGGCAGAAGCAGCAGCAGCTGTTCAGGCCGCTAATAAGAAAGGGAACAAAATAACAGAAGCAGAACGGGAAGCGGAGCCTCAACCTATGGAAGTATCTCAGGTCACTCAGAAACGACTAAAGTTTAGACTAGCCAGCAATATCACACTTAATGAGTTATTGGGAATATCAACAATCTCAAATGAGGACCCTTTATCTAAGTTTCCTAACGTTCCTGTGACTATCGATCCTAAATTGGGCAAAATTCTTAGACCTCACCAACGTGAGGGTGTGAGGTTCTTGTATAGATGTACTGCCGGTTTGGTCCATCCAAGGGCAAAAGGATGCATCATGGCAGATGAAATGGGGTTAGGTAAAACACTTCAATGTTTGACGTTAATGTGGACTTTATTAAAACAGAGTCCCAGGGGCAAGAAGACAATTGACAAGTGTATTGTGGTTTGTCCCTCATCCTTGGTTCGTAACTGGGCTAACGAGATAGATAAATGGTTAGGCAAGGGAGCTTTGAACTCTCTTGCCATTGACGGCAAAAGTGTAAAGAGTGATGGAATCGGTGACGCGGTCCAGGGGTGGGCAGATGCTCATGGAAGGGGGATTGTTGCGCCTGTTTTGATCATCAGTTATGAAACGCTCAGAAGACACATCGACAGATTGAAGCATTGCGAAGTCGGATTGTTGTTAGCAGATGAGGGCCATCGTTTGAAGAATGGTGATAGTCAAACATTCAATGCGTTAAACACCCTTAACTGTCCTCGTAGGGTAATTTTATCCGGTACACCAATTCAAAACGATTTAACAGAATACTATTCCTTGTTGAATTTTGCCAATCCGGGATTATTAGGATCAAGAGCAGAGTTTAGAAAAAATTATGAATTGGACATTTTGAGGGGTAGGGATGGTCTGGCTACGGATAAGGAGAAGGAAAAAGGGGATGAGAAATTGAAGGCTCTAATTGAATTTGTTCAAAAGTTTATCATTAGAAGAACCAACGATATTTTGTCGAAATACTTACCGGTGAAGTATGAATATGTGATATTCTGCGAATTAAGTGACATGCAGAAGGCAATGTATAACCATTTTATTACGTCGCCGGATATCAAGAAGCTTCTAAAGGGGTTGGATTCCCAGCCATTGAAGGCTATTGGCTTGTTAAAAAAGTTGTGCAATCATCCCAATTTGCTTGACTTGAGGAACGATATTACTGGATGTGACCACCTTATTCCTGACGATTATATTGACGACAACTCTGGGTATGGGAGGAATAGGGATATCCAATCACAATACAGTGGGAAATTTCAAATGTTGGAAAGATTTCTTTTCAAAATTAATAAAGAAACCGATGATAAGATAGTGATTATTTCTAACTACACACAGACTCTTGATTTGGTGGAGAAGCTTTGCAAATCCCGCAAGTACGGATGTTTGAGATTGGATGGGACGTTAAGTATTAACAAAAGACAGAAGTTGGTGGATAACTTTAATGATCCCGAGGGGAAGGCGTTTGTTTTTCTTCTTAGTTCCAAGGCAGGTGGATGTGGTATTAATTTAATTGGTGCTAATCGATTGATTTTGATGGATCCCGATTGGAACCCTGCTTCCGATCAACAAGCCTTGGCCAGAGTATGGAGAGATGGTCAAAAGAAGAGTTGCTACATTTACAGGTTGATTTCCACTGGCACGATTGAGGAAAAGATCTACCAACGACAGAGTGCAAAGATGCAATTGAGTTCCTGCGTTGTGGACTCCAACCAGGATGTTGAAAGATTGTTCAGCAGTGAAAATTTAAGACAGTTGTTTGAGTACAACCACGAAACTCTGAGTGAAACCCACGATACTTATAAGTGCAAGCGGTGTGATTCACATGGCAAACAGAAGATCAAATGTATGGCGATGCTATACGGGGATTCTACAACCTGGAACCACATCAACCACGATTCGCTCAGCGGTAATGAAGATTTTCTCATCCAAAATGAGAGTAATTATGACACAATCTCCTTTGCATTCCAATATATATCCCATTTATAAAAAGCTATAAATCCTTGTTGATCCATGATGTGGCCCAGTATAATGTTTCCTTATCGGGGGACTGTGTATCCAACCAGAGAATCCCGTTTGTGACCATTTCTTCTAGAGCTGATTTGCATCTCATTGATCTCCATTGAAAGTTGTCCTTTAACATAGGGATACTCACAAACCCTAACATTTCGGTTGTCTCAATGATCAACTTTTGATCGAGGTTCAATTCCTGTGGTGTGCATTTAATATAATGATATTTACCAATCTTCACCAATTGAAGTTCACTTCCTAGCACCTCCAAATGTCGAAGAGCCTCTCTAATATTTTCTTCTTTGAACTGAAGATGTAAGCTTTCGTTCAACCATGTGTCCTTGTTGATGGAAACTAGCAAGTCTTTTATTGACACTAGACCCCCGTTTAAATCCCTTGAATTTGTACAAAATTCCACCACTTTTAAAGCCAATTGATTATCTCTCTCCTGGGTATCCAACCCCGAGGTCACAACCAAGGGGTCAATTCCAAAGGCCATACATATATCTTGAAAAGACCTTCTAATTTCCAAATTACCACCAATCTCTTCGGAATGCGTCTTTTTAAATTCTAAAAGTGCTTGTTGGAATACCTGAAGCTGGGTCTGTAATTGATCCTTACTATTTTGTGCCATTTGCACCCCCATCTGGTGAAATCTGTCATCTCCTGGCATGGCCATTACATAAGCGTATACAAGAAATATCAAAATGGGTGGCGAATTCTTTTAACTCATCATTTCTTCTTGAGCGCGTTAAATATGATGCCACAAGAGATAAAGGAAACTCCCCTTGTAGATATGGTGGATGTGAAGGCCACTTTGTACTCTATGGTCAATCTGGTGCAAGTTTCTGCGCAAAAATTTGACCCCAGATATGTTGTCAGAGCTTTCAGAGAGTTAGCTGCCATCAGGAGAGCCTTGAAGGTCGAAGATCTATTGGAATTGATTGCTATGTACCCCGAGGGGTACCCTACTGTTGCACACTTGTCATCAGTCTTGAACCCATTTAAATCCGTTGAGGGAACACCAATGGAGGTGGACGATCAAGCGAAGACGTTTAATGAGGAATCGATCATTGAAGTTGACACTTTTGTTCATCTCTTAGTTCAGACTTTCTTGCACGACTCAGGAGAATTGAAAGCTCTTCATGAATTCAACATGATTTGCATTGAGCTTCTCAAGAAATACAATAAAAGAACTTTGGATTTCATCCAGGCCAAGGTCTGGTACTACATTTTCAGATCCTTTGAGTTAACAAACAATTTACAAGTCATCAGAGGAGAATTGATGATTGCATTGAGGTCGGCCACTTTGAGACACGATACGGAGACCAGAGCTTGCATCATTACACTTTTACTGAGAAACTACATTTTGACAAATGATATCAACCAGGCATTCAATTTTGTGGAGAAAGTGGAATTTCCTAATGAGGCAACCAATTCGGTTGTTGCACGTTACTACTACTACTTGGCACGTATCCAGGCAATTCAACTCGATTACTCTTCTGCAAATGAGGGGGCGTTGACAGCAATCAGAAAATGTCCACAAACCCAATCCGCACTGGGGTTCCTTCAATCTGCCACAAAGTTACACATTGTCATTCAATTATTGATGGGTGAAATACCTGAACTAGCAACATTTAATGACTCAAAATTGGGCGGGTGTCTTCAACCGTATGCCATGTTCACAAAGGCGGTTCGTTTGGGTGATTTGACCATTTTTAACCAGGCCTTGGACCAATATAAGGATGTTTTGCAAATGGATAAAAATCTCAACTTGGTTCTTCGATTGAGACAGAATGTGATCAAAACTGGTATCAGAATCATCTCTCTAGCTTACAAGAGGATCTCATTGAAGGATATATGCATAAAACTCCAGTTAGAGAACGAGTTGTCTGCGGAATATATTGTTTCCAAGGCCATTGCAGACGGTGTTGTTGACGCCACAATTGACCATTCAAAGGGGTGTATGCAATCCAAGGAACTTCTTGATGTTTATTCCACCAGATCCCCCCAGTCCGAACTTGATAGGCGTATCAAGTTCACCATCCAGTTAAACAATGAATCCGTGAGAGCTATGAAATATCCATTGAGTAAGAATAGAGTCGATGATCAGGCCGATGTGGAAGCCCGTGCTAGGGAGCAGGAATTGATCGCCTATTTACAGGAGGAGGATGACTTTTAAAATTATGTAAGACTCTTTAGTGTGAAAAATTTCGTAATCATCAACACAACTTCTTGTTGAATAGACAGTTTAAGATGTTAAGAGCCCTTCTTAGACCTTCGATTAGGACCCTGCACACTTCCCGATTGGCTCTCTATGAGGTTCCCGAGTCGGCCTTTGGTGACAGAGCCCCTAGAGATCCTAAAATCAAATTACCCAAAATGTCAGCAGAAGAATACAGAAAGTACCGTGATGACTACTACCAGAGAAAAAACGCCTACTCGAGGGCCACAACGATCAACTACACTTTGTCATTCTTTTTCTTCTTTTTAACACTTTCCTACGCTGCAGTTCCTGTCTATAGAGCAATTTGTCAAAGGACCGGTTGGGGTGGAACTCCAATCACAGACAGTACTAAGTTTACAAGAGACAAGCTGACCCCTGTTGCTGGTGATAGACGGTTGAGAATTTCATTCACTGCAGAAACCAGTGGGGCTTTGCCATGGAAATTTGTTCCACAACAAAGAGAGGTTTATATTGTTCCTGGGGAAACAGCATTGGCATTTTATAAGGCGAGAAACGATGGTGATAGAGATATCACTGGAATGGCCACATATTCGGTCACTCCCGATCATGTTGCACCATATTTCAACAAGATTCAATGCTTCTGTTTTGAAGAACAAAGATTGGCAAAAGGAGAGGAGGTGGACATGCCCTTGTTTTTTTTCATTGATCCTGAATTCTCAAGGGATCCGGCCATGAGAAACGTGGAGGATGTTGTTTTGCATTACACGTTTTTCAAGGCTAAGCATGATGAACAACATAAGGAGTTGTTTGGTGATAGAGAGATGAAATGAGATGCTTTCAGAAAACATGGCTTGTATATAGGGATAGATGTGATTTTTAATATTAATAATAAACAGGATGGATGATGAAGTTGATAGCGAAGGCTCAAATTGCTTGCCTGAGCAGATGAGCGTTTCCGGGATTTGAATAATCGGGCTCAGCAGTTTTAAAATCACTATCATCGTATTAAAAATCGCATTATAAATGTTGGTCATATCTGATTACGGTATAATAAGGAACTTTCGTCTTCGACATGTAAACATATTTGTTACTTGCTATTCGTTTACTCATTTGTTTCAGAACTTTGGTCCTGAAATCATGATCTTGATTGCCTCACCCTTTTGAGAGAACTTATATGCTTCAATTGCATTATCGAAGTCGAATCTGTGGGTGATAAGCGGTTTTACATTAATCTTGCGCTGGTCCAACAATTCCACTGCGGTTTTGTAATCGCCAACGGAATACCTGAAGGACCCCTTAAAAGTCAATTCTCGTTCAAGCACAGCGGCGACTGGGAACTTATCCAATTCATCGCCACCCATTCCTACCTGAACAAAACGGCCCTTCTTTGAAAGGGTTCTAATGCACATATTGATACAGAATTTATTCCCGGTGGCATCAATACCCACTGTTGGAGCCCCTCCGCTCCAAATGGAATCGACCTCCAATTTCAAATCCTGAAATGTTTTTCCTTTTGTGTTGTAAACATGGGTGGCCATTCCGTATTGGAGAGCAAACTTCAACTTCTCTCCAACGATGTCACAAATAAGAACCTTGCTGCAACCAAAAGCCCTTGCGACTCCACCGCACAGCAACCCTACTGGACCTGCACCAAAGATAATCATGGAATCGCCAAACTTCACATCCCCCAGTCTGTTTGCGTGCACTCCCACGGAAAGCGGTTCCACCAATGCACCCTCCTCCAATGAAACGTGATCCGGTAATTTATAGCAATAATCTTCCGGTAAGATGTAGTATCTACATAACGTTCCATCATATGGAGGGGTTGCCGCAAACGCCATATGTGGACACAAATTATAATTACCTGCCTTGTACTCCTCCGAGAGTCTTGAGGGCACTCCGGGTTCACATGCGACTCTATCACCTTTTTTCAAGGTGGTAACATTAGCCCCCACTTCAACAACCACACCCGAGGATTCATGGCCTAGAACCATGGGAGATTCCACTTTAAAAGATCCACATGAACCTGTTTTGTAATAATGA
Source organism: Saturnispora sekii (assembly GCA_030563565.1). NCBI lineage: Eukaryota > Fungi > Ascomycota > Pichiomycetes > Pichiales > Pichiaceae > Saturnispora > Saturnispora sekii. Next base: position 52,268 of record JAJMJM010000028.1, read on the forward strand.
ACATCCGAGCCACACAACCCTGTATGGGTGATGGCCACCTTGACATAATTTGGAGACTGGATCACCGGAACCGGTCTATTTTCGTAAACGATTTCACCGACATCCTTAAGAACCACAGATGTATTATCCGGTGATAAGTTTCGTAAATCTGGTAGTTTTTCCGACATCTAATATTAAGTTTGGTAAAGAAAGGAGTCATCAACTTGAGTTACCCCACTGTACGATAACCATCATTTTTTATTGCTTATCGAAGATTGCTCAGCAATCTACTCTTTGCTTTGTCTTTAAATGTATAAAAAAAGATATTACAGCTCATTTTAGCGATTTTTCGACTGGTTCATCCTTGTAGTGGATTCCTCTAAAGAAGTCCATGCAGCTGGTGAAGACCACCAACATGATACCACCACCAGGACCTAATCTAAGAACCTTTGGCAGGAATCCCTTGTATAAGGCACCAAACCCTTCTTCCTTCAAGACGATGGCCAGAGATGGCCAAGCCCACTGATACTTTGGCTTCTGACCAGGGAGAACGGTGGTAGATTGAATACGTGATTTGACAACGTCAAATGGAGTGTTCAATATCGTACCGAAAGTACCACCAATAGCACCAGATGCTAGATCAATGATTGTCTTTTGAGTGGAATCCTTTGGTTGTGGCATTAGTGATCTGATTTGGAAAATGATACCGAAGTACCCTGCATTCCAAATTGTTTGTCTCCAAAGGGTTGATTCCAAACCTTTGTAAAGTGATAGTATACCCTCCTCTTTGATTGTTTTCATTAAGCAATCTCCCGGACCTTTGTAAATGCTGGCCTTGGTTTTATCTTGAAGTCTAATTTTCACCAACTCAAAGGGAACAACAATGAAGGCTTCTGTTGCACCGGCCGATGCACCATTAAGAATGGCCAATGGACCCGACAATTGATCCACTTCAAATACCTTCTTCCAGATCTTCCCCCATTCGTCATTGGCGGCAAATTTTGTTGCTCTCTTTGGAGCCTCCATCAAAATAGGCGCAGTGATCCCTCTGTACAGAGTTGCAGGACCCTCTTGCTTCACAATCTTCGTAAAACAGTCAATAATACCAGAATATTCACCCTTGGCCCCGGACCCAACCTGCAATTGAATTCTTGTTTTCACTAAATCCAAGGGATACATAACCAGAATTTCAGAAATACCGGCAATTGCACCCGAGAGGAATTGGTAATGGAATGGTAACGGTCTTTGATCCCCCATGGCCTTAGAAAAGAGTCGAATGCTATTAGCTGAAAAGTTTTCCGGTGGTGGAAAAACAGTCTCCGTTCCGGGTGCGGGGATGAACATCGGCCCAATATCTGGCCGTCGGAGTGGTTCAATTTATAAACAAACCACCGCTTTGGAATACTCCCAATTATTTGAGGTCTTTGGCATTATTTCCGTTGGTGAAACATCCCAATTGGTTGAAGTAATGAACAGCTCAGCACATCGGCAAACTGAAATTGGTCTTATTTGTAAAATGTTAATTTAATTGTATTGCATAAGAATTTTAATAGTAATTCCTAATGTTTTAATGGGAAAATACCAATTAAATCAATGTATATTATGTTTAATCAGAAGCCAATTTTGCAGTATTCGGCTTACGTAATTAACGCCGAGAATTTTTTTCCTTCCTGAGGGGAAGTAAAAAAATCAATGATTCATCTATCCAATTAATCACATCTTCTTTTAGAAAATTGATAATGTTCGCCAGACAACTTGTGAGAGCTACACCATTGAAGTCCATTGTGAGACCAAGTACAATGAGATTTTACCATCCAAAGGTCATTGACCACTACCAAAACCCAAGAAACGTGGGAACAATGGATAAAACCTTGTCTAACGTGGGTACAGGATTGGTTGGTGCACCAGCTTGTGGTGATGTTATGAGATTACAAATTAAGGTTAACGATGCTACGGGTGTTATTGAGGACGTAAAGTTCAAGACTTTTGGATGTGGTTCTGCTATCGCCTCGTCTTCTTTTGCAACCGAATTGGTCAAGGGTATGACATTAGATGAAGCGGAAAGTATCAAGAACTCAACAATTGCTAAGGAGTTGAGTTTACCACCGGTGAAACTCCATTGCTCCATGTTGGCCGAGGATGCCATTAAGTCCGCTATTAAAGATTACAAATCTAAGAGAAATGGCAGACCAACCTTGGGCCCGGATGCCGCTCAACAAACCGCTTCCGCTTAACTGAATCCTCTACAACCACTAAAACCACTACATTCGTTTCCTTTATATCAATTCATATCTCCTTAACTTTATAACTGAAATCCGTGCTTATATCCGATACGGGCGGAGCTAAAAGATCTCGTCTGGGAGGCTCATGACTGTGGCTCACAGACTAGCCTCCGCCAAATTGAGCATACCCATCTTAGTAAAATACTCATTCCAATGCTCTTGAGTAGTATCGATTGGATCGACGTTGGATTCGTAATCAAAATTCTTCTCCAGCCATTCATCGAACCGTAAACCGCTCTGATCGAATCCCCAAATGGATCTGTAACAGCCGCCTAAAGCCGATGCATCTGCGATCTCCACCCTAAATCCACCATCAGTAGGGCCGAGGATCTTGTTGAATTGGTTTAAAATGGACCTATTCTTCGATGTGCCCCCTACGTAGTAAAATTTATGGGGCTTCGAATTAAATTCCTCTAAGGGATAACTGACCCCATCAATAACCATATCGTTCTTACCCAGCATCGTTACCAAATCCTTTGATGCTGACGAAAGAACAGGTTGTGTCAAAAGAGGACTCAGTCGTGATCTGCAGGAGATGGCCTGACTTTCAACAATCATCAATGCATCTTCATCAGTAGCTTGATCTGGTAGGTCCTCCAAGTGACCATTGTTCAATGTAAACCTTTTCTCACATGGACCCGCATTGGGGATGATCTCACCAAGTGGAAAATAAATACCAACATTATCGGTATGATCCTGATCCAAGATCCGGTTAAATTCGTCCCATGAGCCCTCTTCCATGTGATGACGAGCATTAATGGCATCCCTCACCCCCTCCCTGGCGAGCGCTCCGTTACAATAGCATAACATCCCCATGTACAACCCAGGACACACGGGGTGTCTAAAAAGATGATAATTTACTGAAGGCGTGTACCTATCGGTGACCAAAAGAACCGTGGTGGAAGTTCCCATTGAGATCAAACAATCATTTTTGGCCAATGGCAATGCCATTATCGTGGCCATGTTATCTCCTGTAATGGGCCAAACAACACAGTCGGCCCTGAATCCGTACTTTTCAACGAGATACCGTGCAACTGGTTTACCCTCATTGGGTTGAACAACACTGCCAAGCATATTTCTCACCTTCCTTGCAGCTTGTGCTTGGTCCTCCAAGGTCACATCATCCACCTTCGCATTACTTCCCAATATTAAAGACAACAGCTGGTCGTCCCAATCTCCTTTTTTGATATCAAATAAGTTGGTTCCACAGGCTTCAGCCATTTCAACACCACAGAGCTCTCCACAAAGTATTGAATTCAAAAACGAGGAAATAAGCCCCAAATAACGAGTTTGTTCCCATTGTGGACCACCTTCAAGAGCCCTCCTTCTCATTTGAAGACCAGAAAACCTATAATGAGCTTTAGAACCTGTCAATTCACAAAGCTCCCTGGCAGAGCCCAAAGCCTTTTCAAAAGCCTTTATTTCTTCCCCAGTGGATCTGTCCTGCCAATTCGATGCCATGGCATAGCTAAATGAGTCAGCCAGATGATCTGACCAACCACTCATCATTGTTCTCAACGATTGGTTGATCTCATCTGTATAGTAAACAGTTCCATGTTGTTGGCAGGAGCCGCTAATTCCCTTGACTCTTTCAAATGGAAAGTTGGATTGCTGCATTTCATCGAATATAAACTCGAGTCCATCAAGAAAGGCTCCCACTGGCGTCTCCACTTTATCTTCCGACGTAATCACTCCTTTTTTTAGCTTATACTTCTTAAACTTGTCAAACTCAACCGTGAATTTGGAATGATATTTCATATCATCATCACACACGACAATTTTGATCTGTTGGGTCGATAAATCAATACCCAGATGAAGGTCCTTATTAATCATAAATAAAGTATATACTTAAAGTTCAATTTCAACCGGTTTCGAAGCTGGTCTCTTAGGAAAGGTGATTGGATTCTGATTATACGCCTTATAATTTGGTAGGGTCGCAAGACAGGTTATTATGAACACCCCAAAGAAAATGTAAAAGATGTAAGTTAAATCCCGTAAAACAATTGAAAATACAAGAGATAAAATCGAGGCTCCTCCAGCTAAAGCGTAAATAAACTTAGAAACAGCCTTTTGTCCCTCAAAATCAATCGGAAACTCAACAAGTTTCTCAATGCTAGACACGTCCATTAAAAAGCCCACTGGTTTCCAAACGGCCCTTCAAAAGTGGTGTGGCCAGCGACCGCGATTTGTTTTTGCCCCTGCTTGTCACGTGAGTCCGGCTAAACTCGGTGGAACTTTCTGTTACGTAAGCTCAGGGGATGACTGCAAGCGGGGGATGCTCATGAGTATAAATTGGCCCCAGCAAGTCCCGATGTTTCTCCCAGTAGAATGTAGGGTGTGTCAAAGGATGGATACATTATTACCTAACGTTAAAGAGCCAGATGCAAAGCAGCTCATTTGGAGAGAGAGATTATCTACAACATTCTCATTGAATGAAATGCATGCCTTTTTGGAAGGATCAAATGAAAAGGCAATTGAAACGCTCAGATTATGTCAACAAATTGAAAGAGATCCAGTGTTCAAGGTAACTCCAGAATATTATGAAATGGACAAAAAAACCCACAGAGAAGTGACGGCTAAAAAGATTGCTCGGTTGGCTCAATATATGGAAATGGATGCACCCAACTTCCAAACATTCCAGAACCGGTTGAATTTAATTGCAGTTGTGGATCCCCAATTGGGAACACGTGTTGGTGTTCATTTGGGGTTATTTTTGTCTGCAATTAGAGGAAATGGTACAGAGGAGCAATTCAATTACTGGGCCTTTGAAAGAGGTGCCATTTATTTAAAGGATATATATGGTTGTTTCTCCATGACAGAAATTGGACACGGCTCCAACGTTGCTGGTTTGGAAACCACAGCCACTTATGATATCGATAATGATGCTTTTTACATCAATACTCCACATGTTGGTGCCACCAAATGGTGGATTGGTGGTGCTGCTCATTCCGCAACTCACACGGTGGTTTTTGCAAGGTTGATTGTCAAGGGCCAAGATCACGGCGTCAAAACGTTCGTGGTGCCATTGAGGGATTCCAACCATGATCTTTGGCCCGGAGTGGCCATTGGCGACATTGGTGAAAAGATGGGTAGAGACGGTATTGATAATGGATGGATCCAGTTCTCCAATGTTAAAATCCCTAGAGAGTACATGTTGAGCAAGTTCACAAAGGTGGATAGGGAAGGAAATGTCGAGGAACCACCATTGGCCCAATTAGCTTATGGTGCCCTACTTGGTGGTCGTGTGACAATGGTTACAGATAGTTTCAGGACAGGTGAAAGATTCATCACTATCGCTCTAAGATATGCAGTGGGTAGACGGCAATTCCAGATTGAAGGCCATCAAGTTGAGAACCAATTAATCAACTATCCATTACATCAAAGGAGATTGATTCCATACTTGGCATGGGTTTATGCCATGTCTGTGGCCTCAAACCAAATTGAAGGTGATCTGAAGCAAACTTTGAATGACCTGGATTCCGGTGTCAAATCTGGGGATTTCGACAAATTAAAAGAAGCCATCAACCAATTGAAGGGCATTTTTGCGGATTCTGCAAGTTTGAAATCCACGTGTACCTGGGCAACGGCCAATTTGATTGATGAGTGTCGCCAGAGTTGTGGTGGCCACGGGTACTCGGCCTACTCGGGATTCGGCAAAGGATATGCGGATCACGTTGTTCAATGTACTTGGGAGGGTGACAACAACATCTTGGCTCAAAACAGTGGTAGAATCACAATTCAGAGAGTAATGAATTTGAAGAAGGCTGATGGTAACTACACCTTTTTGAAGAGTGCTTCCCAATCAGGAGAAGTCATCAAGGAATCCTTCCAGCTTGAAACCTTATTAAAAGCAATTGAAGCATGCATTATTAGGTTGGCATTAAAGTGTGTCCACCACGTGGAGAAAAGTGGGGATTGGGATTCACTTGGTGCTGAAAAATTGGCTTTATCAAAACTCTATGCTTGTCAATACATGTTGAGTAAGTGGATAACCAGATTGAGTGAAACCCGTGATGAAGTTTTAATTCAATTGACTATACTTGCTAAAATCTTCGCCATTAATAACATTGAAACTTTTGGTGTCTACTTCCTTCAGCACGAGGTCATCAATGCAAACATGTTTGAATCTCTCAAGAACCACTATAAGGAATTGTTAGATGATGCTAGAAAGCAAGTCATTGGATTGACAGATTCATTCAAGTTGAGTGATTACTTCATCAATTCTGTTTTGGGCAACTATAATGGTGATATTTATCACGACTATCTTAACACCATTAAATCGTTGAATGATCACAGTGTGACACATGCTCCCTATGCAGACAAATTGTTGAAAATGTTAAATAGGGCCCCTATTGATGTCAGAAATAAAGGTCAGACCAGTAAGGAGGTGCTTGCTAAGCTAAACTCTGATGATTGAACTTGTTTTACTTCTTTTTTAAAAAATGATTTTAATGAGCAAATGAGCAATGAGGCTTTCTTCTCTAAATTTAGTCTTTTTACTAAATTTAGTAAATTTCTTAAAACCAGCCATCTGTCATTCTCAGTCTCGGACCGTAGAATCAACCTTTCAACGCCAGCCATTCGGTAAAATCCCAGCCTTTTATTGATCCAAACAAATCAATGTTGAAAATATAAAAAGGGGGGGTTTTCCCCCGCTGATTTCATGATCCACTCTTGCGAACATCAACAATTCAAATGAGAACTTCTACTTTCACTTTAGCAACCTTGGCCATTGCCGCTCAATCCTTGGCCGCTTACGTTCCATCCGAACCATGGTCCACTTTGACCCCAACTGGTACCATTGCAGGTGCTTACACCAATTATAGCAAGACTTTTGCCATCTCTATTGACCCAATCACTACTACTTCTGGTGCTTCCTCCCTTGCAAAGAGAGACGTCTTGACTCAAATTGGTGACGGTCAAATCCAAGCCCCAACCACCACTACCGAGACTGAAGCTCCAAAGATCACTGCTGAAGTTGTTTCTCAAATTGGTGATGGTCAAATCCAAGCTACCACCTCCACTGCTGCTCCTGTCACTGCTGAAGTTGTTTCCCAAATCGGTGACGGTCAAATCCAAGCTACCACATCCACCGCTGCTCCTGCCACTGCTGAAGTTGTGTCACAGATTGGCGATGGTCAAATCCAAGCTACCACCTCCACAGCCACTCCAAAGACTGATGAAGTTGTTTCCCAAATCGGTGACGGTCAAATTCAAGCTACTACTACTAAGACTACCAAGTCTGTTGCTACCCAAATCGGTGACGGTCAAATTCAAGCCTCCACTGCCTCTGCTCCAGTCGAGACTTCTGCTGTCGATGAATTAGGCTTCCCAGAATCCTGTAAGTCTCCAAACGACCTTCAAATGGTCCTTGAAGATGGTCTTCTTTTCGACGGTAAGGGTAGAGTTGGTTCCATTGTTGCAAACAGACAATTCCAATTCGATGGTCCACCACCACAAGCTGGTGCCATCTATGCTGCTGGTTGGTCTATCACTACTGATGGTAACTTGGCCATTGGTGATGAGCAAGTTTTTTACCAATGTCTTTCAGGAAACTTCTACAATCTATACGATGAATCGATTGGGTCCCAATGTCACCCAGTGTACTTGAAGGTTGTTGATTTAGTTGATTGTTAAATTTCAAAAAAACGGAATGATGTGGAATGAATAAAAAAGATTCATTCAATTTCAATATTACAGCTTGCTCATTCTTACGTTACGTTCTTTGTATTTTATATACCTATTTGCATTTCTACAAAAATTATTATCTTATCTATTAGTTGAGTTATACCTGTTAAGCATTCACAGATGATTCAACTCTTTTATTGTGGATTAAAAAAAAGAGATGAAGCAATACCTATTAAAAAATTCTACAATCCATCTAATCCCACCTCTTCATTGTCACATTGAGCCAATTTCAACCATTTTCCACATCCCCTGCTAGTTCTCAACCCTTTCCAAATCAACCGATTGTATTGATCTTTAGCTTCCCTAAATTCGTCACTAGGTGGTGACGCCTCTTTTTTCTTGGCTTCCTCTATCCCCTTCAACTCTAAATATCTTCCCTTTAAAAAATATGCATCATCCATTATATCAGCCATAATGTTTTCGATGGAGGGTACATTTGCTGGTTCTTTCGATGATGTCTTCCACAATTTAGATAATCTGGGAGTTCCCATATTATGAGGATATTTAGCCCTTTTAACAATGCGGGATTCATTATGTTCCTCCAGAAACTCCTTCAATGATCTCTTTTGACCGGTAATGGCTTTTATATCTTCAGCTTTCGGATGTGTAAACATTTTCAATTTCATCAAAGTCCATGCACGCTCATTGTGATCAAGAATGTATTTAACTTCCTTGAAATGAAACTTTTCCATTATTTTCATCATTTCATTTCTCCAGTGTTTCACTCTATCAATAGCTGCTCTGTTTTTTATTGTTTTTGTGAAAACTTCCGGAGATTTAAACTTTTTTGGAATGGACTCATTGGCTTCTTTCAATAAAGGAGCAATATTATCCTGCAGCATCTCAAATAGAAGATTAACTAAAATCAGATTTTGTAAAACCAATATCCAATACTTATCATAATTGCCGACCTGATGAATGAATGAGGAATGGTCAAAAATCCATTCTAATCCTTGTCCTTCCGGTATGAAATTTCTCACTTTGACACCCTTCATAAACGCAATAATCTTGGGAAGAGTTTGGCTAATTGCCGAGTCCCTCAATTCTATGGCTTTTATAGTATGTGACAAATCCATCGAAATAATCCCATTCCAAAATTTGGTCAAATTCTGTAATATATAAGCGGAATTCTCACTCTCAGATGTTGTTTTAGGCTTTAAATTCAAATATTTGATTGCATTAGGAACCAAATCGTTGTCCTTATTAAATTTCCAATCCAAACCTTGTGATAATTTATCACTTATTTCCAAAGAAGAATAAATCAATTCTCTAAATTTTTGCAAATTGATCAAAACTTCGGGCACATAATGTGGGAATTTTCCCTCGAGTTGGTTGTACATTGATAACAGTTTTGATCCAGGTCTGAACTTCCCCAGAAGTTTATTATTTTGGGTTAAATTGAGCAATCTCTCATTATTTAAGGGATTGAAGATCCAATTGGAAAAATATAGAAACATCTCCTCCCTATTCAAACTCGTCACCACTGTAAAGAAGGCCTGCATATAAAAAAAACCTTGAGGTATCTCCTTATCTAAACAGTGGGAAAGATCAAACAATGTACCCACAGTTTTTATATACTGATCTTTATCTTCCATTGGAGTTTTAAACATTCTTAGACAATATTGTAGTATAAAAGAGGTCAATATTGAAGATTTGTCTTCATCATTATCATCCATCAATTGACATATATGGGAAAGAGTGGATTTCATTAAACTTTCATCATAAGTGGTTTTAAATCGGACCTGATCCACCGTAAATTGGTCCAAAATGTTGTCTACAGTGGTCTCAAACTGATCATAAAGTTCATCCATTACAGAAGAAGAGGGGATGAAAAATGCTGGAATTACGTAAGTGTTGGGTTTAACCACGTGACAAAAAATTTCTGTACAGATTTGGGCTCATTCATATGATATGCGCTAGTTTCCTTAAATAGTCGTGCTGCTAGCTGGTTATCATAGAAAATCATGATCCTATCAACATCAATCATCCCCTTATGTTTTTTATTTTGAAATCTTTATCCGCGTCCAAATTGCAGTGTCTGGTGCTACCAACTTCTTCGCACTTGATAAAGTCAGCATCACACATTTTTATTGATAGCGGTCTACCCTATACGCATTAAACAAAGAAGTGTCTCTGAATATCGCTCAATGTGGACATTTTTCACTCAGTTACGTTGTGTATCACTCGACGATCATAGAGCATGCTGAATAGATATAGAATTGACTTATCATGTGGATACAAATCATATATGAGACTAATATAATTTCATCCAATGGGCTATACATATAAGATCAATATCTCACCATTGATGAGTTCTTCAATCTAAGTCTTCAGTTTAACTATTATTTCAAGGGTTTCGATTGCTCATATAAACGGATCTAAGGTGCTGACTCTCTCTATGAGTTATTATATCAACGTTAAACGGAATGGGTATCGTCCATTTAGAAAAGGCGACCTTTGGTTAGACATTAACGACCATCGAAGTATCGTTTCTAATTGCTAGAAATCATTATCTAAAGATGCTAATCGGAGTAATATATCTGTGTCAGACTGCATCATATTTACCCTTCTGTGTGGCTTCAATGGTCAGAAACCTTGGTTTTCTCATGGATTTGCTTTCTTCTTTTTGCCTTCTCGCTTCTTGACTGGGTTTGATCTGTTCTATTCCCATCATGATTGTCATGTCTCGTCTTTGTTTCCTTCCCGTTGATTCCATTCGATGTTCATTGGGGGGTCATAGTTGGTACTCCTGTTAGTAGTTTGAGGTTTATTTGATTGATTTTGAAATTGTTAGTTATCAATCCTTGTGTGGTGAATTAATTATTATGGCGGCAATTGCTTTATAAAATGTACAATTATAATTTAGAATTTAAGAAAGACTTGAAATTTGTTTATTTATGGCTTCCTTTTAGGAATGAAAAGATACCTCAGGTATCAATGAAAGTATCTTATCTTAAATTTACTGCCTTTCAAATATTAGGCAACGTACAATCAAAATAGCATCAAATCAACGATAAATACAAAATATACAACATTGGCTCAAATATGTTTACAAAATTTATTGATTGTGAGTGAATGGATTATTATTAATGGATATCAACGTAAAGTAAAAAAATGTGAAGTAAAAGATGTGAAAACCATTTCTTTGAGAACGCCCACTCTCAAATCAAAAAATTCGTTTAATCCACATGCAAACAAGATACCAGAAAATGGAGGAGACTGGCACTGATCATTTATTGCATTACATTGAGAACCACAAAATTATCAAGCAAATCAATGAAACAATTGTGATAATGATTGCATTCTTTCTGTGTCTTGCATCGATTTTATTCAGCAAGGTGCTAATTCCTGGTATTTGACCAATAGATCTTTCCAATCTGTTGCCAACTGTATTTAAGATGTTTCTTTGTCTCAGCATTTCATCCCTTGTTTCCAAAACTTGATTTATCAACCCATCCATTATACCGTGAGCGTTATGAACTCTTTGACTTTCCTGTATTAAGTATTCCTCGTCAGATCCCTGTCCGTTATTTCTATTTCTAGTATTGTGTTGATCTATGTCTGACCGGACATTGATTAATAAATTCAATCTTTCTCTTTCTTGAGTTATTGTTGATTGGATTTTATTAAAATCCCTTGTATACCTTGATAACTCATCTCTATGTCTAGTCAATTGTTGAAGTTTTGCTGCTGAAATCCCACCTGTATCAACTGATCTCTCCAATTCTTTAAGAGTTGTTTGAAACTTGTCCAAAAGATTGGAAATATCCGTCCCGCACTGGATTTCGTCCCCAGTGGGCTGATTTGTTGGTTGGTTGGCATATTGTGAGTAACTGCTCAATAGAGTGGATAATTGAACAGATGTAGCCAAGACTTGAGTTCTTAATTGAACAAAATTCATGGCGTTGGGCTAATGAAAAGGTTCAACACTGAGAGGAAAAGTTGAATCCATTCAAAGTGGCTGGTTGAGTGGCGCAGTTCATTGACCTTACATGGATGAATAAACCACCAAAATTGACCATCCAGGTCTCCCAAATCAATTTTGAACTGTGGATCACCGCAGAAACCCTCCAATGTTGTTGTGGAAAAATCAATACTCTTCTCCCCTTGATCATTGATGGCGTATATTTGAAAATACACTGTTGGTGTATTATACCCTTGATGTTCAGCTATGGCTATTCTAAGTTCAAATGGGGGCTGTAGGGATGTGAAGATGATAGACTGTGTTGGTTAGTAAATGAAATTTCTATTAAATCAATAATTGGATGATTAGCTATTAGGGGCGTATTAATAGGTCGATTCATTGACCAACTTACCGTTGTTGTGAGCCTGAAACCTATAACGTGAGGGTAGTGGATCTTAACCCACTGCGCACATTCTCCCAAATGGAACGACATTGAGGAATAATAAATATATAAGATATGTATATAAGAAATAAAAGGATAAAAATTAGATAGCCATTGACTTCTTAATTTGTGCAATAGCCCCACCAGGGTTCAACCCCTTTGGACAAGTCTTTGAACAGTTCATAATGGTGTGACATCTGTAAAGAGACATGGAGTTTTCCAACATCTCCTGTCTCATCTTAGTGGCAGTATCTCTGGAATCCACCATCCATCTGTATGCTTGCATTAAAACGGCTGGACCGAGGTATTCCTGTTGGTTCCACCAGTATGATGGACAAGAGGTGGAACAACATGCACACAGGATACATTCGTAAAGACCATCCAACTTCTTTCTGTCCTCAACGGATTGTAAGTTTTCCCTCTCAGGGACTGCCCTGTCGGATTGTAAATATGGTTGAATTGATTTATATTGCTTGTAAAAGTGGGTCAAATCAGGAACCAAATCTCTCACAACGTACATATGTGGCAATGGGTAAATCTTCAACTCCTTACCTGAATCCTTGTCCAATTTACAAAGACAAGCCAATGTGTTTCTACCACCAATGTTCATGGCACAGGATCCACAAATACCTTCTCTACATGATCTTCTAAAGGTCAAGGTTGGATCTTGCTCATTCTTGATCATCAACAAGGCGTCTAAAACCATAGGACCACATTTGTTCATGTCCAATTCGTAACTCTTTAAATGTGGTTCAACTTCTGGAGTGTCTGGGTTCCATCTGTAAATCTTGAACGTTTTCAACTTTGGTTCCAAAGTAGTGGCCAAGGATCTAGTTTGTTGTGAGACTCTGACGGTCTTCAAAGCATTAAACATTGTACTCTTAAACATGATGACTAAAAGAAATGGTGGCGGTCGGAGCTTTTTACCATCTTTTTTTCTCCCTTACATTAGGCCAATTTTTTATTGGCGGGAGACATTCGTACCCGATATCGGGAATTGGTTACGTAATCCGTGAGGAGGAAAAAATAGCACGTGACCTCCGGGCTGTAACGTGGTTTATTACGTAAGCAGCTCCTGCTAATTCACAAACTCATTACTGTACACAATTACCTTAATCATTTAAAATGTTGATATAGATTCCCGTTTTTTTCTTTGCTGATTCTTCTTCATCATCTTGGGCTTTCCTTTTTCTCTTAAGTGAATCATCTTTTTTCTCTGGATGATTTGGCGACACCGGTGTCGCACGTAATTCACTCTCCCTGTTCATGTTAATCTTTCTCCACCTGAACTGGCAGGCGTGCATTGTTCTGTCAGGGAATTTACTAGCTATCGCCTTCCATGACATCAATTTATTTCCCTTGTATTCATTCAATAAATCATCTTCTTCCTTTGTCCAAAGTTTATAACGAGATTTGACACCAAGACCTGTTGGTGGAGATGGCGGGGTGGGTGCAACCCCAGCATATGATATAGGGATTGGCGTGTGATGGGGTGGTGGGTTTGAATATATCAATGGGTGAAAAGGACGGGGTACCATGTATTGGGGCATGTGTGGGGACATATAAACCATCTGTGGTGGTTGGAATTGGATTGGGTAGTACCCTTGTGTTTGAGGAGAGTATGGTCTCATTGGATGATGGACCTGCTGATGTGGCATAGGACGTGATATTTGTGGGGGTGGGGGTGGCAATGTTGGTGGTGGAAATTGATTATTCCTTGCTTCAGGGAGTTGGATAGGGGGCAGATTGATCTTGCCCCCTGGTGGCGAGAGCGGTGGCGACATTAGCACTTGCACAGCACTCAACTTGTATTAGGGTATTAGAACCAAAAACTCCTTCCCTTTTTTGCAACCACAGAGGGGAGAACACGTATTTATATAGCTCACCGTACCACCCTTCCCGGCGGGTAAATTAACAATAAAAAACGGTCCTATCTGCAGATACTTTAATGGAATCCCCGTCGGTACTTTTCCCACAACAACTGAAAATAGTTTCAATCCCCGACCAAAGGCAAGGTATATATTCAATATGATCCAAACTCTTTAGATTCGGGGAACAACCGTGTCTGTTGAAAACCCCCCTCCTGGTAAGATCCATTTTTAGTTTGGTTCTCCCTTAGAATATGTAGACGAAATTTTTTTTAACATCATGTTTTTACCGGAAAAAAATACCATAATTACCGATAAACATGCGAAAACAGACGAACAATTAAACTCCATAGGCTACTTTACTGGGCAGGCACTTGGAGTTAAACTTACCTCTGTCTAGTAAGGTTTTTCAATTTTTTAATCCCATCTCTGACTTCCTAAATTGAAAATGGCTAAATGGAGGCTATCACACCATGCATATTCCACTTTCCTAATGGGGATTTGTGAAATCGGATTTCTCAAACAAGGATTTGAGCCACCGGTGAGCGCGAGAGACTCTCGGGATTCTCCAGTACTAAGGTCATTCGTTTGATAGGGCATGAGATACTCTCAATAAGAACTGCTTTCTGATGGCATTGAGTGATTGTACGATGTCTACCACTTGGCTGCTTTATGCAGATCATCTTAATAGAACTAAAGAAGCTATGAAATTTCACGCCACTTTTATTCTACTTAAAGAACCGAGATCCACCCTAATGCGGTGTTGATACCAAGCTGGGAAGTGTTTTTCTTGGCGTAAACATAACCTTTTTACGTGAAGCCATCTAGCTTTTTATGAGCCATCCCTATTGTTCTACATGCATCATCAAAACAAGGGTAAAATATAAGGTATTAAGTTATCAGAGTGAAAAGAAGCTTTCTACAGCATTATTGTTCTGGCTAGAGTTCTTATGAGCTCTGATGCGTGAAGATGGGGAGAGATGAGGATGTGGAGATTAATAAGAAATAAAGAAAGGTGGATGTAGTCGAATGTGCGGCGCATTCCGGGATCGCAGAATAAGCCAAATCATCAAGCCACAAGAGCCACATGGTATAAATGGCTTTCGTGTTTTTAGCAAAAAAAATGCCAGTCATTTTTCCAATGTGATCAAAATCGGATAAAAATGGGGACTCCATATCCACTTGATGAAAAGGATTAGCACAGTATACTCGAAACTTTCTTTGCTTCATCCAATTGATATTTTGATGGCTGTTTATAAAAATAAGGAGGTGGCCGCGGTTTTCCCTCTTGCAGCAAATTTGTTTCATGAGTGAAGGACTATCAGACCACATCACTGCGCGGCGGGAATTTTTTTTGCTGTATTTTAAAAGACCGAGAAAGTTGACTGATCCCACTTGTTTTTATGTCTAAGTATGATCAAATATTTTCCTAATAGTCGAGTCCCAAAGAAAACACGTCATCAAAAATTATGCAGCTTTAACGCTATGGTCATTAGGTGAAGTATAACACATTTGGGCGAAGAAAAACATTATTTAATTTTCAACAAAAAAGGCCGGTTTAGCTTAGTGGTAGAGCGTTGCACTTGTAATGCAAAGGTCCCCGGTTCAAACCCGGGAAGCGGCACTTTAGTTTTTTTTTGGTGGTGGGTACTATCTTTAGAACCATATCATATATGGAGAATATTTCGTTATAGTTCGCGCGCCCTGGTAATAAATCCATGCGTATAGCGTATATGTAAATGTGCAATGTGATTAAAATGGGATTCATTCTTATTTATGGTCAATTGATAAATTACTTGTTGTTAGGCTGTAATCGGTGTACTTTCCATTGGGCTACTTTTTATCGATCCTAGTCTGTAATATTAAATTGTCCGATTGAAAGGAGTAAGGGAGCAAAGGGATGGAAATTGGTAGGGTTAGCGGTTTGGAACGAATGTTATTGTGACACCGTTATTCTAAATATTTTATTGGCAACGTCAAATATGTTGAGAAATATTCAAAAGGGGAAGTAATAGCCTCTACCTGTCGCAATGTGGACCCATGAATAAACAAAAATAACATCGCCAATTCTTCTTTGGATATAAAGGGTAACATTTGATAAGAACATTATTCAATTTGTTGACTATGGATTCATTGGTAAATGGAACCGCTTAAAGATGTTGATACCTGTTACCTAATCCCAAATAGGGTTTTAAAGTTCATCTGAGATTGACCATTGGAGATTAAAAAATGCAACGACCGTGACATAGAAAGAATTTAAAAGTAGTGGAATTAAAATCCAGACACTACATAGTATCTCGATTCTAGTTTTTGATGATATTAGTAATTATCTATTTTTATGTGGTACAATCCGTCATATAAGGCCACTATTGTCGTTTCATGCAAACCAATTAGTTTAATTGTTAGCAATTTTATTGTTGTTGAACCATTTAGTATTACTGGATGTCTTCTCATTACTTTTCGTATATTTTCGTTCTAAAATTTTCATTCTTTTCAATCTTATAAACTTTCAACTAAGGAAGATATTACCATAGATTGATTGTATTTATAACAATTTGATAGAGCCCATATGCTTCACTTATGATTTTTTATTTCAATTGCAATGCCGGTTTAGCTTAGTGGTAGAGCGTTGCACTTGTAATGCAAAGGTCCCCGGTTCAAACCCGGGAAGCGGCATATTTTTTTACCATATATTTTTTTATTCTTAAAACAGGATCTTGTCCATCTTCTTCTTACCTGTATCAATGAATTTGGACTTTACTTACTTCATTTACTTCATTGTCCATACTCCAATCACAATTTTTATGGATTCCACCTTTGTAATTCCCCATGATTACCAATTGGGCATCCAGCAAACACTTTCACAATTCCACATCACTCAAAATAAGGATTATTTGGCAATGGACCCTCCATTGTGGCTCAAGGTTTTTGTCATCTGGGAATTGATTTTTCAATTACCATTCTTCATTTTTGGAATCTTTAACTACCTCAAAAACAACCAAAAGGGTTACTCAAAATCTTCGTGGATCCTCTTCTTACTTTATGGATTTAATGCCGGTTTTACCAGCTTAATCTGCGTTATTGATGTCATTTACAATGGACAATCAAACGGCCTCACTTTCAATGAAATGCTCAATTTGGCCGGTCTATATTTCCCAACTACAATTTTACCTTTTATTATGTTGGTTGATTTCTATAAAAGAATCAACAATGGGTTAAATATAAAGCAAACTTAGTTATATTTAGCAATCAATGAATCCACCAATGCAATGTATTCTGCTTCGGCATCTTCTGAACTCTTACCCTTCAATTTATCCCAAGCTTCCCACTTGTACTTGCCCTTGAAGTCAAAAACACCGGGCTTCGTAGTTTCGTTATCACCAACCGTGGCTTGCTTGAACAATCCATACAATTCAAGCAGTTCATCATCGGATGGCTTCTTTGGTAAATTCTTAACGGCCTCAGCCTTAGCATTGAATGTTTCACTAACCATTATGTTAAAATGAAGCGATGCCTTCGCTGCCACTTTTGTTGAGTTGGGCCGAGTTTTGACGGAGGAGAGCAATGCGTGGCGCATGGAAAAAATAATAGGCAATGTCACGTGCACGTGGCGCAGATATTTGTTTATAAAAAAAGAAATTGAGACTTGAGTGGTGACATGAAAACACCGTGTTTTTTAGCCATTGGACTTCGATGAGTGATCGGTTGCGCTCAAAAAGAAGCACACTGTTAGCAGTGGGTCTTTTATTTCATCTGGTGTACTTATGGTCGATTTTCGATATTTATTTTGTCTCTCCATTGGTCCACGGTATGGAACCTATCAGATCAACGTTAAATGGTCCTGCAAAGAGATTGATCTTAATAGTCGGAGATGGCCAAAGGGCCGATAAAACTCTTGGGAAGCAATTACATCCTGCTACGGGAGAGGAGGAGTATTTAGCACCCTTTTTGAGATCCATTATTTTAAATAACGGTACGTATGGTCTCTCACATACTAGAATGCCGACGGAATCCCGACCAGGTCACGTTGCTATGATTGCGGGCTTTTATGAGGACGTTTCAGCCGTGACAAAGGGTTGGAAGGAGAATCCGGTTGATTTTGATTCAGTCTTTAATAAATCCAGCCATACCTACTCATTTGGGTCACCAGATATTTTGCCCATGTTTGCCCAGGGTGCAACAGAGGGGAAAATAGATACTTGGATGTACGGCCATGAATTTGAAGATTTTACGCAAAGTTCAATTGAATTGGATAGATTTGTCTTTGATCATTTTTATCAATTGTTGGATAACTCCACGAGAGATGACAGTTTGGATAGGGAAATTAGACAAGAAGGTAATATATTCTTTTTACACTTACTGGGGACCGATACTTCCGGACATGGTTATAGACCATATTCAGCAGAATATTATGATAATATTAAATACACAGATGCGGAAATCGAAAAATTGGTGCCAAAGGTTCACGAATTCTTTGGTGACGAAGACACCGCTTTTATTTTCACTGCGGATCATGGTATGTCGGATTTGGGTTCTCATGGTGATGGCCATCCCAACAATACTAGAACTCCATTGATCTGTTGGGGTAAGGGTTGTAACGAGCCAAAAGTTATCCCAAGAAAGGATAACGAGTTCCTATTGGACTCATTTGAGGCACAAGACATGGCGAATTGGGAACTAGATCATATAGCAAGGCACGATGTTAAACAAGCAGACATAGCCCCATTGATGGCTTACTTGATTGGTGCAGAATACCCAGTGAACAGTGTTGGTGAATTGCCGTTGGAATTCATAAAAGATTCTGAGGGGGATAAAATCAGAGGTCTTTACTACAACTCGTTGGCTTTGCTCCAGCAATACATTGTTAAAGAAGAAGAAGTGGAAAGTCACGAATTCAATTTTAAACCATTTCCAAAGTTCATCGAGAAACCAATAAATGATTATGAAAGTGAATTGGTGAAATTAATCTCTAAAATGGATCAAGACCCTTCATTAGAAGCCTTTACCATCGAAAAAATTGAGGAATTCAATGGGGCAATTTTACAAGGTTTGGATTATTTACAAAAGTACAATTGGCTAATGTTGAGAAGCATTGTTACGATGGGGTTTGTTGGTTGGATTGTTTATGCATTTATCATCTTTCTCCAATTGTTTGTCATCCCTGTGGACCAACAGCAAACCACATTCACCATGGTTAACAACGTGGCATTCACCTTTTTAACCGTCGTCATGGGCACATTGTTCTATTACCAGGATTCCCCTTTCATGTACTACCTCTACTTGATTTTTCCAGCATGTTTTTGGAGTCAAATTTTGTCCCTCAAGGGGGATTTGATTAAGGGATACACCATTTTCTTTGCTAAATTGTCCAATTTGACAACATTGGCATTGTTCACTTTCATTGTGATATTCTTTGAGGCCATTGCCGTTGGGTTCACCAATAGGGAAGTGTTTGCAGGTATGTACATTTTATTGGCGTTTTATCCCTTAGTTCTTTTCAGGGGGGACCATTTGTTCACGTCAATTGCTTGGTTTGTTACATGTTGCCTACTGTCTTTATTTCCAATTCAGGATCCTGTCAAAATTGAATCTTTCAATTTGATTGTTTCCTCGGGAATCTTGATGATGATGATTGGGGTTGTGGGATATTCCATGTTGAAACCAGTTATGTCAAGAATGACATCGAATATTATCCTGTTACAAATTGGACTTGTTGGGTTGTCTATTTATTCTACTAGTAAGGCTATCATCTCGTTGACCAACAGAAATGGGTTACCAAGGGATGCTCAAGTGATTGGTTGGTCTGTTTTAGTTGCTTCGCTCATTTTTCCACCTTTACTTCACATAAGATTTGTGAATAGGGATTATAGGGTCAGATTCTTGGTGACATTTTTGACAATGGCACCATCATTCATCATTTTAGCAATCTCCTTTGAGGGAATGTTTTACATCCTCTTTTCTGCTCTCATTTATCAATGGATTCTGGTTGAAGGATTGATTAACAATGGAGACATGAATTTACAATTGGTCAGAGTCACTTTGATTGGATTCTTCAATTTACAAATTGCTTTCTTTGGAACTGGTAATGTCTCATCTATTTCAACATTTTCGTTGGATTCTGTGTATAGACTCTTGCCAATTTTTGATCCATTTCCTATGGGTGCTTTATTGATGGTGAAGTTGATCATTCCCTATGTTTTGCTATCAGTTGGTCTTGGTTTACTTAATTTGAAATTGAGATTTCAAAAGTACAGCGTCACCTCGCTGGTCATCTGTATTTGTGATTTGTTGAGTTTATGGTTTTTCTATCAAGTTAGAACCGAGGGCTCGTGGTTGATGATTGGGGTCAGTATCAGTAATTACATTTTGGCAATTTTTGGTTCTTTATTTATTGGTATTGTGGAAGTGGCGTCCGGAGTCATTCTCAGCGGTGTTGTCGTTGAGAAGGATAAGATTAAACATGCATTGGACCAACTGAAGATCGATGATAAGGAATATGAAGAAATTGAAAAGATGATCAAGGAGGAGGATTCAGTGGATGGAGGCATTGCTACAAGAGTTAGAAGAAGGAAAGAACAAACCTCACAAATAGAATAATTACAACATATTTATTATTAATTATAAAACACGCCTATTTAATATAGCATCTCTGATTTTCTATCTAAATGAGCAAACTCTCTAGGATTTCTCTTTGTTGCACTGTCAAGTGCCATTTTTTAATGGGTTTGCCTTTTTGGATCCACTGGTCCAACCATTTCATGGCAAAATTCTCAATTTGATCCAAATTTAAGAACTGGTCTATTCCTAGTAGAGTTCTCTGATCCTTGGATATTCCTCCAAATTTGTCACGTTCTTCTGGCATTATTCTGAGGTCTGCAAGCTCATTAGATATCAACATTGCCCATTTATTTGAACAAGAACCCCCCGAGTTTTCAATTTCTTGATGATCCGAGGGACATCTGCATCTACATCCTACACCATTTTCATATATTGGATCTGGATGTGAATAATAAACTTCATCTTCGGGTAAGAATTGATGTTTGAATTTCGGCCCGGCCTTGTAAGGCAACTGATTGGGAGAGTTGAAGGGACAATGTGCCAACGTGGAATGCTTATAACCAATGTCTCTGAAGTAATGGATTTCGTCCAAATTCAAAAACATACCCACAGCTAAAGAATGAACAGGCGCGTCACCCCATCGTTCTCTATAAAAACCTCCAGATTGTTCAAGAAAGTCGTAATATGCTCTATATTCTGGCGAAGTGAAAAGTGAATTGGAAGCAATTTCAAAATTAGACCAAAAATGACACAAATTGTATTCCTCACCGGAGTAAAGATCAGGAATGATGCCGTTTGCGCCGGATTTTGTTGAATGGTCAACCAAGGCCTTGATTAGTTCTTTATCAAGAAATTTTGGATCAATCTCGGTTCCCTCCTCTTCCACTTTTTCCAGATGGTTGATTGCCAAGTTATATGGAGTTAATCTTTCAACTTTATCAATGAGCTCATTGACGGTTTTCACATCACCGTATTGCTTTCTGTTTTTGCCTTTGAAGAACTTGTAATTATTAATGAAGAAGTTCCATGAGTCTGGCAATACAAGGTTTTGTTCATTGATGAACTCTTTTGTCTTTCTGAATAAAGATGGCACTGTGTTGACTAACTCCTTAATTGCAATCGTATATCCGTATCGTTTACCATTCTTTTCCATCTCCACAAAGGGATCATAAGTCAAATCACAATAGAAATCAACATCTGGCTCGACTCTCCAATACCAATCCAACTTCTTGACCATGGGGTGTTCAAAGAAGTATCCCGAGTAAAATCTACACATCGAATGGTAAGATTTCATATTTCCATACATGATTGATCTATCACCCTGGGATTCCACTGCCTCATTGAATTCCACGGTTCCTTCGTTTGGGAACTTCCATTTGTTTGGTGGGATCATCCCGAATTTGGCTTTACCACTCGCCACTTCTAACACCCTTGTTTTAAACTCTTTGTCAAATGGTTCATCATTTAGAAAAATCCACGGGTAATTGAACCATTGATTGAAATGTCTCTCCAATGATCTCATAGACAAGATGACACCGTCGATTTCGGAATTCCGTGCAAGAACAACAAACGCTGCATTTGCCCTTTCTCCTTGTGATTCAATGAAAGGATCTCTGCAACCATTTTCAAAAACCGGGTCAATACCAAACTCAAAGCTTCGTTCAGCTAACGGCACTTCACTCAAAGCCTTCCCATTGTATTTCTTAGTGTATTCATATTTGTTCAATTTGGAGAGGTTCACCGATTTAGCATGGTATCTTTTAGGTTTAAACCCCCAAAATGACACACTAGTTATTAACAACACTATGAGAAGGATGACTCGTATGTTCCAGGGCCGTACCAGCCTCCTGGGGTCCCACTGGGACCTCAACGGTTTCCAACTCATTATCACCAACGTCGTGGTGAAATTTTTCACAGCTTGGATACAGTGGATCCTTAAGGGAAGGTTGGACAAGGACCTATTTGATGGCAACGCGCACAAGGGGATTACAGAGACGTCTTAAAAGGGCGATTGATGCAGGCTGGGGTGTTTCTAAAACAAACGAGAATGTTTTGCGTTCACAGTACAACATTTCTTCAATGCATTTAGAGAGATACTTGAGGGACTATAGTAAGCCGACAGACTCAGATTTGGACCAATGGCAGAAACAGGTGGATTATTATAAAAGTTTACCAGACCGAGAGAAGGAATTGAAGGAGAAAGCTGTGATGAAGGAGCCAATAGCTGCGGTAAATGATAACTCCAAAAGATCTGTGCAAAGTGCAACTGAGGTGGATCAAATTGATTGGTTGGAGAGGATTTATAGTTCAAATGGATCACGAGAGGGCGTCTTAGCACGTATAAAAAAGATCCGAGTCAGACCGATAGACGCAATAGGAAAACAGTTGTTGAAATCATTCACAGTTAAGATGATTCAATATCACCATGGATATAAATTGAATAATGATCAAGTGACAGGGCCGATGCTTATAAGCGCAAGGAACATTATAGCAGGGTCTGCTTTGACGGATCAATATCCATATATAGATGCGATGGGGAAGGTCAAGTTAGAGTTGATGGAAGAACAGGTAATGACACCGTTATGGGAAACATTGAATGTGAATCGTGATAGGAATGATGGTGAAGATCATTCGATTGATGCCATAATGACTTTATTACGGACGTTGCGGGAGCAAGGTGTGGAAGAAGGCCTTAAATATTTGGAACGCCAACCCCGGAATTTAAAGATGATGAATATAATGATTCCATTCGATTATCAGCGAGTATTATCGTTGATGAAGAGTGTAGGGTTCAGTCCCAACTTTGAAACATTTATTCAATTGTTGGAAAGGCCCGGTATCACTCCCGCTGAGATGATGAATATTGTGGAGTACATCTTTGAAAACAGGTTCATTAATCGGCTCCTTTGGACTTCGATGATGAGAGGGTTCATACGATTAGGGGATACGGAAATAGTGGAAAGTATGTTTGAGTTCAATAGAACCCAACCCCAACAATTGCAAGATAAGATATCAAAAGCCACATACGAAATCTACGATTATCTTTTGAACCATTATGGGATAGCCGGCGTGGACAGGATTGGATTGAACAACGAAGTATGTTCCCAGGTCTTTGAAATGTACAAATTGATGGAAAATGGAGAAAAGATGATCCAAGTTGCGAATATCTGGGAGGAAATAAATAGAATATAAAAATGTGTATATGTATTATAAGAAGATCACTTCTTTTCAGGAGCCTCTTCTTCAATTTCAGGTTGTGGCAACTTGAATTCGGCAGGAGTGACATCGACACCCTCACCAACTTGGTCATAAACGGAGGACCCAACAGAGAAGTTTCTCCAGGCTTGGGTCAATTCCAATGGTTCGTAAATAACTCTTCTCTTTTCAGCATCGTATCTCACCTCTGTGTAACCTGTGGTTGGGAAATCCTTCCTCAATGGATGACCTTCAAAACCATAATCGGTCATGATTCTTCTCAAATCTGGGTGGCCTTCAAAGAAGATACCGTACATATCATACGTTTCTCTTTCAAACCAGTTGACACCCGGATGAAGCTCCACCAACGATGGCACAGGTGACACTTCAGAGGCCCAGGTCTTGACTCTGATTCTGGAGTTGAATCTCACTGATAAGAAGTCGTAAACAACATCAAATCTGTTCTTTTTTTCCGGGTAATCTGCTGCTGTCACATCCATACATGCCTTGTATTGTGTAGATGTGTGATTCTTCAAAAATGTTGTCACTGGGATCAATCCTGCAGGTGAGGTGTAAACTATAAGTTCGTCTTTCCAAACAGAGAATTGTTCCACGTACTTTGGCATACAACCCATAATGTATTTACCAAACTTGTGCAATTGTTCCACTTGGTCCTTGTATCTTTCCTGTGGGTTATAAATAGGTCTATGCAATTCGACCGCATCTGGTCTTGGTAAATCTCTTGGATTTGGTAAATCATGGACTGTAGCCTCCTTTGCAGCGGCACCAGCGGTGGCTGGTCCTCTCACAAAACTGGAGGTGGAGAACAAACGGCCACACTGGGTGGCCCTGGTCACCACACTACCGGATCTGACAATTGGAGTCAATCTCATCATCGTTGTTGAATTGAGAGGGCGTTGGTTGGTTGAGAGACTAAAAACTTTTTCCTCGAATTGAGGGGAAGCAGGGAGCCGATTTGGCCAATGACAGATGCTCATGTGCTCAGCAATCGTCAGATTAGATTAAAAAATAGAGTCAAAAAGGACGGCTCAGCCCGGAGGCAAAAATTTAGTCAACTTGATGGCTAGCTAGTGATTATGTCCAGCATGGGGGTCCAAATCTGCCGGAGAGACCCCCCAATCCTGCCACCTCTGTCTACAGTCAACGACAATCATTCTAATCTCTCTATTTGAATCATCCAATCCCAATTGACAAAGTTGAAGGATCTGATCCCTCCAGGGTGCAATCAAGTTGGTGGATTTGAAGTGGACTAAATCATGAAGGAATCCCCAGAGTGTTTCCTTTAGAGTTGACGGACAGTCGCTGTCCTTTAACTTCGCAAAACACTTTGATAACAGAGTATCCAAGTATGGGTTCAATTGGTCGTGATGGGATCTATCACCGATGATATGATTCAAGGTCTTAAAGCCTGCCATGAGGACGTAATTATCATCGGTGAGAGAGATTTGTCTCATTAAAAGAGGGGTGATTGTGTCCAATTTGTACGAGTAGACATCTTCGGGTAATTCCATCAGTAAAAGAAGATATATTTCACCGATGTTGCCATCTACAGATTCAAATAGCCTCTGCTTCCAAACCGGTCTCACTGTCCAGTTGATGAGAGGATTGGCTTTCCCAAACCCAGACTGGGTTGGAGACCGATAGGCAACTTCCAAAGTGGGTCCCATATCAAGGTGAAATTCAGGAATGGTTTGAAAAAGGATGTTGAGGATTGTTCTCTGCTTATGAGTGTCTGATTGACGTTGAAGTTCCTCAAGAAAGTAACTGATAGCAGTGGAATCGTTTTTCAAGATAAGACCTCTCAAAAGCCAAAATTTGAGGTCCTCACTGGAGGTGGCCAATAAGGGCTCAATATCGGCCCATTGAAGCCATTTGTTTGCTATATTGGAGATAGCGGCCAATTGGACCAATCTAGCTGAACCATGGGATTCGAGAGAATTTACTAAGCTGCGGAACAAAGGAGTAATGTCCAAATCCACAGATTGGCGTTTACTAACACCTTGAACAACCATCGATATCAACGTGGGACTTTGCGCTTGCTGCAGTAAAATTCTCAAGTTATCCCCATTGAGATTGGCACTAAATCTTCTCAAAATCAACCCCACAAAGAAAGTAACCATATCACCCCCTTGCAAAGCAAGTAACTTTGGCACAAATTTCATAAAGGAGTCCATTGGGGTTTCCAAGCTCAACTTCAAGACCAAATTATAAATCGTATTGAGAGCTTCCAATGGTGGGAGAACGTCTGGCGTCAAGTTTAACAACCTAATGATGGTGGTGGTAATCAAAGAAGAGGAGTTGACAATCACTACCAAAGTATCTAATAAGTCTAAATTAGTCCCCACTTGAACCAACAATGGCGTTAAAACGTCCTCAACGATGATGTTCTCAAAGAGAGGGAAAGTGGCCAATTTTGAAATTGCATCCAAAGCAGTCTTTTCAATAAGAGTGTCCTTTTTGCCACTAGAACCCTGCAATTTGCCACTTGAGTCCCCCAAAATGGTGGTGAGATTTCGGATGAGCAAAGGTTGTTCTTCGGTTAGGAAATCTGGAATGAGAATAAAGTGGACTGTGGACTGACAAGCCAAAGCCACTAAAGTGGAATCTGTTGTGTTCAATGAAGAATGCAATAATGTGAAGATTTCTCCCTGATACTTCAAGAAGTGTTTAGGGTTTAAATTCGAGAAGTATGAAAGGGAGACCAAAAGAGTCCTCTTATACGCGATTCTGTCGACTTCTTGACTAACAAGAGTTTTCAAGATGGAGTCCATAATATCTTCTTGATTTGTTATCAACGAGAGTAGCAATGCTGATTGAAGGAATTTAACAGGGGATTCTTCAAAACTGAGGTTCTTTTTCAAATCATCGAAAATGAGGGTGAATAAGTCTGGATTCGAGACAACTTCAAAGAGGACCTTGATTGTTTCCAAAGATCTGGCCAAAACCACATCACCTTCGTTTGATGATTCACTGTAATACTCCAATAGAGACTTTTGGCCCACAATTTGGGCCAATTCAAAATTCAAGACGGGGTACTTGAGAGTGTTCCAAAGGGAGATGAAGTGATTTTCCACAGTGGACTTCTTGTACATCGTGGCCACGCTCATAATTGTGTCGAGGATGTCCAACTTTGTATTAGGAGAGGAGGTGGAATTGAACTTATCAACCAAGTTCGGGAATAGTTCATCTGCAAAATCGTCATTGGAACCCAAAGATTCATTAAGGGATTTCTTGAGCAGACCAATTTGCTGCATTTGGGTGTCATTTGAGGACTTGAAGGAGATTGGATAATACTTGAATAAACAATCAAATATATCCTGTTTGAATTGTCCAAGATCTTCTCCACTGATAAGATTGATCACCTTGAACACTTGGAGCAAGTTGGTGGGGTCCTTCTCATTTTGGGAAACCTTTAAGAAGAATTTGATGAATAGGTCCCGGTTTGGGGTTTTACCAAACAAGAATTCCGATAAAACAAGGGGCTTCGACCTTATATTGGCAGTGAATGAACGCGGATTGTAGTCTTCAATGAATTTATTCAACATTGCTTCATTGGGCTGATACTGGTCCATTTGCACCATCTGAATCAATGAATCCAAGACCCAAGTTAAAACTGAGGTTGGATCGTCGTCCAGCTTGGTCAAAAGAAATGTGATTAACACATCGATGTCTCTGGTGAACAGCATTTCTCGTGGAACGCCTTCAAGCACCTTATACACCATTTCAAAGGCCTTTGAACGAACATTCAAAGCATTATTTGTAATATACAATTGTAATGCCTTGATGAGGTCCAAAAGTGTTGCCTTTTTTGCGGTTAAAAGACGAATAGCCTGGTCAACTTGACCGTTTTCTTCAGTCGTAATATAGGAGTTAACCACCTGCTGGATCTCCTCTAGAGTCATTTTTTCACTTAAAAAGGGTAAAGAAAATATATATGATTTTTCACTTCTTCTTCCCCCAGCTGAAAAGACCTCTCTTCTTCTTTGTCTCCTCAACAGGTGCCGGTGGGGTATAAATGGCTTGCTGGTCGTATTGACCTGGCGGTGGCAACTGTCCGTTCAGCAGAGGGAAATCGTCTCTAACACGCCACCCAAGGTGCTCAGACTCCAGTTGGGAAGGAATCGCTGGGTGTTGTGAAACTGAATATTCAAACGCCCTGATAGTGTCCAAGGGCCTTTCGTTTCTTGATCTGGCAGGATTGGAAATGTCCGGGTCCACAATTGCCCTCCCGAAAACATCGTTCAGAACACCGTCACCCAAACTGGAGTTTCTTTGATGAACATTCATCTCTTCGTAGGGTTGTGCGTTATTCACTGCCGTTAAGATGGGATCATGCAAATTTTGAGATCTCATCTTCATTCTTCTTTCATCCTCCTTCGTGATCTTCTCATTGCCCAAGTCAACCGACTTTTGCTTTTTGCCCTTACCGAAGATTGCCATTCTGCTAGAAAAGGAGGCATATAAACAGAGGGCTAAAAAAAGAAAAATTGAAGTCGATTATGAAGACATCCGTGCACCTTCACGACTACACGGCTGAAACACAGAAGCTCAGCTGCTGTAATCCGGGGAAGCAGGGCGTCAATGGTGCGAATATGTTGGATTGAAACCTCCACAATTGGGTTTGGTATGCTTTTACTTTTATCTTTCACAACGCACCCAAATACAATTGATCCTTTTGATTGCTAACGAGGCTGATGAGTATGAGGATCAATAACACCGGTTGATGAGGCAGAATGTGTTTTGTTATCTACAGGTGAGGATACCAGGATATGGGAAACGATATAACTGTTATTCAGCAGTAGATAAGTGCACATGTATGCAGTGGTGCATTAACGTAATAACGTTCATGCGCCACACATACCTGTCTTGTAATGACTTCCTTCTTCACCCCCCACCTCAACTCCTTCAAACCAACATCACTTTACTTAAAAACAAACCCAAAGTGTAGAAATAAGATGAGATGCTTGTACACGAAGATCTTTCACAACCAACTCTTGATTGAGTTAACTCTATGTCTAACTGTGCCAGCACTCAACCAAACCCTCATAGCCGTGGATAAAATAAATCTTACAAAATACAAATGCCGGCTTTGCCCGGGGAATTAATTACAATCACTGGAATAGGATATCTTATCATACACTGGAAAAACAAAGCCAGCTATTATTTGGCTTTTTGTCTCCCTTCAGCAGCCCTCTCCATGGCAATCTTGACACCTTTGGCTTCCCAATCCTTGCCTTGACCATCTCCCATCACTTCTACTACACACTCTCTAATACAACTCTTCCCCCCCTCCGTACAAAAATGCCTTCGCAAAGCATCAGGCCGAGCAAATTTCTTACCACAACCCCACTGACCTCCACCACGAAGCGGTCCTTTACATTGGAACTTCTTTTCTCCCGAATGCAAATCCTCATGACGTTTTCTGTCATGTTGTCTTGCAAACGCCTTGCCACATTTTCTACACGGAAATGGCCTATCATCTGTGTGGGTTCGCATATGGGATTTCAAATTGTATGGTCTATTAAACTCCTTACTACATGCCGGACAGATGAACCTTTTATCATCCTTTGCATCATAATCATCCAGATCGTCCTCATCTTCAAACTCACTATTGGTGACTTGACTGCTGATAGAACCGGAGCGGGAATGGGACCTCGACCGGGATGCACTGTGTCGCCTTTGTCTACCTCTGACCATCTCGTTGTGGTTGTTAGGAACGCCCAACAACAACGATGGAGAGGCATTGCTGTAGCTTCTAATTTCGTCGACTCTCGACCTGGAATTCGACCTGGAGTTCGACCTGGAACTGGATCTCGAGCTAAACAATGATGGCGTCCTCTTGGCTTGCTCCTCAGGGGAAACAATGATTTGAGGCGTAGCTAATGGGATCATATAGTTACTTGTTGATTGCGACAATTGAGGTATTTGAAAAACTGGTATTGGTTCATTAGGTTCACCTAAGTTCCCCGTGTTGCTCAAAGAACTCATAACACCAGCTGTAGAACTCAGTTCCACACCGGGGAGATCCAGATTGGGTCCTAAATTGAAATCTTCATCATCACCCAATAAAGATTGGATGTCATTCTGAAATGATTGGTATGAACCCCCAAATAATTCATCACCTACTAATCCCTCGTCACCACTCACAAAAGGAGAACCTTGATATGAGGAACCCAACTGGGATTCCAATTGGGATTCCAAATCCCCCGGAGTTTGCGGAACTTCAAGCGCTGAAAGAGGTTGTGGGTATTGCCACTGGTCTATACTGAGTACAGGCGGCCGTGATGACTCCTCATCCACTATGTTTTCCCGCGGCACATTGAGCCATGACTCTAAAGTGAATGAAGGTTTAATTTGTCCCCGTAATGGCACTTGAGGTTGCCCCCGGAGGGGGGGTTCTTCTTGTTGATTATCATATTGGAAATAACCCTCATATTCAAGAGTAGAGGTCTCTGCCAGTCTCCGAGGATTGTTATTCCTCTCCATAGTTTATGAATTAAGGGCAAGCTGGTGAATAATTTTTTGATAAATGGGCTTAGCTTGACAATTCTTACCTAATCATCACAAGTTCACGATTGGATGCTTCAAAAGAAGAGTAAGAATGGAAAAACGAAGGAGCAGTTATTATAAATCCAGATGATGGGATTGAGATGGGGTATACACATTTCTTTTTTGAGTTATCCCGAATTTCATTTCAAAAGCCTCAAAAAGTTAGAAAATCATATTTGAAGGCCTAAGGACGGTGATTGAATTTTAGAAAAAAAAGAGAATAGAAGATAAGAGTGACGATTTGCTATATTATGGACTATCACTGACTAGCTCTGCAGTTGATTCCATTTTTTTTAAGTTTTGCTTTTCATAATATGGAAAATAAACCCTCCTTTTGAAGGCTGAAGAAGAGGGGAAGATATTATATTAAGGAACCGGAAATTCCATAAGCGAGGTGTAATAGTGGTGTTATCCTAGGAAACATAATTATGATGAAAAAAGAGATTCTAGACCAATTCGGCTGGTTCATGCCTCATTAAGTGAGGATCGAGGGGTGATAACAGTTTAATTATGGTACTGGTATTTAACATGAAAAATCAACTCTATAATATAATGCACAAGTCTATAAATATTTTGGGTGGTTATGAGCATTCACACCTACTTCAAAAGGTTTTGAATTGTCAGCACCACCCTCACATAATAGCACAGCACCCACCATCCTTTTGTGCCTTAGGAACGGTTTTGGATTTACGTGCTGCGCCTTTTGTACCGCTAACCTTGATACCTTCCCCCTCTTTCTTCATTGGGGGAGAAGTGTTGGAAATTTTGATAGGCATTGAAGAGGCTGTAACGGAGTACTTGGTCTCAGGAACACTCTTCTTTCTAATTGAAGAGGGATCTTCCAGATATTTGTACTCATTATCCCCCTTTTTATGAAGTAAACCTAATTGAATGACGCTGTCAAAAACTTCGTCCAAACCAATGGATTGCAAGGCAGAGCACTCAGAAAAATCATTTAACCCAAGCTCCTCCACCAATCTAGACGCATCATCTCTTGCAACCTGTCTTGCACTTTCCAAGTCCAACTTGGTTCCCACCAGAATGATCGGTGGGAATTTTCTAACTTGGTCGTTGATGACCGTCCACTTTTGATGGTTTTCCTCAATAATTGGTAGATGGCCGTATCTTCCAACAACATTTTTAAAACTTTGGATATCATCAATTGAATATGTGAAGATAATACAATCACATTCTTGAAATGGTTTAAACTTATCAATGTCCGAAATTAACTCATTATCAACAGTATCGATTATTTCCAACGATATACTATTTCCATCGTATGGAACCCTTTTATGGTACACCTCCTGGACGTCGGAGTTGGGATTCGAAGTATAGTTGCCTAAGTATGAGTTGATCAAATGTGACTTTCCTGTACCTGCATCCCCAGAAACCACCACTTTCAGCTCTTCTTGAACGGTGTACATTGTGATTAGATAAAGGGTAGGTTCTAGTGAAGGGGATTGGCAACAATTAAGGACACCTGGTAGTTAGCAAGGTGAAAAAAATTCTGAACTTTGAATTGCGTTAGAGCTTTCCAAAAAAAAGAAACGTGGCACCCCTGATAACCGTTCCAACGGTTTTCGTCTGGATGGATGCAAGATCGATTTAACTGTGCCTTGTAGAAAAAGGAGGCCGGCATGTTCAATCCAAGTGAGTGAAAGACTGTCACCTACCATCATCGCAACAAAACCTGGAGTGTGGACTTACACGGCACTTCGTCGGATACTTCGTATTCTAGAAAATTTTTTAATTTCTTTTTTTAGTTCCATGCATGAAGAAATTTAAAATCGTTTCATAAATCGATGAAATGAACTGATTTAATTGGTGACATCATTATCGCGCATGAAATATGAAACGATTAGGTACGCTTCACTATCTTGAATGCGTATTGTAATTTATGCTATATGACACTTTAAATAGTCCCTTCGATGGTTTTCAAGCTATTGTTGATCACCAAGCACCAGTGATCGAACTTTTTGACATTTCCTTTCGCCAATTTTAAATTTATGAAGCATCCACTGAACCCATACTCACCTCCAACCTTATCGACTAAAACGGCGTTGATCACAACGTCTCCTGCTGTTAGGGTTACTATCTTTTGACTGTTAGAAACGGTGACGGAACCGAAATTTACAGAACTCATTCTTGATTCCAACTGCAATTTCGTTAGAAAAGTGGAACTATCGAGTAAATCCGTTTCCATCCATATCTCCTTTTTGAAATTGAAGATTGTAGACAACTTTGATTTCTCGCTCCTCGTAGATGTAACCTTTTCAACATGCCTTTTAGCCCCGGACTTTAAATTGGAAATCAATTTACTGAGCCATGACTTTTTCTTCTTAGACAGCTTTTTTCTGGTTTGCTCTTTACTGTGTGGTACAGATGGAGACAAAGGACGTGGTTGTGGAGATGAAGATAGTGGAGGATTCACCACTTCGGAAACCTTTGGCTTCTGTGGCGGAAGATGTGGCTGTAATGAAATTTGATCAACCCATGTAGGTTTGGATTCGGCAATTGGGGTATTATTCCTCGATTCGTTAATAATGGACAGCTTGCTTAACGCGTCAACGTATGTAGACTCATCGTTAGTTGAATCTTTAACGAGGAGAGGTGATATAATTTGATAATTTTGACGGCTTTCATCTTCATGATTTTTTTCCTTATCAAATTTAACAATTTCTTCCTCCTTTGGACTCGTCAACTCCACAGGGACACCCTGGTGGAAAGAATAAGATAAATTCAAGTAGCTTGAATCTATCGATTTTTTGGATTTATGAGATGCTGATGCCTTTCCCCTCTCCATGGAATCATTGAAATCTTCCACTTTCAATGACACATACTGGTTGTTCAAAAAAGATGATAACTTTCTTGTTGAGGAGCTTCTTATAGATTTCAAACCACTTGATGGGGTTCTATTAGATTTCAACTCCAATTTTAGTAATTCCAATTTCGATAAATGTTGGGTTTCTTGTTTATCAAACATGGAGTTCATGAGATACTTGAAATCCGTTAAATCCTCCTTAGAATCCAACGTTTTGGATTTACTAGGCGGTGTAGTTTGTACGGTAGAGCCATCCTCGGTTGACGATTCTGGAGGGGACCAGGTGGATGTGGAGACCTTTGACAAATTGTTTATGCTGGCCAATTTTTGGTTCATATTGATGATGGATATATGTGAATTAAGTGACCTCTTTGAAGAGGATGCAATTATATTTTTTGGATTGACACCTTTTCTTTTTGAACTGGAAGATAATGGTAAGGGACGATTGTCAAATTCCTGGACGACAGATTTGACCACTTGACCGTCTTCGTTTTCGATAACGGTTTTGACTTTTGAAGTTGATTTTGGAAACTTTAGATTGGAGGGAGATTTTTTAATCCTCAACCCGTTGGGGGATCTCTTTCTTTGGTCTTTGTAACTCTGCAGGAGGTGATAGAACATCTTTTCGGGATTCTCATTCTCTGTTTTCAACATGAGGATGATTCGAGATTTGGGGGTACCGTGCCAAAGGGTTTGTAAATTGTGCAAAATATCGGAATCCACGTCCTGGATTGGTTTTGATAAATCGACATTCTCCAATTTGTTTGTTATCTCCAATTGGGGGTCGGTAGAGGGATATTTCAGAAGCAAGGGATGATTCAAAATTTGGTCGATACGTATTCTCTTTCCAGGTTCTACTCTGAGCATCGACCATATCAAATCCTTGGCTTCTGGAGAAAGATAATGAGGCATCAAAAACTTCCCACTTTGAACCTTGAGAAGTAACTTTCTAATACTTTTATCATCAAAGGGTAGATGTCCTGTCAATAAAGCAAATAGAATCACACCACAGGACCAGACATCCGATGGAGAGCCATGATAATTTTTCCCTTTAACGATTTCCGGGGAAGCATAATGAGGTGAACCGCATGAAGTTTCCAAGAGTCTGCTTTTGGTTTCCAAAGCAGCCATACCAAAATCGGCAATCTTGAGATTACCCATTCGATCTAATAGGATGTTTTCCGGTTTTAAATCTCTATGACAGATGTTGAATTTATGGCAATACGACACTCCATTAATGATCATTCGAAAATATCTCACCGCCTCACGTTCCGGAAGCTTACCGTTTTGAATGATGAAATCAAATAATTCTCCTCCCTGGACGTATTCCAAAACTAGATACAATTCATTATCATTTTCCCACACGTCATACAAAGCCATGATGTTGGGATGAGTGATTAGTTTCATAATGATGATCTCTCTTTCTATACCGTAGGGTAGACTTTGATTACCCTGTTGTTTGGGGATGATCTTTATAGCTGCTAGCTTTCCATTTTTACAGTGTTTCGCCAAACGAACTCTACCGGTGGATCCCTTACCCAGGGTTCTTCCCAACCTCCAGGGACCGACTGAATTTTCCACTTTTCTTTTGAAAGACTGGGAATTCTGGGAATGCTGAGAAAGACGCTTTGTGGCGTTTTCTACCGACTTGACAACCAAATCAATTTGATCCTTTTCTGGGGTTCTTGGCAAGTTTGTCACATTATTGAGGACTTTCAAACCGTCGAACGATTTCCTGTGGGCTGCTTTAGCTGCTCTCTGAGCGAAGTTTTCTCTGGGTTGATTCTCAATTGACCCCATTTCAATTCGCCGGGGACAATAATAAAAACCTGGTGGGGGTGGGTTCTGTTTGATTCCAATTTAATTTTCTTTTTTTAAACAATTAAAGAGACTAAACGTAATTATTTATGGTAGGAAGGTCTCAGACTTGAATTTTCTGTACAGCACTCCTTGGATGGGGTGTACAGGAGTGATGATTCCTTGTTTTGAAAAAAAAAACCCCGTATGAACCCCATATAGACAGACTCCATTCAGATGAATCATCTTCTTTGGAATTTTGAGTCAAATTCTTTCTTCAATGCCATCAATTTGTTCAGTAAGGATTCCAAAGCACGGAATTTTTCAACATCCTTATTGACCACCTTTAAACCCTTTTCTTCATCCTCAAATGAAAGCTCCTTTTTAGAAAACTGTTCTTTTACAACCTTGTTGACTTTTATGTAAGATTTCAGATACTTGTACTTTACCAAGGCCAGGTCTGTGTCCAATTGGATTGATTTCAACTCAAGCCATTCCTCATCATTGGCATCCAAATCCATTGGAACTTCCAACCTCTCCAATGGAATACCCACTTTGGAATTGATATCCTCATCTGTCAATAAAAAAGATTCCAACGTCAAATGTAACCAGTTGTTATCTTCATCATCAAGGGAAATGTCCGACACTGCGGAACTTTTACGGCGCTGGCCTTGTGCCAACTGGTTACAATCCAACCCCAGGGTTGAATCATGACACCATCTTGGCAACTGTGATTTATTGCTGTGGCACAAGGTTTGACACTGGGACAACTTCTTCAAATACTTTGATTTCACATCAACCAACAAGTTGGTATCCAGCGGACATTTTTGACAATCAAATAGCTCTAAATTCGGGCGAACAATAAAGACATCCATTCTTAATGAAAAGAAATAGTGGTAACTGTGAGCAGCATTTGGGAATGTAGGGGATAGGATGGAGCAAGCGGGAAGGATAACGTAAGCATTTATAAGCAATCACACGGGGTGGGAATCAGTTGCCTAGCAAACTTTGACGTGGGGACAATCTGGGTGGATGGAGGTAGTTGGCAGCAGAGCAAGAAAGGGAGGAGGAATTTTGAATTTAGGAAAAAGCTGAGCGTGCTGAGCACGCCCAGCTTTTACGTAATATTACATAAGCTCCCGTCGATACAAAATCATCAAATTTTTCAGCTTCTTAACAACCCCAATTTCCAGCATCAAAGATGGCCAAGGCTAAAGCCAGAACAACGATTGTCCAGCTGATGTCCACAGCCAAGACAGGGTTTAAAAGAACTCTTCTTGTGGCTAGAACCACCAAGGAAATCACCCAAGTGAGGTATGATCCTTTGGTCCAAAGACATGTTCTTTTCACCGAGTCGAAAAAGAGAAAGGGAGAACAAAAGAAGCCTTTGGATTTCTCCCGTGGGGCTTTCAACTGGAAGAAGAAATGATGACCGTCATGTACATATATTTAAGTAGAGGTTAATTTAAGTTTAACATTGAGTGAAAATTTCTTGGGGTAATGTGGATCTGGGAGAGGATATAGGAAGATCAAGACTTGGCTCTCTGTCCATCAAAGTGAGTTAATGAATGATGCATCGACAAACAAAGTGAACGACATATTGACATGCAGATTTTGATGGATGTCTGCGTAAATTAAACATCCACTGTTTTCAATAAAGCCTTGCAGTCTTTGTTCTGAAGAACTCACCACCCGCTTTGCAGACTACGTAGAACCATCATGCAATTATTTGAATGGTAGATATTTGTTCATCTACCAAATTAAATGGATGTTAATGTAAACTCAACTTTGCTTGAAAAATTGCACTTCCGTACAATTCACCAAAAGGAAAACCCCCATCCACCTTGTAACGCCATCATCAAACTCTTGGTATTGCTTTAATTACCAGTTTGACCTTATTTACAGACTTCCTTCAAGATGAGTGTAAATTCATCATTGAGTGAAAAGTTGGCATTTGAAGTAGAGTTTCCACTCAGGACAAAAACCAACCACTTGAAACCCCACTTAGCAACACTTCAACACCACTCATCTTCCTATAACCCTCACCACCATCTCATATAATGACAACATCTTTCCAGAGGTTACCCGGCCTGAGCGAATTCCTCTCCCACTGTGGATGAAAAATTGGTTATGAATGATTGATTGTTCTCTTCTCGATATATACCTGTGTAAACCGAAGGGAGTCGACGCAGATGGATCCATCGAACCAACAGATTAAGTCCGAAGATGTGGATCTTCAATTGTCAACTTCTGACAATGAAGAGACCTTCAACACGGAACTTACAGAGAAAGAGGCTAAAGCCATAAAGAACGAAGAAACGCTTAAAGCAAACGGCGACGATGAGGATGATGACGAGGATGCCGAATCAGAAGCTGCAGATGAAGACGATGATGAAGATGAGGAAGAAGAATCCGATGACGAAGAGTCTACGAGAGTGAAGAAGAAGCAAAGACCAGCCAATCAGTTTTTGGATGTGGAAGCAGAGGTTGATGAAGAGGACGAAGAGGAAGAGGACGAAGAAGAAGCAGAACAACTGCGTAAAGATTTCCTTGAAGATGAACAGACAGGAGATTCCGCCACATTAAACGAAGCGTCTCGTGCTCATAGAAAGTTGGACAGATCAAGAGAAAAGCTGGATGAACAGGATGCACAGGCAATGGCGGAAGATTTTAAGGCCAGATACGGTAGATCTGCTTCCAGTAGATACATGGGATCAACACAAAATGTGTCTCAAAGATTGTTATTACCTTCGGTCGATGATCCATTGATTTGGGTTGTCAAGGTGAGAAACGGTAAGGAGAAGGAAATTGTTCGACAATTGTATGCCAGAATGGTCAACATGAAGGGTTCAGAAGGTGTTTATTCTGCTTTCCAAAGAGACAATTTCGATGGTAATGTCTATATCGAGGCTAGAAGAATGGATGCCGTTAATAAAATTCTTCAGGGTTTACCAAATATTTACAACAACGTGACAAAGATCTTGGTCCCAATCGAAGAATACCCAGATTTACTCAGACCAGGTAAATCTGATGAGGTGAGATTAAAACCAGGCGCTTACGTAAGAATGAGATCAGGTAGGTACAAGGGGGATTTGGGTATCATAGATAATGTTGCGGATAACGATCTCGAAGTGAGGGTGAAATTGGTTCCTAGATTGGATTACGGCAGAAATGCTCACACCGATCCAACTACAGGGAAAAAGAAGCAACCAACATATAATGCTACGCACAGACCTCCACAAAGATTGTTTTCCGAAATCGAAGCCCAGCAGTATGATAGGGAACATGTGACCTCGTCAAAGCCCGAAAGAAACTTCTACGTTTACAAGGGAGATGAATATATTGATGGATTCCTATTCAAAGATTTCAAGTTGAGCATGGTGGAATCTAGAGCAATTAAACCAACATTGAGAGAGTTGACATTATTCAATTCCAACTCAGAATCTGAAGGTATAGACCTACAATCGGTGTCAACAGTCTTAAAATCCGTCGAAAGTGATGCGATTGTCTTTCAACCAAATGACCGTGTTGAAATCATCAGCGGGGAACAGTCCGGCATGAAGGGTAAAATTCTATCGATTGCAGAGGCTAAGATTGCCAGAGTGCTATTGGATGGTAATTCCGATTCCGAAGTCAATGATACCGTCGTGGAGTCGCCAACAACTTCTCTCAGAAAAATCTTCTTGACTGGTGACCACGTTACAGTGATCCACGGTGTTCACAAGGATGAAAGTGGTTTGATTGTCGATGTAAAGGATAACCAAGTGACGTTGGTGAGTGATCAGACCAGAAAGGATATCACGGTTTTCCCAAATTACTTGATGAGATCTCTAGATTCATCTACCACCTCTTCCAAGGTGGGGAGATTTGAATTGCATCAACTAGTGAATCTATCTTCCCATAAGGTGGCAATGATCATCAAAATTGAAAAAGAAATCTTTACAGTGCTGTGCTCCGACGGAAGAGTCTTGAACATCGAACCAAGACAAATCCTGTCCGTCTTGAAGACAAACAGGGCCACAGAAAAAACCGTTGATAAGAATGGGTTGGAAATAAAGGTGGGGGATATCGTGAAGGAATCATTTGGAGAGAAGAGACAGGGTAACATTCTCCACATTTATAAATCACACTTGTTCCTTCAATCTAAGACGGTCCATGAAAATACGGGTATTTTTGTCACCGATTCCAATTCTGTTCAGACCATTTCAAACAAGGGGTCGATTGGGTCCTCATACAAGGCTCCAGACTTGACCAAGATGAACCCCGATAGAATGATGGCCCCACCACCGATGACAGTCATTAATCAGGCCAAATTTGGCGGGAGGGATTTCTCAATTTCCCAGCACGTCTCGGTTAGAAAGGGTCCATATAAGGGTAAGAAGGGTATCATTAAGGATGCTAACGGTGATATGGCCCGTGTAGAAATGCACAATCCGGCAAAGATCATCCCAATCTCTAAGAATGACCTCCTTTTTGAAATGAGACCTGGTAATTATGTGCCATATGAAACCTTCATGGAGAATTACAGAGGTAGGGGTAGATCAAGTAGACCACTTCAGCATCAATCAAACTATGGTGCCAGACCGCAAGCTCAAAATCCAAGTAATGGCTCTGCCTCGTCCTACGGTAATGGATCAAATTCAACTTGGTCCAGCTCCAACAGAGGCGGTGCCTCCTCTTGGGGTAGCACGTCCTATGGTAACGGTGGCAAGACGCCAAGTTGGGGATCTACCGGCACTGCATATGGTAACGGGGGAGGCAAGACTCCATCCTGGGGCGCTCAATCAGGAGGAAAGACTCCATCCTGGGGATCCACAGCATATGGAAATGAAGGTGGTAAGACCCCAAGTTGGGGCACCAGTGGTGGTAAGACTCCAAGTTGGGGAAACGGTAGCAAGACCCCAAGTTGGGGTAATGGTGGAAAGACTCCAAGTTGGGGGGATTCCTCCAATTCAAACTCCGGTGGAAAAACTGTTTGGGGGGACCAGTGAAGGTTTGATCCGCCAATGGCTCTTGTATGTTTTTGTTTTCGTAATTAACTTGTAAAAGTGAATTGGACTCTTGCTGAGCACATGAGCCTTTCATTACATAAGCTTCCTCCTACTTCCATACAATTTTTTGGAATTTGCCACTGGTCTTCTTAATTAAACCAAGATGACGGCACTTCCCATGTCCAGGGGGGTCATTAGATCCCTAATGAGGGTGCCTTCCGGAAAGCATGTGATGGGATCGTTCATTCTGAAAAGATCTCTAACCTGTTTGACCCAGAGAGGAGTCCAATATCAATCCCCGAAACTGCATGAATGGAGGAGATTGGTGAGATATCAATCTACCCAGACACCCCCACCATCCAAGTATGATGCCAATGGTAATAGAGTTTACACTGATGAAGAGGCAGGTGAGATTTTGAAGGAATTGAAAACGATCTGGTCAGATTCCAGTATTTCGGAAAGAGAGTCGATTAAAACGTTATTTGAGAAGTACGAAATGGGTGGAATGATTTCACCCTCCGCAACGAGGATAATTACGGCGATTTTGAAGGATGAAACGGCAGAAAAA
The DNA here is from genome assembly GCA_030563565.1 of Saturnispora sekii. Taxonomy (NCBI): domain Eukaryota; kingdom Fungi; phylum Ascomycota; class Pichiomycetes; order Pichiales; family Pichiaceae; genus Saturnispora; species Saturnispora sekii. The sequence continues at coordinate 92,931 of JAJMJM010000028.1, forward strand.
CCTGGGGAGAAGATTGAAAACGTCCAGCAATTCCACCAAGCTCTTTTACAATACCATAATAGAAAACAAATGGAGGCAAATGGTATTAAGGATGGGCCAGAAGAGGTGAAGAAGGAGGAAGATTTGGGACCTAAGGTTGATATGAAATGGTCTATTGGTAAAGAAGAAAAGGGAAATAAACCATTCAACTTCAAATCAAACACCGATGAGAAAGGTAAGGTCTTGGAAATGGAATTGAGATTGGATTACCTTTTTGGTATGATTTTTGGTGCCATCATGCTCTTTTTTTTGATTGGGGGGGCTTCTAAGTTACAACAGGAGATCACGTTCCAGGAGTTTGAAACAGGGTATTTGGCCAAGGGTTATGTGGATAAATTGATTGTTGTGAACAATGAAATTGTGGAGGTGGTGCTGAATGAGGCGGGTAGATCTCACGCCAACCATCAAACACCAGATGTTTTTTTCTTCACCATTGGGTCCCTAGAGGTGTTTGAAGAAAAGTTGAAGGCTGCGCAGCAAAAGTACCAAATTCCTGAAGATAGAAGAATTCCAGTTGTTTATATCAAGTCGACGAATTTGCTGAAGTCATTGTGGTCGATTTTGCCAACTGTGTTATTATTTGGCTTCATCTTCTGGTCCAGTTCAAAGTTGTTGAGCTCGAGCGGTGGTATCAGTGGAGGCTTGTTTGGGGGAACCAAGAAGAAGTTTAAGCAATTCAACGCGGATGAGAATGTCAAAATCAGGTTTAACGATGTGGCTGGTTGTGACGAGGCCAAGGAGGAAATCATGGAATTCGTCAACTTCCTCAAAAACCCTAAAAAGTACGAAAAATTGGGTGCAAAGATCCCAAGAGGTGCAATTTTGAACGGTCCACCGGGTACTGGTAAGACCTTAATGGCCAGAGCCACTGCTGGTGAAGCAGGTGTCCCATTCTACTCTGTGTCCGGTTCTGAGTTTGTTGAGATGTTTGTTGGTGTTGGTGCCTCAAGAGTGAGGGAATTGTTCAAGACAGCAAGAGAAAATGCACCATCGATTGTCTTTGTGGATGAAATCGATGCGATTGGTAAATCCAGAGGTAAAGGCAGAGGAATGGGTGGTAACGATGAAAGAGAAAACACGTTGAACCAACTATTGGTGGAGATGGACGGGTTTTCCTCTGCGGACCATGTCGTTGTCTTTGCCGGTACCAACAGAATGGATGTTTTGGATTCCGCTTTGTTGAGACCCGGGAGATTCGACAGAAAGATTTACATTGGGAACCCGGAGTTGGACGGCCGTAAGGATATCTTTGCCGTCCATTTGAAACAGATCAAGTTGTCTGAAGACACAGACCTGGAGGACTTGAAGGGTCGTTTAGCCGCATTGACTCCCGGGTTCAGTGGTGCTGATATTGCCAATGTTTGTAACGAGGCTGCTCTTATTGCTGCAAGAGGTGACCAGGACTTTGTTAACTTGAAGAATTTTGAACAAGCGATTGAAAGAGTCATTGGAGGTTTGGAAAAGAAGAATAAGTTGTTGTCCCCATCCGAGAAGAAGGTTGTTGCTTACCACGAGGCGGGCCATGCTATATGTGGGTGGTTTTTGGAATTTGCCGATCCTTTGTTGAAGGTCTCGATTGTTCCTAGAGGTCAGGGTGCCTTGGGGTATGCACAGTATTTGCCTCCGGATATTTCCCTCTACTCCACACAGAAGTTGATGGACAGAATGACAATGACCTTGGGTGGACGTGTTTCCGAGGAGCTCCATTTCGATTCAGTCACATCCGGCGGGTCGGATGATTTCGAGAAGGTCACTGGTATGGCTCAAAAGATGGTCTTGGGTTGTGGCTTGTCTCCTAAGGTGGGACTCGTTTCCTACGATATGGACAGAGGTAACGACATGACAAAACCTTTCAGTGACAAGACCTCTCAAATCATAGACAGCGAAATCCATCGTATTGTCGATGAATGCTACACCCGTTGTAGAGACCTTCTGAAGGAGAAATCACACGAGGTGGAGCTGGTTGCCCAGAGACTCTTGCAAAAAGAGGTTATCACCAGGGAGGATATGATTGAGTTGTTGGGCAAGAGGCCATTTCCAAACAGGAATGATGCCTTCGACAAGTATTTGGAGGGTAAATGAGTGGCACAATTGTCTTTCATGAGCCGATGAGCACTGATTATATAAGCGCTGTATATAGAGAAGAATAACATTTTTTTATTGGACCTGTGATTGTACATTCTCCACGGTGGATCTATTAGGGGAGATATGTCGGTCGTAAAGAAGCGTAATGTGGACGATTTTATGATTGGGGAGTGTTTGGGGGAAGGCTCTTATTCCCGAGTTTTTAGAGCTGTTTCCAAGACAAATAAGAGAACATATGCCATCAAGATTTTAGATAAACAGCATATTCACAGAGAGCAGAAGAGGAAATATGTGACAATCGAGAAGGACACATTGAATTTGTTGGGTCAGCATGATGGAATTGTGACTTTGTATTACACATTTCAAGATTCGAAGCGATTATATTTTGTGATTGATTATGCATCCAATGGGGAATTGTTGGGGTTAATTCACAAATACGGGAATTTAGGTGAAAAGGTGGTGAGATACTACACAATTCAATTGATTGATACTCTTTCATTCATCCATTCCAAGGGTGTGATTCACAGAGATTTAAAGCCGGAAAACATTCTATTGAATGCGGAATGGAAGGTGATGATCACAGATTTCGGTGCAGCCAAGGTGGTGGATCAGGATGAGGAAATTGATGGAGAATCTACGCGACGGGGTTCCTTTGTGGGCACGGCGGAGTATGTGACACCGGAATTACTCGAAAGCAATGAGTGTGGAATAGAGGCAGACTACTGGGCTTTAGGATGTATCATCTATCAGATGATAATAGGAAAGCCACCGTTCAAAGAATTGAGTGAATATGAGACGTTTTTGAAGATCATCAATTTGGATTTCAAGTATCCTTTGGATTGTCCAATACCGAAGGTGGTTGAAGATGTGATTAACAACCTTTTGAAACAGGATCCTAAGGAAAGATTTGGAGTGACCCAGCTGCACAACCATTGGTGGTTCAAGGGGGTTCAATGGGAGGATTGGCGCTCAATATGGGGCCAGAGAGTGCCGAAATTTGAATCGTATGACCCCTCACCGCTGATGGTGCTCAGTGAAGTCAAATCAAACAATTTCAGCCTGAAAAAGGAGATCCACAATAACAAATCCAACAAACAGTTGATGGACAAGGTGATCACAAGAAGCAGGGGTTCACCTGTTTCGCAACAAAATTCCGCTGCAATACCAGCAAGACATTCTACCGTGTCTCCAGTGATACCATCACCGGTGTCACTACCAACGGCCAAGCGAAGCCCGCAGGTGAATCTACAAAATGAGAAGTTTTTGATTCCTCAGAGAAAGGTGTCCTCAGACGCGATTTCAGCCGCAGGCGCAGTGGGATCCCTGATGAATTCAAACGGCAAGGGATCTGTTCCAGCTTTGGTGAACCCGGTCTTGCTGGATAAGGAGGTTCCTAGGGTTGTGAAAGAAAAGTTGATGATGAATGAGAAGATCTTGAAGTTGGACAACATTTTGAAATCAGAGCTGTCCTTCAAACCCAACCAGTATGTCAAGAGGGGGGAGCCATTGACCAATGAGATTCTTCAACAAATCATGAAAAGGAACGAATATTCCCTGGAAAGGAACCTCAAGGTGTGCATTTTGGTGATCACAAGTTTTGCACGTTTGTTCATCTATGATCTCGAGTCGGGCACGGGCGTGAGAAACCATAACAGCTACACGGTGTTACAGGCCAGAGACTTCTATTCCAGTGTGATGGAAATCAAATTGACAAATCCCAATGTGTCGTTGTATGATTATGAGTTTGACGAGGACACAAAGGATGGTCACCTTGTCTTGGAGCTGAACAACGTCAACAAGTTGATTTTCATGTCGAATTGGGATCGAAACAGGATCCAGAAGGGCGGTCTGAATCTCAACGTCAGAGTAGGGTTCAAGGTTGGGGATAATAAAACGTGGATAAATACTCTACTAACAGCCAAAGAGATGTTAAAGTCTAAAAAAGCCACCTGAATGGCGTTATAAAAAAGGGGGTGCTATAGTTTGGTGATGAATTGGACAATGAGCTCCTGGACGTCTTTGGCCGCCTCGTTCGCTGTTTCCAAGACTTCGTCGTGGGTGGGCATGCCGATTGTCTGGTCAACCGCGGGTTTGCCTCCAATCACGTCCGATGCCAACATTGGTTTTGTGGCAAGTACCTTATTTGTGATCAGAGAAACCCCCAAAACCTTCATGTTACAGTGTCTGGCCACAATCACCTCGGGGACCGTAGACATCCCCACCGAGTCCCCTCCCAGCATACTAATGGTTCTACACTCTGCTCTGGTCTCGAATGTGGGGCCTGATGCAAAGAAATATGTACCTTCATGTATAGACCGTTTAATACCCAATTCTTGCGCCGTCTGCAGAAACTTTACTCTCAGGTCCAAATCGTATGGATCTGAGAGAGGCAGGAATCTGGGCCCGAAGAGGTCCAGATTGGGGCCTCTGAGAGGGTGGCTGCCTGCAAACCCCGGTAAGTTGATGTGATCGTTGATCAGCATGAGATCTCCCATTTCAAAATCCGTGTTCACCCCACCGGCAGCATTGGTCACCACCAGAAACCCCACCTTCATCAATCCTGCCACCCTCACTGGAAGGGTGTTTGTTTGCAACGAGAATCCTTCATAGAAATGGAACCTCCCCAGCATGCACATCACCTGGACCCCATTGATTGTCCCAAATACCAGCTGACCCTTGTGGCCCTGGACCTCCGACTTGCCAAACCCGGGGATTTTCTCATAGGGGATTGTTATCGGTGAATCAATCGTATCACCAATGGTACCCAAGCCGGATCCACAAATGATCAGGACCTTTGCAGAGGGGTAATTCGGTGGAAGCTGTTCAAGAATCGCAGCGTGAGCTCTTGTAATCTCTTCCATATCGAGATACGTGAAAAAGAGATAAGAAAGCAGGCGAAGAGAGCCAATCTGAGGGGGTGGAATGGATGGAAGCAGAAAAGCTGCGCCACATGAGCCAATCAATCTGCGCAATCCAAGATTGCCCCCCTCATGTGGCGCATGCCACCCTCAATCACTGTCTATTCGCTTTTTCGCTCCTCAATAGAGTCACAAACTAAGCAAAAATAGTGATAATAATGGAGGTTCCCACGGTGCTACGATGGTCAGGAGGCGGTGAAAGGGTGTTTGTGATGGGAACATTTACCAACTGGAAAAAAATGGTGGCTCTGGAGCCTGTACCGGGTGTGGAGGGGGATTTTGCCGTTCAACTGCTCCTACCTCCGGGTACACACAGGTTCAAGTTCGTTGTGGATGGAGAGGTGAGATGTTCGGACTTCCTCCCAACAGCCACGGATGGTGGAGGACATTTGATGAACTATTTGGAGGTGACAGGTCCTAATCAAGTGGAAAGCAACTTTACAGAGTACAACGAGGTCCAAAACGAAGTCACGGTGAAGTATTCCAATGAAATACCGGCACTGTTTGAGGATCCCAGAGCAATGGAAGGGTATTATGCCCAATTACAGAATCATAGACCTCCTCAATGGTTAATTCCACCACAGTTACCTCCTCACTTGGAGAACGTGATATTGAACTCGTACAATTCGAACGCTCAGGGTGCCTTGAAGTCTCCAAATCACGTCGTGTTGAACCACTTGGCCACCACTTCGATCAAACATAACACCCTTGCCGTGGCCGCGGTGGTGAGGTACAGGGCCAAATATATAACCCAGGTGATTTACGCTCCTTTGTAAAGAAACCTTGTATAGAAGACAAATTTCTCCGTAATGAAGGTGGTTGCGAGGTTGAAGCCCACGACTGGACAGTCGACGGTGTCCGTCTTGGACACCTGCTTGGTATTGGATCCACCTCATTCGGAAACGGCGCACAATCGACGCGTCAGACAGCACAAGTTCATCTTAGACGGAATCCTCTTGCCAAGTAGTAAACAGGAGGAGGTTTACCAATCCACGACCCGCCCCCTCTTGAAGGCCCTCATGGAAGGCCACAACGCGACAATCTTTGCATACGGTGCCACAGGGTGTGGGAAAACCCACACCATCACCGGATCCTCCCAAGACCCCGGTTTGACATTTCTTGCAATGAAGGATCTTTTTGAATATCTCAACACTAGCGAGAAGGTAACCGAATTGTCTCTGTCCTATTTGGAGATTTACAACGAACAGATCAGAGACCTTCTTCAGCCGGAAACACCTTCCTCAAAGTTGAATCTATTGGAATCTAACAATTCGATAAAAGTGGCAAATTTGACTAAGTTAACTCCCGTGTCATTGGACCACATCTACGACTTGATATTGGTTGCCAATCGAAATAGAACCGTGTCTCCAACGCAGGCTAACGCCGCCTCGTCACGATCCCATGGTATTCTCCAGATAAATTTGCTCCAATCCACCAATTCCGGTTTGGAGGATGAAATAATACAATCTACGTTAAACATCATCGACTTGGCGGGTTCAGAAAGAGCCAGTGCTACTTATAACAAGGGTAAGACCTTACACGAAGGCGCCAACATCAATAAATCTTTATTGGCACTTGGCTCCTGCATCAATGCACTCAGTGACTCAAAACCTCATGTGCCCTACAGGAATTCCAAGTTGACAAGACTATTGAAATATTCATTGGGAGGAAATTGCAAAACATGCATGATTGTGTGTTTGGCGCCTGATATCGACCACTTTGATGATTCTCTGAATGCCTTGAAATACGCTCATATGGCAACGAATATAAAGACTTCCAGTGTCGTGAACAAGGATATAGTTAAAAAGCATATAGGAGAATACGAGCGCACAATAATTGATCAACAGAAGGTGATTGAGAAACTCCAGCGGGACCAAGAGGCAGTTATGGAGCTAGCGATGGAGGAATATCAAAAGTCATTAGATCTGGTTTTGGCAGAAATCGATAGAATTATGGCCAGTATTGAACACGGGGTGACTTCAAATGATCTGCAGAAGGATTGTATCGAAAGAAATGACATGGGTCATCAAAAAGCCCAAATGAGCCAATTGCGTGAGTGTTTGGCCAAACACGATTTCGACTCGAAATTCCACCATCTGACCGCTTCCTTGACAGTGAAGATTTCCAAAATAGATGAGAAGCTTGAACAAATGTCTCAGTTAGATGCATTCATTAATTCCACGAGAGATCACCACTTGCAGCACTTAACCAAGATGGTGGGATGGGGTTCTTCAACGGAATCGCTTTATAATTCTAGAATAGAGGCTATCAGGGCACAAATTAAGTTAGCTGCCACAAGTTGGGACACCGACTACACAGTGGAGCCTTTAGCACAATTAATGGCTCAATTGGGCTCAATCTTGGAAACGCCGAACATCGATGTGAAATTGGCCACCTACGACTTGCTCGATTCAATAACAGCAAAATTGACACATGGATTTACTCAACCCACATTGGCCCCACCGGGAGGAACTCTGACGGTGGGTAAGAAGAGAAGACCTGTGACAAATGATTCGGATGTGGATCAACACCAAACACCCAGAAAAAGCAGTAGGATCTCTTCCTTGAATATCCAAATGGGAGATATCAATATAGACACAACAGACGACTCCATTATGGATCAAGACAAATCTCCTAATGTATCTCCAAGGGTTTCTCCCTCTAGAGTTGGCCTTACAACCAAGAGGTTGATTGCATCCCCAAAAATACATAGTCCCAACAGACTGGCGGGGTTGGGCGTCAGTTATCAAGTGAAATTTAAGGGATTTCAGGAGGCTTTGGTGGAGAACGAAGAAAAGGAAGATATATAAGCATAGGAGCCATAGGAGGGGGACCAGCCGCTGAGCCTTCTCATGCGCCACATACTGTTTGGCTGGTGATGAAGTTGGCTGGTGAAAGTTCACTCGTCTATCCTCCCCCTCTATTCCCTTAAGCTAGGCTAAGATGCTGTCAACGATCGCGCGACTGAACGGTAAATACTACTACGAACAACCGGGGAATAAGTTGAATCCCCACACGTACTTCTACAGGGTCACAGCTGTACCAATGGCAAAGTTCTTGGCAATCACATTTGGCACCTTCTACACGTTGGAGTACCTGTGGAAGTATTTGGAAAAGAGCAGGTGAGTCATATTTGTATAAGGGTTAGGTAATAATAAATTGGGAATATCTGGAATGTAGTAGGTGATCGTTTATTCAAAGATTAAACACATTTATATAGAAGTTTAGTAAGGATGATTTGGGGATAATGTTGAGGGTCAATTCATGACATCCTCAGTAGGAGATTCACTTCAACTCCTTTTGTAATCTGGATGCGACTGCGTCAATGAACTCTTCGGTGTCGGCAAACTTCTTTTGGTTGACCAACAATGCCAAATCCTTCGTCATGATTCTATCCTTGGAGACGGTGTCCAAGACAGCCTTTTCCAAAGTTTGAGCAAATTCCACAACCTCTGGGGTAGCGTCCAACTTACCTCTTTGAATCAAACCTCTAGTCCAAGCAAAAATGGAAGCAATGGAGTTGGTAGAAGTCTTTTCACCTTGTTGCCACTTTCTGTAATGTCTGGTGACAGTACCGTGGGCAGCTTCGGATTCAAAGGCCTTACCATCTGGAGTGATCAAGACGGAGGTCATCAATCCCAAGGAACCGAACCCTTGGGCAACGATATCGGATTGGACATCACCGTCGTAATTTTTCAATGCAAGCACAAACCCACCCTTGGACTTGATCATTTGGGCCACCATATCGTCAATCAATCTGTGTTCGTAGAATAGACCCTTGGCTTCAAATTGGGACTTGTAAGTGGATTCATAGATGGATTGGAAAATGTCCTTGAATCTACCATCGTATTTCTTCAAAATTGTGTTTTTTGTTGACATGTACAATGGCATACCTCTGTTCAAGGCCATCTTGAAAGAGGAGTGTGCAAATCCTTCGATAGAAGCGTCGGTGTTGAATTGCGAGAGGGCAACACCCGGACCCTTGTACTCGTACACCTTTCTCTTGATAACCTCACCCTTTGGATCTTTTGGTGTGAAGGTCAATTCTAAGACACCCTCTTCAGGAACCACAAAATCGGTAGCCTTGTATTGGTCAGCATGGGCATGTCTACCAATGACAATTGGCTCCTTCCAACCTGGAACCAATCTTGGAACCTCCACAGATCCCGGTTCTTCTCCTTTGATCACAATAGGCTCTCTAAAAACTGTACCATTAAGAATATTTCTGATAGTACCGTTTGGTGACAACCACATTTTCTTCAAACCAAACTCCTTCACTCGGGCTTCATCTGGAGTGATGGTTGCACACTTGACACCAACACCATGTTCCTTAATAGCCAAAGCAGCATCCACAGTGACCTTGTCATCAGTTGCATCTCTGTTCTGGATCGACAAATCATAATATTTCAAGTCGACGTCCAAGTGGGGTTTGATCAGCTTGGTTTTGATGTCGGACCAAATAATTCTTGTCATCTCATCACCATCCAACTCCACAATTGGGTTCTTAACCTTGATCTTCAAGGCACTACTACTACTAGAAAATAATCTCTTGTACATTGGTATAAAAGAAGAGGAAGTAAGGAGAGAAGAAGGAGTTGATCGGAGTCCAACTTTTTCATTTCACATCGGGCCTGAATTTCCCGGTTCCGGAACAGCTTCAACAATCTTACGTAATAGCGGCCTCCGTATCGGCTTCGATAGGAACCCCGTCATCCCGGCCTCCAAGCAGTCGGCCTCGTTCGACTTGTCTGCAAAGGCGGTCAAAGCCACAATTGGTCCCTTATAGTGAATATCTTTTCTAATAATTTTTGTCGCCGAAAGCCCGTCCAAATGGGGCATTTGAACGTCCATTAGAATCAGATCGTATGGGGTCCCCGTGTTGATGGATTCTTTGACAAATTCAATTGCGTCATTACCATCTCTAGCAAGGCTGATTTCTTGAATACCCTCAAACATTAGCATTCTCTTCACCACCTCTTGGTTAACTAGATTATCCTCGGCCACAAGGATCCTGAGCCGGGACTTTTCTGTGGGTTTCGACGCCGTAGGGGTCAGTGTTAGATGGGATTCGGAAGAATGGGAATGAACAGGCGGGGTTCTGGCCTCTTGAAGTGAATTCCCACTCTTTGACTTATAGGATGAGGCGGTACCAGTGGAGGCCCTTGTGATCAAGTCCGGCTTCTCATAAGTTGCCAAGGCATTGTAATTGCGAGATGGAGAATGGTTGGAACTGTAGGCTTGGGCCAAATTCATTGATTTATGATCACTTTCATCACTCAATTCCCCATCCGTCTTCGTATCCTCGACAAGAAACTGGACCTTCTTATTCATGTAATTTTCGCTGTATTTGTCGCCAACATCTCGTTCGTATAACTCACCCACCTGCGGCAGGGGTATTGTAAAGGTGAAAGTCGACCCCTGACCAAGTTTTGAGGTGAGAGTGATCGTTCCATGCATCATCTTGGCAAACTGCTTACAAATTGACAACCCTAAACCAGTACCACCGTGAGACCTGGATAACGTCTGATCACCCTGGACAAACGCATCAAAGATCTTGTCCTGAAGAGATTCATCAATACCAGTTCCATTATCACTTACGCTGAACCGAAGCGCCCACAATTTTCCGTCCGTCCTTGCAAACTTTCTACACTTATGGGACTTCCTGTTTGCCTCCATGTTAGACAATGAGGAATCGATGAACCCTTCACCTGCAGTGAAATACGCATCTGCTGAGCCTTCCCCCCTTGTAAATTCCATCATATTATCATGATACATACTGGATCGGTACGTCTTGATACTGTCCAGATCACTAGTATCCATGTTTAATTTTTTGAAAATAGATGTCACAGGCTTGGAATCCGTGTCACCATCCATACCTTTTATGAACACCTTGTCATAATCACCCTCTTTCGATCTCTCCTCGTCGTACTCCCCAATAACTTCAACTACTACCCGAACCGTACCATCCTTTGGTGTGAATTTCAAAGAATTGCTCACCAAATTCATCACCATCTGAATAATTCGATTGGAATCACCGAAAAAAATCATATCTCTTATAAAATCCGGCTTGAGTGTGATGATTAAATTGACATCCCTATCCTTCGCAGTTTTACCGAAGATTGAATGAATTTGCAATGCGACGTCAATGAGCAAGAACGAATTCTTTTGCAACTTTGATTTATTCAATTGATTCTTGGAAAAGGTCAACAGTTGGGTCAAGATGTGCAATAGCAATTCCCCACTTCTGAAAATCAAGTCCAAACTGGACTGGATTTTGGCCGGATCTTCCTCTGTCATCGCCACACTGGTCATACCCAAAATACCGTTCAGCGGAGTACGCAGCTCATGGGAAATATTGGCAATGAACACGGTCTTGGCCTCGTTGGCCTTTTCGGCTTGTTGACGAGCATTATCAGCCTGAACTTTAGCAGCCTCCAATTCCTTTGTACGTGCCCTAACACGATCTTCCAAATGGGTATATTGTTTTTCCAATTCCAGAGTCATGGCATTAAACGCGTCTGTTAATTCTGTCAACTCATCATAAAACAACCCATTAGTCTTGACAATGGAAGTCATTGGTTGAGTCTCAAAATCGGTGGTCTCAGCATAGCTATCACCGGATGATGGTAATGATGGTGAACTAACTCCGGTTGTCCAACTGTTTCTACCCTCTGACGGCGAATGCTGTTTGGAATATGGTGGTAATATCGAGGTATCCTCCTCCGAAAATACTTCTTCTGGGGATTTCTCATCCTTAGCCAATAAAAAGGCGTTGAGCAGACCATGGGACCTGGAGAATCGCTTTTTTCGTCTCTTCAACCCCCTTCGGTCAGTTATATCCTCCGTGGCCTTTTGTAACTCCAAAATAGGTCTGACACCGTAATGAGCCATTGGGAATGTGATTATACACATGAATACAGCCAAGCCAATACATAACCCAATCATTATTTTGATCAGCTTGGTAGTTGGGGCCACAAACGTATTATAATCTTGGTCAACAGTCACCATCCATGTGGAAACACTCATGTCCACATCAGAATACCCTAGCGCCACATAATGATGGAGGGGGTTCTTGATATGTGTATACTGTCCTAAGGTTTTCTGGTTTTCAAAGACATCTTGAGCAGGTTTAAATGCAGAAAAATTGTATTGAGTGTTATATTCCGCTAATGACATATCGGGCTGCATGAACGCGTAGAGGAAGCCAGTGTAATCGCTTACATTCGTGAACTTGGAAACAGGAACATAAAAGTTGACCGCAGAGTAATCGGAGGATTTTGTTATGTTTGCCACATCCGCCAACGATTCCGCATCAATAATCACCGACAAATACCCTAATAAGTAAGAACCAGGCACCAGAATCGACGTGTCATTGGAATAAACCGACAACGTCATGGACATGAAATAACTAGAATTTTCCACGTAGGGACCCTCCAAATGGGCATAAGTACCCGATAACAAGCCATCCGGAACACTGCTATTGGAGTTTAAAATAAAGAGCTGTTCCATCATTGTTTCACTTGCATTCTTTTTTGAATTTGGATTCTCAACTTCACCAACTTGATTACGGTTCACGTCATACATTCGGGCATCAATCAATGTATTGGTACCTTCTAATGTTTGGAAAATCACCGTTGTTGCGTCATCTAATGCGGATTGAGAAGTATTACCCGCTTTTATCAGCAGCAATGAATTTTGAATTTCACTTTTTGTAGCCAACTGGTCTATTTGAGTACTATAAGATTCAAAAGCTTGCTGCATCTGGACACTTTTGAGCTGTGCTGCAACCTGTAGCCTCGCGATTCTGGCTTCGGTGAATACGTTCGTGAAATAGACACCACACACAATTGCTAAAATGAGGAGGGAAAACAATGCAACAAAAAGGACTAAGCCTATAAGTTGGGTTCTGATAGAGACCTTGAGTCTCTGTCGCTTAAACCATAGCATTGTGCTATTATATTCTATTAAATTACCTGATTATCACAAAAAACACAATAATGACGTCTTCATAGCTGGTTTTTCCAATTAAAAAAAAAGCAACACCCTTACATAAGATTACATAATCACAAGTACATTATCTTACGTGGTCATCCGCTCAGCGTCTTTCTTTCCAATTTTCTCTTCTTAAACTTTTCAAATTGGGCACGGCGCGTCTCGACATCACTGTCACTGTCTGAATCGCTTTGAGGTGGTTTCATTTTTAATTTGCCTCTTAACTGGTCCAGATGATCGATGTTCTTTTTCCACTCAATAGCTCTCTTTCGTTTCGACTCTACGGTCTTGTCCAAGTCCTTTTTGGTATCGACTGCTAGGGAGTTGAGGGTGGAAACAATTATCTTCTTCTTTTCAGCACGTGCCTTTTTATGCAATTCCGCCTCACTTGCCTGCTTCATTTTAATGTTGATTTGATAGTCTCTTTTAGCCCGTTCTCGCATTAATTTGGTGTCTAATTTGTGTTGTTGCAATTGACGCTTCACTGCAGAAGGATTAGTGACCTTTTCATTATAAAATGCAAGTGAGGCCTTGGGAGTGGAAAATAGTTCTTCATTCTTCTGATGTGCTTCCAATAGGTTGTTTTTTGTTGTCTTTGAATCGTAGTTCGGCAACACCGTAGAACCACCTTTTGTTTCATACAAAACGGTGTCATTCCCCTGCTTATCTTTGGATCCAAACGAATAATAACTTCCTGTCAAGTCCATACGACCACTTGTACTCTTCTTATACCTCTTTTCCAGATGATATGCACAATACCTCCCCTTACTTCTATCAATAACTGTAGTACAGGAATTTCCGTTATTAATGTGTGAGCATTTTCCAAAGTATCTGAACCGTCCATAAATCACCATGTTGTTTATATCATTCTCGATCTTCAAGCTGAATGCACTGGATCTGCTCTGATTCTTCGAATAACTGTTGATGATCGGATTCAATATTGCCACTGTTGCACCAAGCGGGACGTCCTGATATCTATTCAACGACTTGTCCCAAATGAAAACCATCACATCCACTTTAAAATCGGTCAAAATAATCCGCCTATATTTCTTGTTGTTCGACGATATCAGGATATCTGACTTCTGACTCACAATGCCTACAATCGCCCAATTGGCATAGTGAGGTTGATCGTAGTGCGGCGGGGCACAATGGCTCACAAACTGCGACAATCGCAGCGGTTTGATGTCTTTCATGATCTCTCTCATAATTGGGGTATCTATGAATCTATGTGAAAGCAGTTTGTTTGAAAGTTCGTCATATGCCTCGTCTTTGTGTTTGTCATAATTCAAAGGCTTCATATTCAACGAAGGATCGCTATTCTCTACAATATTTGTCTTCAATTCCATCTTTACCTCTTTGAAATTCACCGGCAGATCAAAGGCCAGCTTCTTCTTTTCGATGAATTTCGACCTCGCAATAGCTTCTGTTTGTTTCTTCTCTTCAAGAAGTCTCTTTCTTCGATTCAACTGATCTATCAATGACCTCGTATCTTCTTTTGATTCTAGTTTAGTCTTCATCATAGATCTTTGCTCCGTTCTTATTCTTTCCTTAACGAGCTCTTCCTGCTTCAAATTTTCTACGCTAGGAATGCCCCCTTTAATCCGACCTTTTGATCCCAGTACACTCCTCTCTTTTACCCCCACAGGAGAATCTCTACTAAGATAATTTGACTTGTAATCATGCCTGGGATCTTGAAACGGCTCTAGCTCATGATCTTCGTCACTAGAAACGTTGTCATTTTCCTTGATTTGCCGCTGCTCTTTCATTTCCCTTATGAGCTGCAATTGGCGCAAAGTTTCCTGCTCCAAGTCCTCTAGCTGGCCAACATCCATTCTATCAACAGGGAATTGAAAGGAATCGGGGTGAAAATTTTAGACACCCCATAGCGTTGACTGCTTCATCCTATTGAGGGGTTTATTCAAGGCTTCTCAAAGGCAATTCCCACATGCAAGCAGTTCCAGAAGATATTGAATCAGTTCAAAACAATCCTGGGGTTGAACCTGTCGAAACAGGTGCTTCAGCAGACCAGCCAGCAGTAGAATTACAAAAGTACATTGAAGGTCCAGAGCAAGACGTGGATCAGACTGAGGATGAATTAACTTCGGTCTCTGCTTTCTACAACTTAGACATTGATACTTTGAGGTCCCATTCGGAATGGATGCCTTCATTAGTGGCGAAATTGGAGGAATTCCAACACTTGAAAAGCGATAATGAATTACTCGGCTTGAACCTAGAGGGGTTACAGCATCAGACCAAGAAAAGGGAAACAGCCCTTGGTGATCAATTGAAAATTTCCCAGGAATCGATTGACATTTTGAGGGCAAAATTGGTTGAAATGGAGGAATTAAAGAAACAGCTTGAAGAGTCTCTAAGATGTGCTAAAGCTGCCAAAACCTCGGATTCTTCAGCTTTGGTTGAATTAAAGGCTAAGTTAGATGCACTTAATCAACAATCAGAAACAAATTCACAACTTTTGGAAACAAAACAGGGGGAAATTAATAATTTGAGAGAAGAGATCAAGGTCCTTGCAGTGGATAATAAAACCCTGAGAAAACGGATGATGGAAAAGGAAACAGAGGCAGAATTGACGAAGTCAAAGTTATGGACCAGCGAATCTGAGGTCCTGAAGCTCCAAAGAGAGTTCAAGTCGTCGAAGGAAACAGCAAGTTTTTTTGAAACAGAATTGAAAGAAAAGGTGGACCAAATCGAGAAAATCAAGGGTGAAAATGCCAACAAGATCGTCGCATTAGAATCACAATTGGAAACGGTCAAGAATGATTTAGAGGTGGCTAAGACAGTATCCTTAAATTACTCAAAATCCCTCAACAGCTTGTCTATCAAAAACGAAAAGGACTCTTTTGAGATTAAGGAATTGAAGGATAAATTGGCGATTCAGGAATCACAATTCATGACCCAATTGAACAAAAGAGATGAGTTGATCCATGTTTTGGAAACAACCAATAGAGACAAGTCCGCCAGAATTCAATCGTTGGATACGTTGTATAAGGACACGTTGGAAAAGGTTGAGAAGGATGAACTGGAATATAAGGCCAGCAATGACTCTCTTCACTCTCAGTTGGCAGAAAAGGATGTCAAGATTGAGGAATTGGAAAAGATGGTAGATGAATTGTCAGCCTCTGGGAGGTTGGACGATAGCGGAGACATCATTTCATTGGACTCCTCTTCGTTGAAAACATTAAAGAAGCTCAACACATATTCTCTAACAGATTTGATTGGCGAAATCAACTCCTTGAGAAAGGAAGTGATAAGAGAGAAAAGGGCCAAATTGAAGGCTGAGGAGGAATTGGAATCCGTCTTCAATGAGTTGGATCAAAGAATGCCTGTCTTGGAATCATATAAAGATAGGTGCAAACATTATGAAGAGAAGCAGGAAAAGTTGCTTATTGTGATGGATAACCTTACTAAGGAGAACTCCACCTCCGAAAAGAGAGTCACTCTTTTAAATAAGAGAATTGGCGAAACCAAATCTCAACTCAACATCTTGGCCAAGTACAAGATGGATTTGCAGAGACAAATTATTGTCCTTCTATCGGAATTACAATTGAAGTCCAACGGTGATCTACCTTTATCAATTTCTGACAGACAATATATCGCCGATATTGTCTCATCATATGGTGAAATGAATGATGTGGATACAAATGATACTGATAGGTTGATTACCGATAGATTGAGCACCTTTAAAAATGTGGCTGATTTGGTGAAACAGAATGAGCAATTATTAACGGTTTCTCGTAAGTTAGGTGAAGAACTGGAGTCTAAAGAAGGCAAAGAAGATGAAGTCGATAGCGAAACCATCCGAAAGGCTAAATCCGCTATCCTAAAATTGGAGACTCAACTAAACAGTGTGGAAGCGCAATTGAAGGCCGTCACCCATTCTCGGGACGTTTTGAAAGAAATGGTGGAAAATAGAAATAACAGCACCAATTTGGCTGATATGGATGCCATGAAAGAAAGAGTTGAAAATTTGGTTGGGGAGTTAAAAACCAAGAAAGAGGAGTTAGAACAAGTAAGAACGAAGTATGATAACAAAGTCAACGATTTGAGTGACCAAATCCAAACCGTGACTAATGAAAAATCACAACTGGCTCTTGATTTGGCTAAGGAACATTCCCAATGTGAATTATTGGAGGGCAAGTTAGGCCAACAAGATAGCCAGATCGCCAATTTGTCAGCAGAAAAGGATCAAATTCTAGCAATTCAGTCAAAATTTCAGGATAGAATGAAGTATTTGGAAGACAAATTACTCAATACTAGCAATGAATTGATTCACAACAATTCTGCAATGGCTCAATTAGAAATAAATCTGAAGGGTCTTACAGTTGAGAAATCGATCTGGAAGACTACAGAATCTCAACTAAGAAAAGATATCGAGCAATTACACAAGGAAAAGGTCGAAGCAAATTCCCTCATAATCAAATTGGAAACTATCAATTCCGAAAGACAGGCTCATTTTAGGGAGACAATCCAGAGGTATACCAACAATGTAGAATTGCTTCAAAGGGATGTCTATCAACTAAGAGAAAGGTTAGAAAAGAGTTACAATGAAACCCAATCAATTTTGCACTCTAAAAATGCAGATTCTAGGGCTTATCAGGGTAGAATTGACTTGCTTCAGTCCCAGTTGGATTCCTTAAAAGAGACTGTCACTTCCAAGTCGAAACTTTTGGAAGAGCTGAATGTCAATTTGGCTAAATACAAGACCAATGCTACCAAGAAGCAATCCACTTTATCTGCTATAACCAATAGTGCGCCGGTTGGTAATGACGAGTCCGTTACTTTGAGAGCTGAGTTAGCTGATGCTATTGAAGATTTGGAATTGGTTAGCAGAGATGCAGCTCAATACAAGGAGATTTCTATTGCTACAGAAAAGCAACTAAGTGCGTTGAATGAAGTTTTTGAACAATACAAACTCACCAATGAGGAAAATATCAAACGGTTTAGTGAAGACATTCAATCATTAACGACTAAGGTGAAGGAGTTGGAAAATGAAAGGGATGAACTCAAATCCCAACTGGAAAATCTGCAATATGATTCCAGTATCAAGGCCAAGGATCAGCAATTGAAGATTAGCGAATTGAATACTCTCATTGATGGATTTGAAGATGTTAAAAATGGATATGAAGAGAAACTTCAATTGGCCAAATCCCAATATGAACAGGAAAAGACTCAGTTGGATCAATTAAAAGCTCAACTGGCCAACCAATCCCGCGAATGCGAGAACCTATCTGAAGAAAAGACCAAACTGACCAGTACTCTTACTGAGGTTCAAGAATCCATGCAAAAATTGAATTCTGAGTTGGAACAAGCCAAATCCCACCATGCAGGTGAACTATCAATGTGGGAGTCCGAGAGGTCAAGATACGAAGAGGAAACGAGAGGTTTGAAGATTCGCATTTCCGAATTGGATACCCAAAACAGGACACTAATTAACCAATTTGAAGAGTCACCATTGAATTTGAATGACTCTGATGACATGCGCACTTTAGTCACATATCTAACTAGAGAGAAAGACTCATTGACACAACAATTAGAATACTCTAAAAATGAAGAGAAGTTACTGAGACATGATGTTTCTAATAGGGATCAAGAGCTGGCTGATTTGAAAACCCAATTGACAAGTGTGAATGAAAAGGTTAAAGTTCTGGATAAGTACACAGCGAAATTGGATTTGCTAAAGTCAGAAGTGTCCGAGATGCAAGTTTATAAGGAGAATAACCAGCAATTGAGGGATCAATTGACGGTTATGGAAAAGACGGTTGACGGTTTGCAGCCCCTAACCAAAGTGAATGCAGATTTAATGGAGGAGCTTAAGAAGAAGGAGCAGGACATAATGTCGCTTAATTTGGAAGTTGGAAAATTGAAGGTCCAACTAACATCCAACCCTGAACTGGAGACGAAAATTCGGGAATTGGATGAGTTGAATTCTAAATTTGAGAAAATGAAGAATTTGTCCCGTGAAAGATATAAGAAATTGAAAGAAGATAACACCGCTATTTTGGCTGAAAAGAGCAACTTGGAAACTAAAATTGGTGAGTTGGAAAATGCATCTTCAAACAATTCTGCAGATGCAGAAGAATTAGGTAAATTGAAGATCCAGATGAGAACTTTGAAAAATCAACTTCATGACAAGGACAGGGAAAGGGACGAGCTGATCGCTAAACACAAGGAAATACTCAAGACTTTACAGGGAGAACTTGAGGCGATCAAATCCAATAAAGATTCTAAGATTTCTGCTAATGAATCTAATGAAACCTTACGGAATGAAATTGAAAATGAATGGAAGACGAAGTTGAAGAATGAGATTGAAAGTGCCAAATCTCAACAGTTGAGTAAGGCCAGTAAGATCCTTGAAAGGCGCAAAGAGGAGTATAAGGTGAAGGAGAAGGAATACTTGGATAAAATCAGTGAATTGGAAACCCAAATCAAAAATATGGTTTCCACCAAGGATACCAATGACTCTAGTGAATTAATTGCCCAGTTTGAGAGTCAGAAGGCTGACTTGATCAAGCAATGCGAGGAGGAAAAGGAAAAGATATTGCGTGAAAAGAAGTTGAAGGAGGCGCTAATGCAGAAGAAGGTTGATGTTTATGAAAAGAAATTGAAGGATTTGGAGTCCAAACTGAGTGGTGCTACAGATATCAGGGACTCCACACCACCGCAAACCAATGCTGTTTTTGCGAAGCCAAGTGGGCATACGGCCAGTGCGTTCAATTTTAAAACAGCGGCTAAAACCGCACCTGCATTCCAATTCAATCTTCCTTCGGGTCCATCGATGAAAAGATCTGGTGATAAGGACCAACAAGAGGGTGATGAAAAGCGTGCTAAGAGTTAATTTATTTATCTACCTAAATAAAAGATTTGATTTTGGGTTTTAGGTGCTATCACCACATTATTTGATAGAGGATCTAGTCTTAAGATCGTACCGTCGGTGGATATGTAACACAGTTCGGGATTGGACTCCATTTTTGGACTTATTCCGAATTCATACGGGAATTCCACGCTTGTGTATTTGACGTTGGCATTTTCTACATGAGCGCCGTTGTCGTATCCTTTCATCACGATATCCATCACGTGGTGAGGATCAAGGTATGGTATAACCACGGAATGTAATTCCTCGATATCTGGTTTGGAGTCCGGAGAGATTGTAAACGTTGCCTCTAATTTTGGTAACGACGTCAATAAGAAGTAGGACAACAGGTCGCCATTTTTCGTGATGAATTTGGGATCCATTGCAAGAACCTTTTTAGCAGCATGAACAAACCGCTCTGTTCCAAACTGAGTTCTCATCTTGTCAGCCTCATAGATGAGGGTGGAATGTAAGGCCCAGGAAAAGACGATTAGAAATAGTTTCGAGTCTACGATATCACCTTGTAGGGTTGTTGCACCATTGAATTTCGCTTCGTATAGTGGTAAATGATGGTTTGTTCCACTTAGCAATGAGAATATTGAATCATAAACTGACTTCAATTGTATTGAATTTGCAATGGCATTTCCTGAGCCCAATGGAAATGGTAAGATGGTCAATTTAAATGAGAAAGGTCTACTGTACAACCTGTTGATAAACTCGGAGATTGTCGTGTCTCCGGATAGAAATACAACTGTAGAATCCTCTTTTATTTGGTCTGCAAACTGATTGATTGAATCTGCGGATGTTGTAGACCAATACAAGTGTGGGATGTTTAGAAAAGCTAGCAAGGGCTTCAAAACATTGGGGTAGAAAGTTCCGCCTGTTTTCACTTGAGTACCGGCCTTTATTGAATCAATAATTATCAAATTGTTGAATTGTAGCCTTCGGTCTCTGCCGATTGTTTGAGCCGTAGAATCAAACGGTACTTTACTCAATTTCCATCCAACCCCTGTTTCCTCAAGGGAGAAAGTTTCCCAAGCGCTCTTCCAAGTATTGAACTGCCAATTTGTCATCCTCAAATGAAGTAGTCACGGAGAAAAGACCAAGTTTCCTAATTGAAAAACCTCTACTCTACTCTCAACCCCAATATAGTTTATAATTACAGTGAACCATCAAACCAGCTTTCATAAAAACTGATGTCATGACCATATTCAAAATGATCTCACTGGAATTTACATAAACGGCGTTTCCTACTATTTATTATGAACAATTACGGGGTTTGAAAATCCGTATTTCGGTTAAATCCATTTTTGCAACCAGGTTCCTCTTTCAAACGTGTCAAATACATAAAATCGCAAATGCTTGCCTTAAACCAAACTTTCTCGTTGTATATTTGCATTGTAATTTGTTATCATTCATTTATCTTGCTGAGCAATATTATTTCCGGAATGGACCACCGTCAACCTTTCTCAAATTGTTTCACTATTTTGCCATAATGACTGCAAAAACCTAAATTTCCAAGATAAACTGGATCCAATGTGGAATGTTGGATCTGTGTACCACAATTTGATATTTGTTTACATTTCCGGTCTTTGAAGTCACATGTGCGCATCAGCCGTTAAAATTTTTCAACGTCTATAAAAAAAAGTGAATGATGACACTTTTTCCCCCAATAAGAAGCCATCTCTTTTCTTAAACGTTTAAAGGTTTAAACAAAAATGGAAGCAGTTACTAAGACGTCAATGAAGATGTGTCCATTTGTGAAGAATCATTCCACTCAAATGATGAAAAAGATGGACTTGGCCTCGAAGGCTACCCACTGTCCATTCATGGGTCCTATGGTTCAAAAGAGAGAATATTCTCAAGCTACCAAGTCCACAATGGCCGCTTCTGCCGATTTTAAGAGCACCACTGTTGATAAGGATCAAGTTTTGGCCGGTGTCAACTCAGTCAATTTTGATTCAAAGGAATCCAGTACTGATTATGATGGGATCTTTCAAACTGAAATTTTGAAGAAAAGACAAGATAACTCTTACAGATACTTCAACAACATCAACAGACTGGCCAAGGAATTTCCGAAAGCCCACCTAGCTAATGAAGAGGACAAGGTGATGGTCTGGTGTTCGAACGACTACTTGGGTATGTCGAAAAATAAGGAGGTGTATGAATCAATGATCGAAACAATGCAAAAGTACGGTGTCGGTGCAGGTGGTACGAGAAACATTGCCGGTCACAACAGACATGCAATCATGTTAGAATCAGAAGTGGCTGCTTTGCACAAGAAGGAAGGTGCATTGGTTTTTTCATCTTGTTTTGTTGCCAATGATGCTGTGTTGTCATTGTTCGGTAAACAATTCAAAGATTTAATTATTTTTTCCGATGAATTGAACCACGCCTCGATGATCACCGGTATGAAGAATTCCAGAGCCAAGAAGCACATCTTCAAACACAACGACTTGTACCAATTGGAACAACAATTGGCCATGTATCCAAAGTCTCAACCTAAGATTATTGCATTTGAATCTGTCTACTCTATGTGTGGTTCAGTTGCTCCAATTGAAAAGATTTGCGATTTGGCCGAAAAGTACGGTGCTTTGACCTTTTTGGACGAAGTCCACGCAGTGGGTATGTACGGTCCTCACGGTGCAGGTGTTGCTGAGCATCTGGATTTCCAAGCTCATTTGGAATCCGGTATTGCATCTCCAAAGTACAAGACGGTCATGGACCGAGTTGATATGATCACGGGTACCCTGGGTAAGTCATTTGGTGTTGTTGGTGGTTATGTTGCTGCGTCCAGAAACATGATCGATTGGATCAGATCCTTTGCTCCAGGTTTCATTTTCACCACTTCTTTGCCTCCGGCTTTAATGTCCGGTTTGACCACCTCGATCAGAATCGTGAGAACCAACATGGAGGATAGAATCAATCAACAAAAGAATGTCAGATATTTGAAGAATGAATTTGAAAGAATCGGTATCCCAGTCATCCCAAACCCATCCCACATTGTTCCATTGTTGGTTGGTGATGCTGGTGACGCTAAGAAGGCCTCCGATGAATTGTTGAACAAGTACCAAGTCTATGTCCAAGCTATCAACTTCCCAACCGTTGCAAGAGGTGAAGAACGTTTGAGAATCACACCATCTCCTCATCACCACCAATCCATTTGCGATCAGTTGGTTGAAAATGTGGATCAATTATGGATAGATTTGAACTTAAAGAGAGTTGATGACTGGGCTAACATTGGTGGTCACTGTGGTGTTGGTTCCTCCAACTCCAAACCAATTGAAAACCTTTGGACCGATGAAATGTTGAATTTGACCAACAAGGATTTGAACTCTAACACTTTAAACCCAGTTATTGAGCAATTGGAAGTTTCTTCCGGTATTAAGGTTTGATTTTTACTTATTCAACCTGATTTATTTTATTATTTTATTTTATTTATTAGATATGTTATTGAATATGTTCTTTGTTGAATCTTTGGAATGTAAAGGGGATAACCCTGGTTATTGGGGCTTACAAAACCCTCAATGCCACTTTAAACCAATTAGCTGCATCCCGTATGGCCGAGGCCGTGCTGAGCATTCCTTAACACCGTTACGGATCTCGGACTTTCGTCCTCATTGCCTTGAAAAATGCTCAGCTCTAAAGGTCATCAAAAAAGCCATTAACTGTAAAAGGAATATATAAGAGGGATAAAATATAGGGTCATAAAAGGGCATTAAATTTAATTCCATTGTTCTAATTGAAGGAAGAAATGGTCATCATCTTCTTCCCTTTTGATGGGTAACTGATTTAATGTTAAATGGTTTTGGCTCACATCAGGTGAAACAGACAACGAAGAAGACAGGGATTCAACGGAATCACTTGATGGTGATAGCATTTTATTTGAGAATAGTATGATTAAATCCAAATTTGATCTGATCCAATTGAATGAATTCAAATATTTTGAATAGTTGATATTTGAGTTTGTAAATGATTTCTCATTTTCTAACAAATCATTTGAGTTAGATTGATATCTTTGAACGTTAATTTTTAAATCTTGGATGATACCTTGAACTAATTGGGTACGGAAAGGATCGAAATTGTCGATATTCAACAAGTTGGAATCCACTTTTAATGAGGAGTCAAAATCCATTATAATGTTCAACGTTGGTCTCATATCATTATAATCCAGAACAGTCAAGCATTTATTGAAAATGTCAATCACGAGTTGAATTTGGGTTCTACTCAAAGTTGCATTGTTTGGAGAATAAATCAATTTTGTCATCACCAATGAGATGAATTCCAATATAATCATGTTGAATATTGGGGAAATAGTCAAATCCAAATCGTCTAATGAGTTGAAAATTGTTTCACATTGATGTATGCAATTATCAACAAACTTCGACTTGTCATGACTGGGTTTCAAAAGTGTGAACACCAATGGTAAGAAATTGTAAATTGAATTCATTGATTTGAATAATTGTAGATCCATCCCACTTTCAATGGCATTCATTTTATTTCTTAATGTATCAAATTTGAATTTCCAATTAGCCAACGAGTTCAGCAATAGATGATCACTGTTGGTTCTTGTTGTGGAGTCCTCATTAAATGACACTGTTTGTAGCATTTTATTCAAAAGGATACTAATATTCAATAAATAAGAAAGATAACTTTGTTGATCTCTGAATCCTGAAGAACAATCTAGGGTTTGTTTCCATTGGATACCCAATCTGATACTTGAAAATGTACCTAGGATTAAAATGACAGCTTTCACCTCTTCAAAATGGGATATCATGTTTGAATTCATTGATTCAATCCAAATCTTTGATTTACATAACCATTGGTACAGTGTTGTATCCAGCTCGTCATCTTTATCCAACTCCGTCATCACCTTTTTTGTTGGAAAACAACAGAGCAAACAAATAGCTTTGATAAATTGGGATTTTTCAATCTGAATGACTTCATCGGAATCCTTATAGAAGATTTCTATGATGACTTTTAATAAATATTGGGAATAGATGGGAGTATTTTGTGTCAAAATAAAAACAATTGACCAAAATACCAACGGTTCATTTATGTACAACGTGTAGGGATCATCCAGTGAGTCAAAAATAGGTATAAATTTCACGTATTGTTTGTTAAAATCATGAAAAAGTGATGTTATTTGATCCATACTGTAATGCACTGAGTTATTCAGTTGAAAGACTGGTGGCTCGTAAGATGGAGATCCGGATAGTGGAGAATCCGCCAAATGATGTACCGATGAATCGGCTGAGATATCCATCTTCTTGCTCTTATAATATTCAATATTCGTTAACCCCTTTATATGGATCCCTTGTTGATTACATAATCCTTTCAATTTGACGTCCTCATCTATTAACCTATTCACCAGTAGCTTTAATGAATCTATCTCCTTTGAAAGGTTTTTGATTATGTTGGATCTTTTGATTGGAAACACCATTTCAAACTGACAATTTAACCCTCTTTTCGAACATGAAGTGCAGCATTTTGGAGCCGTTTCTGAATAATCACATCTTGTTTTATGTTTCCTGCAACGAGCGCAAGATTTTAAATGTTTCGGTTGTTGTAATATCGATGGATTCACCGCTTCCATCTTTCCCATCAAAGGAGCTGTGATTTAGCAAGGTAAAAGTTACTGAAATTAAAAATCCCGCAATTGGCCCCAACCATTTTTCGGATTCCGGGGACTTTCGGAGAGAAGAAGAAAAAATTTAAAAAGCGCTCAGCACCCCATGTAAAGGCACAAGACATGACGCTCAAACTAGAAAAACATCCACCGGAGAATCCTTGGTGGCAGAAATATGAAGCAAAAAAATTAGAAAATATGGAGTAGTTTGAGCGTTTGTATGGTATTAATTGGTGGTCAGGTAATGCATTAAGTATGACAGTATAAATGAAAAATGAAAAGTCAACGACAACTATGCTGTGAGAGAGAGCGATAGAGAGAGGGAGAGAGAGAGAGAGAGAGAGGGAGAGAGAGAGAGAGAGAGAGAGAGAGAGAGAGAGAGTGTGTGTGTGTGTGTGTGTGTGTGTGTGTGGTTGGCTGTGAGTTTTTTGTGATTTGGGAGAAAGAGAAGGAGTTTGTGGTATGATTTAGATGAAGAAAGCTGGAAAGCACATATGTTGCGGTGCATGCGGAAACGGAAAGGAAACTTTAAATCTAACCAGCAAACCCAACATTCTCGTTAAGTACTACACTGCAGCGTGCTACCGGATGAGAAGATGCAAAAGAAAGAGTAAGATGGTGGTATTTTAATTACTTGCACATTATGCCCTCCCCAACGACCGATGAATGAAAGCCGCTGCCATGGTAACTTGGCATAGTGGCGCATGAAAAAAAAGAAGTGGATACGCCACGGCATTCTCAATCCCCCATTTCTCATTGATGAGAAGTTCCCAATCAATAAAAGATATAGGAAAGGTTGTAAAAATTTGCTTTTTGATGAGGAAACAATAAGTACTATTGGATCTACTATTGGATCTTTATTCTACAGTAGGTCCTCTAAAGCTCATATGCGCATGAGAAACGGTGGGTCCGCTAAGGCTCATATGCTCATGAGAAAATTATCCACGGTTTAAACACCCTTTTTAACATTCCTGACAAGAACACAAATGGCGAAGTTATTTAAAAAGTGACACCACCATTGGTAACCTTTTTCTATTTGGAATACACCATCAAAATAGGTCAATTGAGAAGGTTATTTGTTGCAAAATATCAGGAAAATTACCCCATTGGGAAATCACAGTAGCCATGGCATTAGCTGGAAAAAGGTAACTTCAGCCACGCTGTAAATTCGGAATGATTACTAATCATGAAACTGATGTAAAAGGGGTGAGGTTTCCTTCATATCTATTCCCCTATTTGCATTTCACATTCACTTAAAAACCAATATCAATGTCACAGGGTACACTTTATGTCATGAACAGATCAGTCAGATCCAACTGGATGGAAGCTTATATCAAAGAATTGAATCTTGATATCAAGGTGATCGACAGCGATGAAGATCCTACCTTCATTGAGAAGTTTCCAATTCATCAGACACCAGCATTTATTGACAACGAAGGCTTCAAAGTGACTCAAACTGTTGCCATCTGTCACTATTTGACTGAATTGGCCCATTCCCCATTGAATGGAACAACTTTGAAAGAAAGAACAGAGGTTCTTCAATGGGCTGATTATGTGAATACGGATATCTATGCTCCAATCCTAAGACTCTGGTATGAGGAGAACTCGGAAGAACAGAAGAAGAAACTAAGGGCCCGCTTGGCATTTTTGTTAAATGATGTTAACACTTATTTGGTGGGGTCAAAGTATCTCGTTGGTAATACTTACACTTGGATTGACATCCTTTCCGCCAATTGCATTGCTAGCTTTGTCTCTGAGGTGGGTGGCATTGAACTTTATCCAAACATTGCCAGATGGTTGAAGGATGTTGAACAAAAATCTCCTACCATTAAATCCCTCAAATCCAAATGATGAGACCTTATGTTTCCACTATGATTATATAGATTTAGACGTGTATTTGTATCTTTTAACAGAAGATATTGATTTCAGTGACATCTGAAAGGAATTGTTTAACGTATCATTAACCCGATTGGAAAATAGAGTGGGTCACCGTAACCTACTGCATTTCCATGGAAGATATACTGAGGGAGGGAAAAGATAGCCTAGTTGTAATTGCTAGAACGTTATGCTCTCACCAACTATCAAAAAATGTAGGCTCCAATTCATCAGATACCTGCATTTTTTGAAAGCGAATGTTAAAAAGTGACGCAAAAAATAGCTTATGTCACTACTTAACCGGATTGGCCCAAAAGAATTCGAAAGAACTGAAAAAGAAATTGAGTAATCGTTTGGTAATTTTGTTAAATGATGTGTACACTCATTTGGTGGGCTCTAAGGTGGTGGCACTAAAAATTTTCCAAAACTGCAAGATGATTGAAGGATCTTGAAGAAGATTCACCTTATAAAGAACTCATATCCAAATGATGAAATTTGATTTTTATATCGATCTGAATATGTGTTTGCCTTCAATAATCGTAATATATCTTTATTTCGGTGACCTTAAAAGGTATTTTCCTCATCCTCGTTGCAAGGTAGGGTGAGTCATCGATGAAGTTTATGATTCAACAAATGGGATCATTATTATCCACCCGGGAATAACAAACTCCAAGTTTGGTGCCGGAGTTGAAGTTTTTTTTTACATCTTCGCCCGCCTAAGTCCGAAAAGATGCTAACTCCCATCTTGGA
>JAJMJM010000029.1:0-109428 GCA_030563565.1 Saturnispora sekii
AAATCTTGATTATAAAGTGGAGCGGATTCCTTGGAAATACATGATCTGATATTATTACAATATCAGCTCATTTGTATGGAGATGAGTGATCCTTTACTCATACCTCTTACCATCTATCGTACCATCTATTGCATGTATCGTACCATCTATTGTATGTATCATACCATCTTGTTGTACGGGGTCAACGAGGAATCCACCCCCGTTCACATAAAATCCTATCCAAATTCGTTAATTAATATATAAAGTTAAGTAACCTACAAGAGGGATTTACCTCCTTTTATAGTAAAATATTGATTATTAGTTGGTGTATTTTTAGTAATGACAGAAGTCATCCTTTCTGGTTTAATTGGGATTTATTTTTGTAATACTAAAATTCACCTTTCGACAGATTCGCATCACGAATATCACCAGTGATAGAGGGGATCCAATAAATGATCCCACTGCTGATGGTGATGAACCCCATCCTAGTCATTTTTCAACGCATAAAGGAAAAATAATCTACATGATAGACTTACTTCCTCTTATGGTGAAATCTTGATTATGAAATGGCATGAATTTATTGTCAGCACACTACCATATATTAATCGTATAATGGGTCAATTGTTGTTTTAATATAGTTCAATACTAGCTTACTTTATGTTACAATAAGCAATTCCGCGCTCAGGTTTCAGCTACAACAGTTAGATATCTCAACTGCCTTGTCCTCTGTTGGGATATGTTTCCTATTCGTATCGCCTTTCTTCTAATACAATTGTGTTATATAGAATAAACAGGGAATCCACCCTTTTTCACATCTCTTCAATAGTGTTACCCACAATAGAAATCATACATCGACCCTTCGCACCTTTAAAGAATACTAGGCATTGCGTTAATGACGATTTTCGTCATTTGTTGGAGTTTGGATCCTTGATGTGGGTTACAAGCGTATCCATTAGGATGTATAAGTTGGAATCAGGTTCGCAGGCTGTGACATTAGTTGACTCATCTGGAAACCGTATAAAATGGTATGTATGATGATTGCACTTTATTTGATTAGAATTAAAATTGGTCTTGGAAAATGTAGTTTTCCACTTATTTGTCGTTACAGGTGGGGCTAGTGAAGGGAATATGATCAAATAAAAAATGCGATCTCTGAGGATCGAACTCAGGACCTCTAGATCTTCAGTCTAACGCTCTCCCGACTGAGCTAAGCCCGCACTAAAAGTTAATTGCATGAAACAGGATTCGAACCTGCGCTCTGTTGCCAGAAACAGAACTTGAGTCTGTCGCCTTAGACCGCTCGGCCATTCATGCAACTCCTATGTATTAAAAATTAGGTCAGGTTCATGACATAAGGAGTGCACCTCGGAACCGCTCCCAGGTGCCCTCTGCAGATGTTTTGGATTGTGTAAGAATAACAACCGTTGTATTGCAACGCGCCCAGGAGGACCGCGAGATCGCTAGAAACACGAGGGAGATCGCAAGACAAGAACGGGAGGATAGCCGGGAGGAAAGACACATGCAAGAAGAGCAGAGAAATCGAGATGAGGTTTGGACTCGGACCATTGAACAAATGGCCGCCAGCGTCGCAGTCATATCTAGCGGACAAGCAGGTTCCGCACAGCAAGGTTTCAATAATGCCCCTCATCCCACCCACCCTCCCCACGGGTTAGAGGAGTCGACGCCAAATCATACACAGCGATAAATGGCATCCCCAAATAAACCTCTCTTTTAATGTGTCTAGCAACTAGGGCATTCAACTCATATGGGACTCCCTTACCATTAATAAAAACAAGAACGGGCATCTGCAACTGTCGATCGATATCGATAGTTTCAGCCGATGCGGTTAGCAACTGTCTACCAGTAATGGTCTTGCAATACTTCTCTAACCCCAACCGTTGGATTAGATCCGCATTCACTACGTTGACACTGGCACTGGAATCAACGAGTCCTTCCACTATTTGATCTTTACGGAATTGCACAGGCAATTTGATCGTGGAAGCCATCTCCACCTCCTGCAAGACAATTGGACAACCTGGCGGAGAGCTCAGTGTTGTCCTTCCCCTTTTCCCTTATCGGGACAGTCCTTAGCAAATTGACCGGCGAATTTGTTGCAATGCAAGTATCTGATTCATTTGTCTTTCTTCCGAGGTGTTCTACTGAGGCGTCTTGAGTTAGAACTTCTACCAACTCCCAATGCTTCGAGCTGATCAATCCGTTCTACCAACGAGTCGATATCCATCGCGTCCGGCTCCAGTAATCTGGGTGCCGCTGGGGTTTGAGGCTGTGGCAACCGAGGCAAGGTCACAACTTGCATGAAGTTAGTCGTGGTTCCCTCGGCATTGTGGGAAATAATTTGGGCTTCTTGCAAAATGGTGGGGTATGGGTTGTACATTTGTACTGCCCCCTTGATGATAGGGACCAAGCCATTGATGAAAGCTTCCATTAGCCCTCTATCGTTACAGAACACATATGTGATAAGCCGTGCCGTCTTGTTAAAGTCGGCAATGTGTTCATCCACTCTGCCCTTCTGACGTAACCGTTTGAGTTTGGTATACGTAGCTGTCTGCCACCCCGAGAGTAGGAACCTTGTTGAAAATTGGGGCTTGGAGATATCCCAAGTCCAGTCAGTCGTTGGTAACTCCATGAACCAGGTAAGCGCTGTCTCCCTCAAATTACTGCTAATGTGGGCCCTCTGAACGCTGGGTTCTGTCACCTGCCATGTGTCGAAGTCATACTGAATCTGAGTGAGAAAGTTTCCAAGTAGAGCGGGATCATTCTCGCCTGAGTACTTGTCAACATATGTGCTCCTTAATTCCTTTCTCTGTATAGCCATTTCAGCCAATGTGGTGGTGCCCCTATTGGGTTCGCCGTTGGCATCGGCCCCTCTAACCTGTAGTGGCGGGGGGGGGAGGAGGTGCATTGCTGGAACTTTGCTGTCCGCTGGAGATGGCTGCGGCGCTGGCCGCCATTTGTTCAATGGTCCGAGTCCAAACCTCATCTCGGTTTCTCATCTCTTGCATGTGCCTTTCCTCCCGGCTATCCTCCCGTTCTTGCCTTGCGATCTCCCTCGTGTTTCTAGCGATCTCGCGGTCCTCCTGGGCGCGTTGCAATACAACGGGTAATGGTATCAGTAAATGAAAACATTATCAAATATCACCATAGAAAATACAATATGTGTGTAGAAGAAAAAAATATTAGGTGCAAAAAAGGGGTCAACTGGGAATTGAACCCAGGGCCTCTCCCTCCCAAAGGGAGAATCATACCACTAGACCATTAACCCATTTTTAACTATGTTAGAGGGGCCCTATTTGAGGAGCCACGCAGTTTAGAAAGCAGCAAATCAATTGAGATGTTAGTGGGAACGGGACAGATTTCCAATCTTTCTCAACACTCTCCAAATACCTGCTACGACTATTACTATGAACTGTGACGACATGAACATTTACGACTTCCTGTCGAAAGGTGAATTTTAGTATTACTAAAAATAAATCACAATTAAACCAGAAAGGGTGACTTCTGTTATTACTAAAAATACACCAACTAGTAATCAATATTTTACTATAAAAGGAGGTAAATCCCTCTTATAGGTTACTTAACTTTATGTATATTAATTAACGAATTTGGATAGGATTTTACAAGATTTTACTCAATGGCATGAGTATACACAAACAGAAAGGAAATGGCGTAATAATAATAAGTTCACTGCTGAGGCAGAAAGGAAATTTGGATAATATCCTCCTTGGCCAGGTTTACAAATCCCCAAACAAAATTTAGCAATCAACAATTGAATAATAACAAAGTAAAGGCAACAGGCGTGATTTCTGAATATTGGCTCAATTATTGTTTGAATATCTAATTTAAAACTGAGAGCATAATTATCAGAGGAAAGGATTGGATAATTGATTTTACTCGCATATAGCGGTCAATTTGCCAAACTTCTTGCCAGTCAAATACCGCCAAGATTGCAAAACAAGAAAACTGCATAAACGATTGGACGATCCCAAGATAGAAAAATCCTATTTAGGTGACTCTCTTCAGGTGAGGTAGGATTCACAATTGATCCTTTTTTAATCAAGGATCAACAACTTTTATAGAGCCAAAAATACCACTTATGAAAACGATGTGACACTGTGTGAGGTTATGATACGTTCATTCTACTCTCTCCGCCTTTTTCTGAACACCACGGTCAAGACGGCAGTGGTTGTAATTGCCGCTCCGGTACCGGTACCGGTACCGGAGCGGCCGATCCAAATGGCTCATCTACTTGAAAATTCTTGCTATAAACTATACACTGAAAAATACCATTGTGGCATCACATGGAAAGTATTAGATATAATGTCCAAATTTTAATTCAAATCAATTGAATCCGATTTAGAGGGCTAGAGCAAGATCTAGACTATTCATCATAGCAGACACTCTAGCATGATTATTTTCGCCATATTTCATCCGAAATTTCCGGATCAATATCCTTCAGAAGAGTAGGATCCATCAGCTTGATTTTGTTGATCGACCCCTTTCCGCTGGTTGACCGCCGCATAAACCTCCTCAACGGGATAATTTTGTTGGTAATTTTGTTGGTAATTTTGCCGGTAAATTTGTTGGTAATTTTGGAGATAGTTTTGATGATACCATTGGGAGTAGTCTTGGGTGGAGGGCTGATTGATAAATGAAGGGTGCCACGACTGTGGACTATCACGATATCTCATTCTCGTTTCTACTTGATTTTGCAATGTTCCGTCAGTAGACATCCTTATTGGATAGGATGGAGCCACATAGGCCTGCAACAGAGAGTCATATGTTAAATAATTAGGATCGGGTACTGTCTGAGTGGATTGAAGGCCATCAGCAATTGATTCCGTTGGGATTGAACCCTCAATCTGATCTGAAGATATCCTCGAACCCTGATCTTGCTTCACAGAGCAATACTGATAACCATTAAGGGTGGAGAGTATTTCATTGATTTGAATGTCTGTCTTGGACTCCGGGGAAAGATGGACGTTTTCTGAAAAGTCATTCAAAAGATCACTCCTTTTCAACTTCACCAAGCTTGACAAATTTAAAAGAGCAGTTGTGAGCAGGTTGACCCTGTTTTCCAATATCCTAACATGTTCCATATGATATTGTTTATCCTTTTGGGGGGTTCTATCGATGTATGTACATATATAGTTATTTTCCACACATTTTATGCACGGATTATGTCCGTCACATCTTGTCTTTTTTAATCGACAGCTATCACATGCCTTTCCTACACGGGCACGCTTACCGGGTGTCTTATTGTCCATTTTAATGGCAAGTTGACCAGATTGTGATATCAATTGGTGATGGTAATTTGCGATCTCGAACGCAATCTAAAGAGAAAAATCAAAATCAACCAGCTTTTATTTAACCATTTCACTCATTTGGGTAATTTATCGACACCTCAAGAGGAAGTGGTGAATGATATAGAAACTTCCAAAGTTTAAGGTATAAAATATCTAAGAATAAAACGTATAATGTATAGTCATGTCAAAATTGCTGCAAGAGGTCGTGTATCGAGCATTTTTTGTCAAAAAGAAAGGCGGGTGGCATTGGTGACCCCAACTCCGCCCTCAATTCATTGCACACCATAAAATCCATCTCATCGAGGAACTTGGGGACCAAAAGGTCACTCGAAGTGCTGGGTTGATAAGAGTAATTGCTGAAATCCAAATCCAAATTGTCCTCCTGATCAACGGTAATGGATTCTGAGGAAGACATTGACGTGGCCGAGCTTATCATAGGAGGTTCTTCGATATCGATCAATGAAGGGGGGGTATTAGGGGTTTTGTTTTTGGTATGATAGTCTTTATGGTGTAGTTCCTCGGTCTCCTCTTTCTCGGCCTCTAGGATATTTTCACTGTCCTCTTCAACCGCCTCAAGTTCTTCGAGTCCATTTAGGGTCATTAAGATTGTATTCACATCGTTGGGGTTCGTCAACTCACTCTGGAACTTCTCGATTGCGGCCTTATCCCCACCCGTGACCAATTCGGACAATTTCATAATCGACTTTGTGAGCAGGTCAACCTTGTTTTCAATCAGTATCACCTCCTCATTTGTGAATACTCTCTCCTTTTTGACTCTCTCAGTATAAATACAAACCGTGTTGGATGCTAAGCATTTTATACATGGATGGTGACCTGAACACTTTTGTTTCTTCACTCTGCAGCAATCACAGGCCGTGGCCACTCGACACCTCTTACTTGACATTATGAACAGCTTAGATATCCCTAACAAACCTGGGGAAGGGCGGGAATCCTCTTTTATATAAGAAAAAAGGCGTGGGCTATCAGCCCATTCGGTTCCTGCAGCCGTGAATCATGAGCAGATTTCATCTGGGTAATAATATCGCCACGGTTAAAACGTTCAGGGGGTGGCACCATTGTTAAACACCCCCCCAACGCTGCCATGGTATCCTTTTGGCCACCTCCTAATAGTATTCATCTTGCAAGTACCATATAAGCATCCCCCACCTGGTTTCATAAATTTGCCGAAAACCGGCACATCTCCGAGGTCATAATTCAAACCATCCCACTAGTAGCGGCGGATGGCCTAAATAAGCTCACTTTTTGAGACTCTTTGTGTCTATTATTTTGGAGTGCCTTATTTGCGGGGAACTCACTACCTTGTTGAATATCATCACCTTCCATCTGGTATCAAAGTAGATGGATTAAAACCACTTTAGGCGTCATGGCTGCCCCATTAATCAAGCCCCCGACGATCGTCTATTTTAACTTGTAATCTGGGACTATATCAGGGCCTATAAACTCCAATTATATTGTGTCATGTCTTAGACGTCTTTTCCCCACCTCAATCCTTTTGTGGTCATGAGAGAAGAGGGGCAAAAATATATGTGTAAGATAGAGCAAGAGGTGTTTGAGGGTGATAAGTGAGATTATAAATAGGATTAATTCATTAAGTGCCACGAGGGTCAGCGTGGCAGATGAAATCACTCATTATTCCTGAATTGAGGTTCCACAGTAGGCTCTTAAATTGATTATAAATGCGGCATGGAATCGGTAAAAATAGCACAATTGCGTGATTGTTAACGTTATTATTGTTTTGGGTATTGTCACGTGAGAACGTGCATCTAACTCTAACTCAATTATTGCCCTTGTTTTGGGGGTATTCTGCACGGAATAGCACCTATACAAACATATTCGAAAGATGGATTTGTATAGAATAGTTTATAGTTTATATCCACGTGGTAAGAAGGGTTAAAAAAGAGGGGAAGTGGTGTGAGAGAAACCTCTCGTCATGAGCAATCTTTACGTCTCTCCTTGTTTTGATTGCTTACAAATATGGGCCCATCGTTTGCTTCCATAAGTGTAACCAATATTTGGATGTATAGTAAGCGCTCTACATATATATAGGCATATCGCCAACGGTGAAATTACGGATCTCGGATAAGGGAATAATAGTATTAATGGAGTATGAAGGTACTTTTATGCTAGGAGAAGATGAAGATGTTCCATATGAAATGAACCACCTCCCCACCGATCCCAAAAACAACTCGTCTAAAAGATAATAGGCGCGCTCGATGAGGTAATTCCACGCTGGGTTCTTGATTATGGGCATTGAGAGAGGCAGGATGCTGGCTATTGTTTTGACGTAGAAGATGGATCGTGCCAATCTCATCCTCCAAATTCATCTGCTTATAATTCAACATGATCGATCTATCCAAAGAGATAGGCAAACCTCTATGTCTTCCTCTGATCATGACCAAACAGATTAATAACTTGGATAAATTTGAAAATTTGGTCACTAGGGATGAATCGATACCGGGAAACCCCATACTCAACCCAACCGTACCATACGCAGAAAAAACCTCAAAGATGATGTCAAAGATACCAAATAAGCCCCCATCAATGGAACCAGCCTCACAAATGCACACCAAACAGATGATGATACTCAAAAACCACATGTCAAAGCTCAACTGGTTTCTAATATTCACCTTCAAGAGCGTAGAATCCCATTTCTTCTTATGAAGAAGTTCATTTTCACAGTTGTTGTCCGGGTAAACACCCAAAGCTTGGTCTTCATAAACGTTTGTGGCTCTCACAGACATTGTCACAGGAAGAATGGCAACATACATCATGATGATGGTTAGAGCTTGAATGCCCGGGTTAATCACCCCAAATGATAACGTGGACAATCCCGCGGTTCTGGTACTAAAAGCATAAAAAAGCCCATTGGAAACAATGAAGCCTTTTGAAACAAAATTCAAAGCATGCCAATTGATATCCAAAATGATGAATAAAATCCAATATGATAGAGTCATCGACCATAAAACAATAAACAACCAAAGAGTTGCAGGTCCAGGAAACAACATGGTGAAACAGCGTCTTGGATGGTCCAATAAGAACGACAAGGATTGATTCATCATACTTAATTGGGACGTCAGTCTCCTCATGATGGAAATGACCCATCTCAAAGTTATAGGGAACCCAGAATTTCCCAAATAAATCAACGCCGAACATACCAATAGAATGTACGTGTTTTGGTACATCGATGATAAATTGTCAGGCGTCAATGCATAGCCCAGATTGGCTATTGACGACATTGAAAGGAAAATCGCCCACCAGGCCGGGCTGACACCAGCACTCCTTATGATCGCATTGCACTTCTTGTTCCGAATCGCCATCGGTAATAGGAAAACGCATCCAATTAAGTGTAAACCAAAATAATAACAAGGCAAAATCCAACATAATGTCTTCATTGCCCTATATTCCACTCCACCCAATTCCTCCTTTTGCTCATCGTTCAAGATAGCAAACACTGAGTTATTACCAATGGTTGGGTTCCAAGAAAGGTAACCTCCGTTTCGTAACGTCTGATATTGCTTCAATGATTTGTTGGCAACAACGTTAGTCAAAGTTCTGTTTAGATTGGTGTCGTTGACATCATCCACGTCGTCAATATTACCACGTGGGTCTGGAATGTGCAATGGTGGACCCGAGTCAATTGCCCCATCCTCCAACAGGAGGTCTCTTTGTCTCAGCATCGTTAGAGACAGCAAAATGTTGGCATTATCACGCCTCACCGGTTTTGGTATCTCACCAAAGGTGACTCTGTTATTCACAATGTCATCCAACCCTGTTGAGTCCTCCACCCCTCCAGTAGCAGGTGCTGGGAGCGGGTGCTCGTTATCCACGGGTTGATCTACCGTATTATCAGTGATTGCCGCAATTGTTCTAGCCCGATTTGCCTTAAAGTTAGCTTTAGATTTTGCCTTAATGTTATGAAACGCCTTCTCGTACCAATATAATCTAATGAAAGCGACCGAAGAATGCACAAAACAGTTGGTGGTTAGGATACATGTAATGTAGATGATTATTTGCTGGTAAAGGTAGATATCATTCAAATTGATCGTGTTCAACCCGGATTGAGTAGCCGTAGCACGCCCGAAAAACAAAGCATTGGCAAAAGACATGTTTCTACCAGCGAATAGAACCACAGCACAAAAAAAGATCCATGTTAGAATATAGGCATAATGAGCAGCAGCAAAGTTGGGAATGATAAGCTTGATATATGGACCGACCACATCATCAATCCAGTAGATCACCGTCTTCAACTTGAATGAGCCCCATTTACCATTTTCTCTGCTGGATTTTTCTTCTTTACTTCCTGGATCATCCTTTTCTTCCTGAATTACATCACCACTATCCATGTCCGGCTCTAATTCTGCACTTGACATCTTGATATCACCACAGCAGAGAAAAATTCACTCAAAAACCATCATGTGAAGTGGGATGGCTCAAGTCCATTTTGTAATTACTGTCAATAATTAAACCGTGCCATTTCATAATCACGCAAATATGCTATCCAAATCCAAGGTATAAAGAAAGGGTTGAAAGGTCCAAAACGATTTCAGCGGCAGTATCTTATTCTTGTTATTACACTGCCAAATCACACAGCCTTGGGTAAACTACCACCATTGGATTGCAGGGTACTTCCGATACTCACACACAGGGTTACACAACCATGAAAAGTCACGTGCCATCTTGACTCCGTTCCCTAATAAAGGTTGCGACAATTAAAGGCCCAGGTCACGCAACGGGACGG
Source organism: Saturnispora sekii (assembly GCA_030563565.1). Taxonomy (NCBI): domain Eukaryota; kingdom Fungi; phylum Ascomycota; class Pichiomycetes; order Pichiales; family Pichiaceae; genus Saturnispora; species Saturnispora sekii. The sequence goes on from JAJMJM010000029.1 coordinate 10,063, forward strand.
GGTTTGGTAAAAATATATCAACATTATTGATTGGATGAAAAACTGAACATGAGCAGTATCATTAAGCTAGCATTTGGAAAAGAATTGGTCAATGTCCTTTTGGTATTTGCATTTGAGACGCCTTTTGGGTGCTCTATGTTTTGAGAGACTCAAGGCAACACCAATAGCATTGGACCTTTCTCTTGTGACAAAAAAATGAACACTTTCTTTCAAAATTTGAGATGGTGGCTTATTGGTTCTATCGGGATGTAGTTCATCTAAGATTTTGCCAATACCATCCGTAATGTAAACAATGGTCCCAATAAAAAAGCCATGCCTATGAGAACATGAGTAATGTAGCATATGTCCGTTATTTGCAGTTGGAACCATTGAAACCACTGGCGTATCCATTATGGAAACAGTTTCACCAAGCTTGTCCTTAATGATGATGCTGTTGCCATCATCGGAAACCTCACTAGGAGCGCCCATTAGACCATATAAATCCTTCACTGGGTTCAATTTGAAACTCTCCAAATTATTCTCTATCACGGAAGAATCGTCAATATCCCCTTCGATCCTGGATTTGCCAATGATGGCTTTAAAAGGGGAGAATTTGACATATTCACTGTAAATCATGATAGGAACAGAAGAACCATGGACAATGATACTCACCAAAACCACAAAAGTGACAATTGGCCAAAGTATTCTGATTATTTGGTAGTACTTGTGGTCAGTTGGATATTCAAGAGTAGGACCTTGAGCAGTGTTCAAAACTTGATCCTCCAATTCAGTAATGGCGACAATGCAGCCAAATAGCGCAGAGACACCAATGGGACCAAAATGACCAACTAACAAGGCCTCCTTCCAATTCTTGATATCTGGACAAAAGCGTTGCACTACCAATGAAGCCGGTAATCTCCTTAAAATCAAGACGACAAGAGCAATAATGATCAACCTCCAAACATCCAAACCCAAGGATCCATTATTGAAGTCAGCCCAGGGAATGACTGCACCAAAGTAAATAAAAAAGGAAATGTTCAAGAGCAAATCGATAACGGAAGAAGCGTCTGAATCCTCTGTCCTCTCGGTTGCCCAACCATCCCAAGCAAAAGCGGATCCCGCTGCAAACGAGGCGAGAAGGTCGTCAAATCCCAACATTGATCCAAAACCAGCACAGATTAGGGCAATGGTGATGTAGAACGCCAAGAGGCAAGGTCTGTTCATCAAAGTGTGTTTTTCTGCAAATTGGGCCAGTTTTCTTGTTGCAACCCCAACAATAGCACCAAAGAAAAGTCCAAAAACACACATATAAAGAACGGATACACATATCCAGTTCTTAACAATCAACTTAGCGTTCCCTTGATACTTGATAATATTCAAGGCAAGGAAAACAAATGGGATCGACATTCCGTCATTGCAAGCCGACTCGCAAATAAGTAGGTGGCGCACATGAGCAGGCACTCTTCTTGCAAATGGACCCTGGCCAACGACAGCAGCTGCTAACACGGGATCAGTCGCTGTGACACAAGCTGAGACAAGTAACCCCATAATGAATGTGCAACCAGGGATGAGAACCCACACAAACACTCCAGTAATCAACCACCCTGAGATCATGCATGGGAACATGAGCGTTAAGACCGAGATCCCATGATTCCAAATGTATCGTTTTGGCAATTCCACTGAAGAGGCAACAATATCAATACATAGCAAGATTCTAGCTAATTCAAGTGTATTATAGAAGAAATTTCCCCAAACGAGAGGATTAAACCATTTCAAGCAATGGGGACCTGTTATTAATCCGTAAACTGTTGCCAAGCTGGCTTCACCTATGAATAACCTTTCCTTGACAAATAAGGAGCACAATGAGAAAAGTAGAGCAAAAATACCAACAATTGCATAGGCTATATGTGTCTTGGTGAGGTCTAATTGACTCCAAGCCATAAAGTAACCTTAATTTCCTGAATTTGGTCTGGTTAAATTAGAAGAGGTGATTATATAGGCAAAAAATATATTCATCGCTAACCGCTCAGTTTCATCTTGAGCAATGAATCCAGTTTACAATAATACGTGCTTGGTTAGGTTTGGGTAATTTGAGTTGTATGGACAATAAGTAGCCACTCAGCAATCAGTTTCATGCGTAAGTGAGCTTATAATATAAATTCGATAAAGAAGATAATTTTTCAAAACATTCGTCTCTAGGCAGATTTTGTTTCTCTTTTTCACACACTGGACGCCTAAAAACATCATTGCCCGGTCAACAAATCATACAACTTTATTTGAGGTTTTTAAACTTGGTTGCCTCTAATTATCAAGTTCAAACAAGTCAGCGCTAACATCTTTTGAGTCATTCGGTGAAGTTGCATCAGCCAACTTGAATCTTGGGGAAATAAGGAGAAGATTTAATTTTAACATTTGGGTGAAAGTTGAAGGCTTTGATTTTGTTTATTAAATTTAAAAGGTATGGTCAATTCCCATTGGCTAATAATAATTGGTCTTTGCACTTAATAGGCGCAAATTTTCTTTCTAATAATTGAAAATCACGAAGAGGTTCCCTGTTAGCTAAACTAATAGAAATTTCTTAAGGATCTACATAGAATCATTGGATTTTTAAACCGAATAGGAGACATTTCATTCTTCATGAAAGGGTATTTTTTCACATGAAAATAACCAGTTGAGTGTAATCAGTGCATATTGGTTGAACGGCTGATTATAGAACTGCTTTTTTTATCTTTAAAAACATAACAATTATGTCGGATAACAGATCAACTGTTTTGAAAGAAATAGATGCTGAGCGCCGTTGCTTACATAATATGACTCTTTTCAAGATAATCTTGTTTAAAGGATGGTCTACTCACATCACTCTCACTCGGGTAGTTACTGTTGTCATGCCTCTACTCCCTTGGAGGAAATGATTCAAACAGCAATAGACAAAAAATTCAAAATCTTTTCGTTAACGGAACATGTGCCAAGACTTGAAAGGGAGTTCATCTACCCAGAGGAGAACCACTTAACGGTGGATGATTTGAAGACTACATTTGACGCGTTTATTGAACACGCCAGAAAGGCACAAAAAGAGGTCAATGGGGACAAATCAAACGTTACCAAACTTCTTGTGGGGTTCGAAGCGGAGGGTGGAATCAATGAGGATCATTTAGAGATGTGTTTACAATACAAGAATAAATACATGGTCGATTTAGTTGTAGGTAGTGTTCATCACGTCAATGGTATTCCAATTGATTTTGATGAGGCCGAGTGGAACGTGGCATTGGATCGTGTAGGCAAGGGAGACGTTGAGGAACTATATTATCAATACTTCAAATCAGTCTATCGTATGATCGAGGCATTGAGACCTGAGGTGGTTGCCCATTTTGATCTTATTAGGCTGTTTACTCCACCAGAACTGCTTATTGCAGATTTGAAAACTGTTCCCCGAATTTGGTCTCTTATTGAGCAGTGTGTTGTGTTGATCACCAAATTGGACCTTTTGGTGGAACTGAATTCCTCTGCAATCAGAAAGGGATGGTCAACTCCATACCCCCAGCCAGATGTATTCAAATACATGCTTGAACAGGGGGTGAAGTTCTGCCTGAGTGATGACTCTCACAAATCTGACCAGGTCGGGTTGAATTATCATAAGGTGCTTGCATATTTGAAGGAGTATGATGTCAGCAGTGTCTGGTATTACACAATTGATGACAATCTTAAAGTTTCCAGAGGAGAAGTTCCGCTTTCTGAACTGAAGGAGAAAATTCAATGGTGAATTAGCCAACGAAGATCTGTATTTATTAAATTGGGCTTTGAATTAGTTATCCATATCCTTTCATCTAATTTTCCTGCAGGTTATGTACGTTTTAATCACTATTATCCCAAAAAAAACGTTAATATCTTTTCAATTTGGACGCTTTACAATGTTAAGATCTCATGAGCACGCTTTTGAAATATGCTCAGCCATTCTATCTTTGATCCACTTAGTTTCCGCTTACACTTTTAAATAATATGACATAAAAGGTTTGACTGAAATAAAATTGCGCATGATGGTAACGTGAAAATAAAATATAAAGGGGAAGCTAAAATGTTCTTGACTATCATTTATGATCTGTCACGAAAGTTAATTCACATAGCAAACACTTCAAAAAGGGATGAACACGATTCTATTCACATATCTTATTGTATTAAAATTTATTAAAGAAACATGAACAGTTCCATTGACAAAATATCCACCCAGGACGCTTCCACCCCCACAACTTCCATTCATGAAGATCGTGCTCATGATAATCATCAGCTATCCAATTTGAATGAAAAAGAAGAGGCTCACCACTCAACGCCCTTGAAACCATTAAAAAAGATGGGAGAGTTTGAGTTGGCTGGCCAACTCCACGGCGGGGAATATGAAAACTCCATAAACATCGAAGATGAAGAAAGTTTCGATTTGAGCAGGGAATTACATCACTTACAGTCAATTATCGAATCACATAAAAACAGAAACAGAGAATCACTTACTGGGGAATTGAAGGCACTGTGGAAAAGTTTGAAGGGAAAGAAATCCGAAATTGTGTTGGAGAGTGGGGTGTTTGACACTACTTCTACTTTGGAAAAATCCTCGAATGAGGAAGAGAAAGCCAGAAGTGATATTGAAAGTCAATACGAAACGGAGTCTAGTCCAGTGGAAACACTTTTCAGATCGAAATCATTTGATGAATTTATCAATGAGGATATTGATGATAACGTGCGTTATGCTGTAATAGAGAAGGCCAGGAAGGAGCATATAGACCACCATATGGTGAAAGGGAAATCTGTGGAACTTTTAAATGAAGGGGAGAAAGAGTTTGCTGAAGGAGAAAAAGAGGTCACAACTGATGAGAAAGATCAAGAGTTCACATTGGATGGGTTTCCTGATTCGTTCAATTTAGATGATAATGAAGATATTCAAGCATTTACTGATAAATTGATTCAATCTCCTTCTTTTTTGGATGAAAAATCAATACCTCCTTCTATGGAAGTTTCATTCGAGCCTCAATTCAGTGACATGCTGAGCCAAGATATCATTGAGGATATAAACAATATCCAGAAATCACCGAAACACAAATTAGTGACTGCAACAAATGACCAGATTGTCCAGTCAATTGTGAAACAGCTCAAAAAGGAGTTGGAACCAAAGTTGGCTCAGATAACAAGAGAAAGTGAAAAGTACCAAATTATAAAGAAGTTGTATAAACTTCCAAGCGTTTCCAATTTGAACGAGGTCATGCAGTCAAAGTACAAGCGAGGTAGTAAGAAATTTAATTTGGAGTTTGATGAGACCGTGATTCAGCAGCTGATTGAGAAGAAAAGAAAGGAATTAGATGATTATTTGATATCACAACAACCTGACATTCAACAGCAAATGAGGCTCAATTTTAACAAGCTCAGACAGCTAAACACAATTGAAGAAAATCAAGAGGCGGAAAGGAGCAGAAATAGCATCAACGACATTAAATTCAGCACGAAGTCTAAAGTGAAGAATTTGGAAAAGTCGTTGGAGAGTATGGGTGGCTCAGTCGACAAAATAGACAACGAGACGTTTCTTTGCATAAAACTAACGTACAGTCGAATCAGAGACCATCGCCATGTCAGAGACATCTCTACGGGTGAACTGGAGATTATGAGAGGGAAGTTGTTGAATAAAGAGTTTAAGGACATTTCAAAGGTGAAGCATCTTTGTGGGTTTTTTGAGAAAGAAGTGAAGAACGTTTCCCAAATGACCAACTCTAAATTATTATCAGAGGTTTACAAAGAGCTGATAAAAAGGAAAGCCTCAAAATTGATTTAATATATGGGTAATTTTAAATTAGATAGCTTAAGTATACAAAATTGAATGGTCTTATTCCTTCTTTTGTTTTTTCTGGTCAGGTTCATCGTCAGATTGAACGTCGGAATCAAATTCTTCATCCACCTCTGATTCGGATTCATCCCCGTCGAAATCCTCGTCTGGGGATTCGGAGTCATCTGCAGAGCCCATGTCCACATCCCCATCGGAATCGTTGCCCATGGCAGAAGCCAACATCTGTTTAGCGATCTTTTCGTCATTGGTCACCTTTAAGTTTTTAGATTGGAAGAATGATTCCAAATGAGGCTGCTCAGCCCTATCCAAGTTACCAAAGGTGTGGGTGATGCCACCGTTACGTGTTGCAACTTCCATATCGAATGTTCTTTGAGCCGAGCCCTGGCCAACTCTTGAGAATGTGATGGATTGGATCTCGGAATATGCGATCAGAAGTGTTGGCTTGGTGACAAATAGCAGACACTTTTCCAATGGATAGATTTGGCCTTCGTTTGCCTTTAATGAACAGGAAATGGCGACTTGGCCTTCGCTTGATTGGTAAGTTCCTGGAAGAACCACTCTACGTTCGGTGAACCCACGCAGGATATTGGCTAGAACAAGGTGAGTGTTAGCGGCGTAGGATCTATTGAGTTTATCCTTGTACAATTCTTCAAATTGATCGTCCTCAACGTTCAATTCAACCTCAATTTCCTCCTGAAAGTCGAACTGGAGCGTCAAGAAGGTGTACTTTGTCTGACCTTGTCTGAGAGGAGGATCCACTTGTAGAATGATGAGATGGTGGATGCCGTCCATTTTTGGCAAGGAGAAAATCCTCTGCACCTGGTTGTATTGAAGCTTGTAATCATAAGTCTTACCTCTCAAACGAAGGAAGTCCTTGTAGAAATCCAGGTCGTAACGACCTCTTGGAGTGAGGAAGAGAATCTCTCCAAAGGAGACCACCACTGGACCCATAACTTGGGTGATATCTGCCTTAGATTTGAGCTCTTCCACAAAGACCTCAGCCAACGACTTGGTTGGTGCCTTTTTTGTCTCTTCTTTCTCTTCGGATACTTCCTCTTCCTCTGGAGCCTCTTCCATCCCGGGAATGTACAGCTTCATCTCCACAAGTTCATCACCCACTCTTTCCACAGTGTCCAAAGGTCTTTTAACCAATTCCATCTCAATACCCACTTCATTCCTACCTGATAAGTTTGCGTTTGTTATTTCACCGTATGGAATTTCAAAAGCAGGTCTACTGGCCACTGAAAAAACGAGTTCATTTCTTGCCAGCGTCGTCTTACCCCAGTTCCAACCCCTTAATGAGTGGTCTTTTTGGTCTAAACTCACGTTGAAATTCTTCTGTAATTCCTGTTTAAGAGGGTTAAATTCTTCCTGCGTGAAACCGTCCAATGTAAAAACACCTCTATTCTTTGTGTCAATGTGTAATTCGTAACCTCTTGCCCCCCTGGACCATGTACACGTCTGAATCTCCTCGGAAGGAAGCAAAAATGGCGCTGTTTTTGCAGTGGAGCCTTGAACAAGCTGGGGTTTCCACCCCAACCCAGAGTCGGCCAACCGCAATCTACCAGGGGCCCTGGATTGGTTCAGATGGACTCTTTCAAACTCTGCAGACATCTTCACGTGTGAGTATTGGAGGAAGAAGGAGGTGACGCGAAAAGAAATTGTCCACTTTTGGACGTCTTCCTCTTCAAGATGTCAACGAACGAAGAGGACCTTTTAGATTACAGTGACAGTGAGGAGATTCAACAACAACAACCAGTTGCTACTGAGACCACTGAGGAGGAAACCACCAAGAAGGGATCTTACGTTGGTGTCCACACAATGGGTTTCAATGACTTTCTTTTGAAGCCAGAATTGATGCGTGCGATCGCAGACTGTGGGTTTGAACACCCATCGGAGGTGCAACAGTCATGTATTCCACAGTCGATTCTTGGGAATGATGTTCTTTGTCAAGCCAAGTCCGGTTTGGGTAAAACTGCAGTTTTTGTTTTGTCCACGTTGCAACAATTGGACCCAATCCCAGGGGAGGTTTCCACGGTTGTTATTTGCCACACTAGAGAATTGGCATATCAAATCAAGAATGAATATGTGAGATTCTCGAAATACATGCCGGAAGTGAAGACAGAGGTGTTTTATGGTGGTGTTTCCATCAACAAAGATGCGGAATTGTTGAAAAATAAGGAAACATGCCCACACATTGTTGTTGGTACACCAGGTAGATTGAATGCATTGGTGAGAGATAAGATTCTCAAGTTGAACAACGTGAAGACGTTTGTGATTGATGAATGTGATAAGGTGTTGGAAAAGTTGGATATGAGAAGAGATGTCCAAGAGGTGTTCAGAGCAACCCCATTCCAAAAACAAGTGATGATGTTTTCGGCCACCTTGTCGGAAGAAATGAAGCCAATTTGTAAGAAGTTCATGAAGAACCCATTGGAAATCTATGTTGATAACGAAAAGAAGTTGACTTTGCACGGTCTTCAACAATACTACGTGAAGTTGGCGGAGGAGAAGAAAAACGCCAAGTTGGCGGAATTGTTGGATACTTTGGAGTTCAACCAGGTGATCATCTTTGTGAAATCCACCAGAAGAGCTACAGCCTTGAACCAATTACTGGTGGATTCCAACTTCCCATCGATTGTTGTTCATTCCGGTATTCCACAAGAGGAAAGAATCAAGAGATATAAGTTGTTCAAGGAATACAACAAGCGTATCTGTGTCTCGACCGATGTGTTTGGTAGAGGTATTGATATCGAAAGAATTAATTTGGCCATCAATTACGATATGCCTGCCGAAGCTGATCAATACTTGCATAGAGTGGGTAGAGCCGGTAGATTCGGTACCAAGGGGTTGTCAATCTCTTTTATTTCCGGCGAAAAGGATGAGGAGGTTTTCAATGCCATCCAAGATCGATTTGATGTCAAGATGGTGGAATTCCCTGAAGGTGGTGTTGATCCAAGTACCTACATGAACACTTGATCAAAATGCCATTTTGGAATATGTTTAATTTTTGTTTATTGTAAAATGAAGGTCTACTTCGAGAGGGAAGAGGAGGGGGGAGAGTGGGATGGTGGTGAATAAGGACTTGATTTTGTTTGGTATTGCATGGTTTTTTGAAGATGATAATACACCAAATTCTACGAATAAAGAGACTATGACAGTCTGCGGGAAAATAGGGTACTTGCCATCTATATCACATTTATTCAGCAAAACAGCGTTACATGGAACATCATATTGATGGGCTGGATCATTCATTTTTCACTAAAGATACCACCACACATCATTGCACATCCACTCCATTTCACCACCAAAAATAAATGACGATGACTTAAATAGACGATAAAGTTGGGAATGATCTTATTCCTTATTTTGACCGCACTATTTAATAAGCCGCCATTGGGTAGATTGCAACATTTAAAGCACCTGGCTCGTAACTGTTTGACTATGCATTAATTGGGGTCCAGTACCCGTTTTTGTGCGCTGAGGTCGATTATACTCACCTCTAGCCCATCTAACCATCACGTCAACTGCTTTGACTGCCAAACTCAAAAAATGGGATGGTTTACTTTGATTGTATATTGATTAACCAGGCTTACATACAAGTTCATTTCATTTGCTTGCTTGTTGCCTTGTTCGTAGTCATGAGCACTTTGAATCAATGCTCTGTATACTTCCATTTCAACTCCAGTTCTGCCCCACATTAGTTACATTGGGCTATACCCCAGTATATCCTTTGCGCTGACTCGTTTATAACGCCAAGGGGACTCAACCCAATTGCACTTATCTCACGTGCAATCACCTGAAGTGGAGTTACATCTAGCGTAATGGTCACCAGCCGCACTCACCAACCGCACTCACCAACCGCACTCACCAATCGCATTCACCAATCGCACTCACCAACCGCACTCACCAATCGCACTCACCAACCGCACTCACCTCAAGCAGAATCACTCACAAGCTCATTCCATTCGCTTGTTTGTTTGGATCAATTCTCAGCCTGCCCCACACCCCCCTAACTCCAATTATACCCCAATATAATCCCCACTTCAACTCCCATCACCCACATCTCATTTCATGAAATCGTACTCATTACGCTCAATCAGATTATCTTTGAACAACGGACCATTTGCATGGTTTCCCACCTTGTCCTTCAAACATCCACAGTGAATAACACTCCCAGAACTCTCAATGCGCATCATACCACGCCTGTCCTTTGGACTCCTTCCCATACCAACCCTCCGATATTTCCTTTTAGAGCCTGTTTGTTTATTTTTCAGTAGAAAGTGGACCCACTGAGGCGAAGGACTCAAAGTTTACGCGTTTAAACCGGTGATCGACGCGTGAAAATACGCTCACTAGAAGTAGTAAAATTGAAGACACACAATGGTATTATCGAGAACTCCATACGATGAGTTAGAGTATCACTAATTTGCTTTTCCACTAACTGAATCCTATCGGATATGGATCACGCGTTCAAATAGATCATTTCATCCAATTCTTTACACCAGTATGTTTTTAAAACTCCCAATTGACCAAATGTGTTATAACCGAGACTTTATCGCCTCTACGTCGCGTAATCTGATTCACAGTAAGAAAGTTCACCCTTTCAAGGTGACGCGTCACTATTTTTTTCCTTTCCTATAAAAGGGAGACGGTTTCCCCCAAATTTTCTGCACATCGATAGCTTCTTCCTCCATCAAGAGAACCGAATAAGAATGTCTATCGAAGAAACCCCATCTAAAGTCACAGCCAAGGCCCTTTCCACCTTGGACTTAACGCAAGCCACGATCGTTCCAAAGAAGAATCTTCTCAATGATTTGACAGAAGCGGAAACAGAGCATCACAAGTTCTTGAACCAGCACAGAGTGCATAGACACGCATTAAAGGAGAAGGAATCGGAAGAACCTTTGTTGAAGGAAAACAAGAGAAGATTTGTCCTTTTCCCAATCAAGTATCATGAAATCTGGCAAATGTACAAGAAGGCAGAGGCCTCCTTCTGGACCGCAGAAGAAATTGACCTTTCCAAGGATTTGTCAGATTGGAACAACAAGTTGAACGATAACGAAAGATTCTTCATCTCTAGAGTTTTGGCCTTTTTTGCCGCCTCAGATGGTATCGTGAACGAAAACTTGGTTGAAAACTTCTCAGCAGAAGTCCAAATCCCGGAAGCAAAGTGTTTCTACGGGTTCCAAATCATGATGGAAAACATCCACTCCGAAACCTACTCTTTACTCATTGACACATACGTCAAGGATCCTAAGGAATCGGAATTCTTATTTAACGCAATTGAAAACATCCCCTGTATCAAGGAGAAGGCCGACTGGGCCATGAGATGGATGTGTGATGATGGTGCTCTTTTTGCTGAAAGATTGGTTGCTTTTGCTGCCGTTGAAGGTATCTTCTTCTCTGGGTCATTTGCATCCATCTTTTGGTTGAAGAAGAGAGGTTTGATGCCTGGTTTGACCTTCTCCAACGAGTTGATCTGTAGAGATGAAGGGTTGCACACAGACTTTGCATGTTTGTTGTTCTCTCACTTGAACAACACTCCAGATGAGGAGATTGTCGTCAAGATCATCACCGAAGCCGTTGAAATCGAAAAGAGATACTTCACAGACGCATTGCCAGTCAACCTTCTTGGTATGAACTGTGCTCTGATGTGTCAATATGTTGAATTCTGTGCCGACAGATTGTTTGTTGCCTTGGGATGCAAGAAACAATACAACTCTACAAATCCATTCGATTTCATGGAGAATATTTCCCTTGCCGGTAAAACTAACTTCTTTGAGAAGAGAGTCTCCGATTATCAAAAGGCCGGTGTCATGGCCAAGTCTTCCGCTACAACGGAAGAAAAGAACGAAGGTGGTTTCACCTTTGATGAAGACTTTTAAACCCCTGGGATGGAGAATTGTATATTAGTAGATCATTTATTTAATAAGAATGCCAATTTGATATTGAATTTGAAGTTATCGGTACTAATAAAGCGTCATTGATGCATCCATCTTGTTCCGTTCATACCCACACCATTATCACTTTCACCTTACTCATATTCACCTTTAAATCAAATTTTCAATTTCCGGATTAAATTTTACCATTTCGTTCATAGCAGATAAACCGCCTCAAAACAGATAATAGAAACCTACTTTCCTCCATCCCTAAATTAAAAACACATAACATGCAACACCGCAATTTAATCAAAAAGAACCTCCTTTAATCACTCCAAATTATATCAAAAGCGGAACAAACCTACCAATGCTGAGCACTCTCCGCCGGAGAGCAAAAAAAAATTTCCGTTGAAATTGGTAGTGGAATTATAACCCGTTTCTACCCCCCCATGGAACCCTCAACGGATAATACGATGTTGAACCGTTCCTACAAGGAGGCCATTCATCTTTTAAACACCCTCCAATCGAATTTTGCCACAATAGAGCTGGTGAGAAAGACTGGGGCGACTAGAAATGACCATTTGATGCCGGAAATGGTGGAATGGGTGAGAAGATCGGGTTATACACCTCAACAATTTAACGAACTCAACGTCATTCACGTCACCGGTACCAAAGGTAAGGGTTCCACCTGTGCTTTTGTCCAATCGATCTTGAACCAGTACAAGAAGGCTCCTACTGTCACCACCAATGGGGTGGAAGGTAGATCCAATTCTGTTAATGGGTTCGCGATCAATAAGTTGGGCTTATATACCTCCCCGCATTTGAAGAGTGTTAGAGAGAGAATTAACATTAATGGTAAGCCTATTTCAGAGGAATCATTTGCCAAGTATTTCTTTGAAATTTGGGATAAATTGGAAAGTTCCAAGTCCGATGTTCAAAAGTTTCCTCAAATGGGCCATGGGATCAAGCCAGCTTACTTCAGATACTTAACTTTGCTTTCTTTTCACGCTTTTGTTTCAGAAGGTGTGGATACTGCGATTTATGAAGTTGGTGTTGGGGGTGAATTTGATTCCACCAATGTCTTTGTCGCTCCAACCGCATGTGGTATTTCCTCGTTGGGGATAGATCACACTGTGATGTTGGGTAACACGATCGAAGAGATTGCCTGGAACAAGGCGGGTATCTTCAAAAAGGACGCTGCGTGCTTCACCGTGGAACAGCCCGAATCTGCAATGGAAGTGATCAAGTCAAGAGCTGTTGAAAAGCAAGTTCAATCATTTGAGGTTGTTCCTGTTAGAAACGACTTAGAAGACGTGGTTTTAGGCATTTCCGGTGAATTCCAAAGAATTAACGCCTCTTTGGCCGTCGAACTTTGTGGTGCTCACTTGAACAAATTGGGGGTTTCAGTGGACACTGCAGAAGATTCTCTTCCTTTGGAATTCATTAGAGGTCTCGAATTGGCCAAATGGCCAGGTAGATGTCAAACCATCTTGGATCCAAAGAGGAAGGACGTCAATTGGTTTATCGATGGTGCCCACACGAAGGAAAGTGTGGAAAACTCCTCAAAATGGTTTACCCAAGTTGTCAAGGACAGTACAAACACCAAGGTTTTATTATTCAACCAGCAAACAAGGGATCCAGAAGTGCTCATTAAGGCCCTTTACGATACAATCGAGGAGTCCGGGATTAAATTCGATCACGTCATCTTTACCACAAACGTGACATGGTCTTCGGGGGATTACTCCGATGATCTAGTGTCAATGAACACGGATAATTCAAAAGTGGAATCTTTGGAGGTTCAAACACAAATGGCCCAAATTTGGAATGGCCTTGACAAAAAATCAAGGAAACACATCTTTCCTAACATCGAAACCAGTGTTAACTTTATTAGGACATTGGAGGGATCCTTGGATGTCTTTGTCTGTGGTTCTCTTCACTTAGTCGGTGGGTTCTTGGTCGTTCTGGATGGCAAGAAATAAAGGGGTAGTCAAGCAGAGGCAGGGATGGATTTCCCATTCATCCATATTTTATATAATTCATATAGAGATTATTATTACCTAATAATTATCTGTGCATCAAAAAATAACATGAGAAGAAAACACCAACAGTAGATGCTGAGCATATATTACGTAAGCAGCGTTATTCTTCTTCAAGTTCCTCTTCTTTACATCAAAACCCAATGAATAAGACCGTAGAGGAGCGACAGGCGAATATAAAGGTGAGCATATTACTTTTGGTGTTTAATAAAGTGCAATTTACTAATGAATAAAAATAGAGGAACCAGGATTATACGGCACTGATTGCTAAATTCAAATCAGATTCCAACCCTAAAGTTGTTGGTAATTATCAAATTGAATCGGAAATCGGTTCAGGTTCATTTGGTAAAGTGTTTTTGGCGAAACATTCAATGTTGGATGTGGCCGTTTGTTTGAAAAAAGGCCTCAAAACAACGCTGGATGACAATCTCATGAGAGAGTTTTACTATTTGAAGGAGTTTCGCCCCCACCCCAATGTCATTAAACTGTATGAGGTGATATTCATGGAAACAAGTGTCTATTTAGTGATGGATTATCATCCCAGGGGAGATCTTTTTGATTTTATCACTCAGAATGGTGGCCTAGAAAAGGAAGCTAGTTTGAAATTGTTCACACAATTAACAGGCGCTGTCCATTATATCCACATGAATGGATGCTGCCACAGGGATTTAAAATTGGAAAATGTATTATTAGACGATGATTTGAACATCCAATTGAGTGATTTTGGGTTTACTAGAGAATTACCAATGAAGAAATCCCCATTGAGAGATATATGTGGTACAGTTGCATATATGGCCCCGGAATTGATCAAAAGGCTACCATACTCGGGAACTAAAATTGACATTTGGGCACTTGGAGTTATACTCTATACCTTGGTTACTGGAGAGATGCCATTTGATGATTCCTTGGCTGAAGATGAATTGAGCAATATGATATTGAATTCCACACCAAAATTCATGTCTCAGCTCGACCATTCGGTTAGTGTGATTGTTTCATCACTACTTGAAAAGGAGCCTGAAAAAAGACCTCCTTCCTTATCGGAAGTCTTAAATTCACCTCATTTGGAAAAATACGGTGGAAAGGATCAATTGACTTTGAACAATAAATTGATGTTGAATGAACCCCCGGTGATTACCAGGGGTGAAAAAGCAATGTATAAGGATTTGGTGAAACTAGGTTTCAATAAGGGCCAATTGAAGCAGTCCATCCAGTCACCGGAGATGGACTCAATTTCAGCTATATGGGAATTACTTAAAGTGAAGAGAAGACGTCGAAAGGTTTCTCAAAAGGGTAGTAGAAGGTCCCTTTTAAGAATGAACAGTAGATATCTAGGTGAGGATGGTGATGTGGGGTTGATGAAAAGAAACACGTCGATTAAAAGTGTCAAAATGTTATTGAAGGGCAATTCCAGTGTGAATTTGAACTCCAATATCCCTCCCAATCAAGCAACAGAAATCACAGAAAATAGCAGGAAATTCTCATTCAAGGGCCTATTTGGCAAAAGAAAAGATTCCACCGAATCGATCACTCCAAGTTTGAAGAGGATCTTCAGCAACATAAGCAACTCCACCACCACTCAGAATGAATCAATTTTGCGAGAGAACGATGAAGTGGTAATCAATCAGAAGATCGTTGGGGATAACGATGATGATGAAGTTGATGATGACGATGACGATGACGATGACGACGAGGATGAGGATGTTGTGAGCCAAATTAACACCGGTTTGAATACTTTATCTCTTGATACAAAACCAACAAGGATGAGACCTGGGTCAGTTATCAGTGGAACATCGATTCAGACAACATTGAGTGAGACCTCTAACGGGTCGGGGTATATTACAGGGTATTCAACTGATGTGAACACCCCCACTACCGCCACACAAGGTGGGAAATACCACCGCGTAAGTTCACCGCCACCGCCCGTAACTGGTTCTCCAAATTCCTCCTTTGGAGCTAACGGTGGACTTTCCAGGCAATCCAGCATTGATTCCATTCGGGGAAGAGGAGCCACAAAATCTTCAAAAGACTTCCACAAATTGAACAAGGCTTTACTGGTGAAAAGAGGCAGATCTCCAATAGCTTCTCGCATGACCACTACTTGGAAGTTCACCACCAAGAGGGAAAAGAGGAAGCTGGCTCCCTCAAAACCAATTGAGGAGGGCATTGAACCGGAAGAGAGTGATGAAGAAGATGACGACGAGTTGAAAGAGCCTACGCTTGAACCACATTTGCATAGAAAGAGATTCAGAAGAGCTCCCACATTGGCCACTCCATTGGAAACCGATGAGGAAGATGAAGAAGACGAAGGAGATGACGAAGGAGAAGGTGATATTGAGGATGAGGATGAGATTCCCTTTTCCCCCTTACCACATCGCGAAGATGTCCTTAAAAGGTTGGAGATGTTTGTTAAACATCCTCACACATCATGAGCATTCTCATCTGTATAACGGATGTTACCAGTAATCCTTGTTCATATTAATTGCTAGATGGATTCCGATCCATATGCTGTGTGTTGGGAATTGATCCAGTGCCCCTGGCCTCATTATATCGCTCACTATTCACTTTTGACGCTTATAGTGTGGGGGCCACCCAATTCCAATTTGAGAAGAGGGCTAATTCCTTTTGTTGTTTGCCACCTTTTCTTGTCACCTCTCAATAAATTACCAGTGGGAGCCGATACTAGATGGGGCATTGCCCACGGTATTATCATTAGTCAAATGCTTAATGCCAGTATTGTTTTACTGGCAAGAAAACCCGTGGAATTCACTGATTATAGAGTGTCAAAAGGAGTTGATTTGGCACGATTGCAGATCTTTACGAGGCCTAAACTGGAATGGGCTTTTCAGCGTTGTTTTGTCAACATGAGGGGAATTGGCTGGAATTGGCAGTATCCCTACATTGTTAAAAAAAGATCTTCAATCAAATCCAAATGGCTTTTCATCCTAATTAAGTGTCAACTGTGGGAAACGTGGTCCAAATACTTGATCTATAACACATCTGCCATTTTACAAAGGATTATCCACGATCCTATCTATCATCATTATAAACAACCTTTGGAAACAATTACAGGACTCGTCCAACTAGTGGATGCCATCACATTCACCCTGATCATATATTATATATTGAACATTTCTTATTTCCAAACAGCCGCCGCTTCTTTGATGCTAAACTTATCTACTGTAGATGATTGGCCGGATATGTTTCAAATTGGCTGCGGTGGTTACACGTTGAGATCATTCTGGTCAATCTGGTGGCATCAGTACATCACGATGGATGCCAATATCATTGGCAAATGGTTCACGAGACAATTGCCAAAATTCAGTAGGCGGTTTGCCCAGGTGATGCTAGTGTTTGCACTGGGTGGATGTTCCCATATGTATGCCACTTACTGCTCTAATAAGGAAGTGATTCCATGGAGATCAATGGCCTTTTTCCTTCTCAGTGGACTGAATGTGATACTGGAGGATTCAATTTCACGCTCTTCTTTGAGGAAAGGTAGATATATCTTGATTTATCTTCAGTTGATCATTACAAGGCTATATAGTGAAGAATTGAGAGCAGTACCAGTCACTTGGCCGATTTTCTATGGTAAGATTTCACTCTTATTTTTTCTATAACGGCTTTTTATCTATAATATTGATGGATCGACGAATCGGAGAGTTGGTAACAAAGTGGAGTGTTCAACGAATAGATCCGGTGGAAATAGAGAGCGATTCACCATTTATGATCAATTTCGAACGGTCTCCATACACAAAATACATCCATTCACTAACACCCAGGTTGGTACCACTGACAACACTAATATTGCTAAAGAAGGACTTGTCAGATAGAAGAAAGAGCATTCAAATCATCATAAAGTGTTTGAAGGTGATCCAGCTTGTGAAATGGACAACATATAATGCGTTTCAATTGTATTTGAAAGTATTGGACAATAAATTAAAACATTGGGTGTTCTTGACATCCAAGCTCAAGACCAACGTGGATCCTCTTGCTTTTAACTATCTGGTTAGTGTGATAAAGGGACACGTTCGACGGCTTCAAGTAGAATTGGGTGGGTCGCCGCCACGGTCGGATATCAATGAAACCAGTGTCATCGAGGTTGTTCAAACGTGTGTTGGTAACCGTATGGAGGGCTCAATGAATATCCTTTTGTCAACAAAGATATTGATCCTCTGCAAAATAATTGATGAACTTACAGAATTCGTTGAAATGAACTTAGTTCACAGTCAATACCATGTCCAGCTTTTTGACGATTGGAGACTACAGGAAATGAACGATTTGCTCATTCAAACACAATTGGGGTTGGATAAGGGAGGCTTTGACCAATTGGGAAGTCAATTGGACTTTCTGGTAAAGCGGTACGCCGAATTGACACATACAAAGGAAAATATAAAACATTTTAAGATTAATTCCCCGAATCTGAAGGAGAGAGAGAAAAGGAGGTCAAGTGGGTTGAATTTTTCATTGATAAAAGTGATCAACCAGGATGAAGGGTACCCTGGGGATCTCAATAATGTATAATATGTCTGTAATATTAAATGCTTATTTTTTTATGAAATGCCGACACCTTTGACAATTCAATTTGTAGAGTAGAACACGATGGTATTTAATGATCTTTGATTAGTAATATCTGGTAGTGTTCAATCCATTTTGAATCACGAAATGGCGATTGATAGTGAATTAATGGTGATGGACATTCGCTCATCAATCTCAATCGGGTCATTGGCGGCAGGACCAACGTAAATAAAACACCAACGATTTACCTTGTGTAACAGACAACCTTTGTAACTTAAAATTCACCCGTGTTTGGTCACGCAGTCATCACTCACTCATGAGTCCCCTATGTATAGTTCATTCACTCAATTCATTTGGTTTTTAATGGAAGCCTCCTATTTTTCATTATTATGTATACTATACCTACCTCTCATTCTCTAAGAATTACTGTGATATGCTTAAACCTGATAAGCAACCCATTATTTTCAATTATAACATCTACCACTAGCCACAGATTCCACCATTTTCCAAATCCACTCACTATCGAAACATTTAACTCCCCTGGATTTACACTTAACCATCATATTCTTGTCATCGCTGACTAAAATATTATACCAAAACTCACTAGCCTTTGATTCATCTAGAAGAATTTTCTTGGCTTCAACGCATTGCTTCCTCAATTGACATCCCCTTATGGACCAGGTTGGTACGGTTTCACCCATATATGCTCCAGACCAAATACCTCCAACTGTATGTGGTGTCTCAAATAACGGCCATGTCGGTGTTGGCCCAACTTTATATCCTTTTCCCAAATGGTAATTTCTTCCGAATTCATTTGATAATTGAATAGATTGAAGAATTAAATCATCAGATTGGACCCTCCATTGAGGGTTTTGTTCAAACTCTAGCGTTTCATTCAAAGAATTTGCCTTTGTACCATTTGCCCTCAAAGGTAGCAGATCAACCTCTTGATACAGTTGTCTGATGATCAAAACTGCCCTTGTAGCGGAATCCGCAATGTTCATATCTTGAGATCTTCTAAGTGACCTCAATTCTTGAAAAACTGTCAATGGGACACATAACCTAAAGATACCATGTTTGACACACTTGTAGATCCTACCAGGATATTTCAACCAGATATTGGTATCTAACGATAAAAACGTGAGAATGGTATCCATGTTTGTTCCCAAATCACCCTTAATCGATTTTTGAATATAACCCACACCCTCAAATTCATCGTCATCACCATATTCGCCAACATCATCATCCATCTCTTCCTCATCGTAATAATAATCTTCGTCTTCTAAATCTTCTAAATCTTCATCTATATCTTCCTCGCCCGCTTCATATCCATCTTCGCCATTGATCTTCTTGACAGGTGGAGGTGAAAATTCGGTCGAATGTGATTCTTGCGGAACATTTTCAACAACATTAGAAGGGAAAACTCCATTGACAAAATCGGTCATGAATCTGTTAGAATTGACGTTCCATTTAACGAATCTCCATTTTAATCCCTTGAGTGTGTTGATGATGTCAATTGGGCCATCCGTTGCCAGTGGTAAATCTGTACCATCAATCAATTGCTTATCTTTGACGATAATTGGTTGTAGGCGGGAATCATTGAACCAATTGTCTATTGATTTAGAATTAATTTCATCGTTATCATCGAATGAATCTTGATGTTTGAATTGAATCCATTGACCATCATTTGAAAAAGTTAAGGGCCAATCGCCCTCTTGAATTAAAATACCTATTAGTAAGGCA
The DNA here is from genome assembly GCA_030563565.1 of Saturnispora sekii. Classification (NCBI taxonomy): domain Eukaryota; kingdom Fungi; phylum Ascomycota; class Pichiomycetes; order Pichiales; family Pichiaceae; genus Saturnispora; species Saturnispora sekii. The sequence goes on from JAJMJM010000029.1 coordinate 30,039, forward strand.
ATGGTGACCCATTTTTCACCCTCGTGATGAACATCCCATGGAATCAATTCTCCCAATAAGGATCTATCTCTCGATGGCCCTCTAATTGGGGTTATTGGTTTGTAGTCCCCTAACGCCATATCAAACCACAAATTACCTAATAGCATCTGAGATTCAACATTACAGTCGCATATTTTGTATTTGACGCGTTCTAAAATTGAGAGTGAATCATATGGTAATATTGATTCATGATCGCTTGCATTTGAGTTTGATTCTTCTGTTAATATTGTTCCGGATGGAGATGCAACTGAAGAAAGTGGTAATGAAAGAGTGTTTGTATTATGTTGTTGATGACAATTTGTCTGCTGGTTTTGGTTGCTCATTAATGATTTCCTTTCTAATAGACAATCGAGTCTTTGAACAAGTTCGGGTCTAGAGGATAGCATTGAGATAAAATCATTTAAAACGGGAATTAGTTCTTCCCAAGGCACTGCCCTTTTGAAAATTTGGATTAGAACAGATCTTGGATAGCTCTTTGGAGATTTAGATAATGCGATTAAAAACCATAACCAAATGATTGTATGAGGGGTTGAAGAAATGATTGGTCCTTTTAAATATGTTTTCCACATATTCATCGATAATTGCAGAACACCTTTATTCGTGCGTTCCAATAGTTGGTAAGTTTGTTCTAAACTTAACTGATTTGCTGTCATTGTTTCTAATGTTAATTCTTGAGGTTCTTCGACTCTCTTCTTATCTCTTCTTAATTTCAATTTCTCCACCAATTGGAAGACTTTTGCACCAAGATTACAGGCATCACCCAAACCTAAAAAGTGATTAATGTTTGAGATAGCAAAATATGGTGATTTTGAGTACCAGAAAGCCAATCTTGGACTTGCCAATATGTTATCGGTTATGTCGGCATGAGTATCGAAGAAGTTTGAATTTGAAGAATCCAGTCCAAAGTTGAGTGAATAATGGCCCACAATTGCCCTCATTTCCTCATTTGTATCATAATCGGATAGTAATAAGATTTTATGGATTTTCACAAAATCAATCATTGCCATTTCCAGTGGTGATAGAATTGATCTTTGTGAACAAACATTATCAATTATTGATTGAAGATAACTGGGAGTTGGCACAAATGGATCTTTGCAAATCAGTGATTTTGATAATAATGTGAATGCTAATAAATTATCATATTCCACTGTACATTGGTGATAATATAACTTTCCATGACCATGAGATCCAAGAAGAGTTGTTTGGTGATACCAATATGAGGCTGCCAACTTCCAATCAAGATAATTTGCAGGATAGAGTTGGATTGCAATACGGGCCAATTCAGCCAATTTATCGGACCAACCTAGGGGATCTCCGATTTCATAAAGAGATCCAATTGTTGAAAAGGCATGGACAATGAAAATCGGTCCTATATCCATATTTGTGCTTGAATTTGTTGTTGCTATCACATTCTTTAACACCTCAATGAAGGCCACCACACCGTAAATCCAAAGTCTTCTTGGGATTCTATATGTTTCTAGAAGATGTTTTGCATTTGCTGTGGTTGCTGCTACTATGAAATCATGGTATAAATCTAATAATCTTGAGAATCCCGTTTGGAGGGTCCAAATTTCGGTAGACGGCGGTATAATTTGTTGCTCGTTTGACTTCCCGCCTTGGTCCTGATTTCCGTTATGTTGAGCATTCACTAACAAGGTCGCACCCAGCTGATGTGCATGAGCCTGGGTTTGGGCCTCTAGAGCCAAAATGGATGCGTACAATGCGTCCATCGAATGATTTGGAGGAGAAGGAGAGGAAAAAAACTGCGTTTGTTTATTAATTGAGAAGAGTTTGATAAAAAAAATATATATTCTTACGTAATGTGGAGACGTTACATCATACACAGCTATAGTTCTACATTGAGTGGAGTCGGCAAGCGATCCCAATAGGAGCTCATTAGGTGGAATGCAGTGAAATCATATTAAAGGTTCTAATTGGTTTGAATTATCCGTTAATTTGGTGATATTTACCCTATTACAGGGACGGATTTTTGGGCCTAGGTGGAATGTGGCTCCACTCATTGATTCCCCCCCCCCCCATTTGTGGTAATTTTCCCAGTAGCAAATGTTCGCAGTAAATTTCACATGAGCCCAGTGTGATCCGTAGGGGGATTCTAACATCACGAAAGCCTATTAAGAAATGGTTTACTTGGAAGTTGGTGGAAGATATGAGCTTGGCAAGGGTGGTTAGGTGGTGAGCAGCAGCATGATGAATTCAAGTAGTTTTGAATGATTGAAGGATATCGCACCATTTCCCTGGAGGTGCGTTGTGGCGCATGGCTACTGTGCCACCCCCGAGACACTCAATAAGGGGTCAATCACTCCCGGGCGGCATTAATAGTGACACTTAATGCATCGCGGGGTGGAAGAGGATTTTCCGGAGTGTCACTGTGGGGATAATGCCGTGAGAAATGCCTGCTAAAAATGGGATAATCAACCCTTTTGTGAGCCCTAGGTGTGAGGATCAGTCCGCGGTACCTGATTAAGGGGGTAAAACCTTGTAGTAGCCTGAAATTGGTACAATTTGGACGGATTTAAGAGGATTTCGATTGAAGTGAAGTTGTAAGCGGTCCAGCGGAGTTACGAGTCTCTTAGCATGCACCATTAGTACCCGACAAGAATGAGGGTTGATCGAGCAGTTGATACCTTGTGATTTTATTAAATCTGGTTTTGTTTCCATGTTGTGTGTTTATTTAAGTAAAGGTTGTGCCAACTTCTCGGAAGTGGGTTGATCAATATGTTATCCCTGAGACCGGAAATATAAAGTGGTATTTTGGATTGAGATGATTGGAGGCGCTATTTTTTATTCAGCACGGTGGAGAAGAAGGAAGTCGTATTTGCGAAACAATAAAGAAACTATCTAATGGACAAATCGTACTCCAAATGGTACAAATACAACTTCAAATACAACCTTAAATACCACTCTATAATACTCAATTCAGTTCTATCGCGACTTTAGCAAATGGGACTCTCATTCTCTCAGATATTCCAAGACGGGTTCAATCTCATCACGTAATCTGCTCATGATCCCTCCCCCCCCCCTCCTTTTACAAGCGTGTCTATTCATTAGGCCTGATTCAAATGAGAATTGATCAATGCTGGAAGGGTTGCAACAGGTGCATTTGCTAAAGATCTTTTTAGCTTAGTGATAGTCATTGGACTCGTCTGTGGTGGTATAACCACCTTGAAGGAGCCAATCACGACATTTGGTTGACCCAAATTGATGGCCTCCAAAACGGAATTAAAAACATCGTTCTTGGAAATCACAGATGGGATTGTAGAATTAGACACCGACTTGTTTGGTTTTGATTTGGCCTGTAATGCATCTCTCAATTCTTTGAAATTGAAATCCTCTCTGTCTTTATCAACGCAAAAAAGTGGCTGCTCCCAACGTTTGTCACCTCTTGGCTCCTCATATCTCATGATCATTGTTCTCATCCATGGGTCGTTCGTTGTAATTTGTTCCGTTGGGGTCACGTAGATCACGGCAGATGCTGTGCCCATCTCTTTTGCTTCACACCACAATTGATATCTCAACCCGGAATTATAGTTGAGAAAATCTAGAATCACTGTCTTTGTCCTGGAAAGATCCCTCTTGGCTGCCGAAAGGATACTGGACGATATCTTTTTATCTCCCTGAAGGGTCCCATAAGTGGACTTGTCCAATCCTAAAGATTCCTCGTTGTGTAGGACACATTCCATCTTTTGCGATTCCAAATATGTCTTAATCTTCTCTGCCCATCTTGTTTTACCCACTTGGGGGTATCCGGTTATTATCACCAATGGCATATACTTTAGTAGCAGGTGAAAACTTTTTTATCTAATTTTATTTATTTTTTTGCCCACAAATGAGCATGTCTTTTCTTTGGTTTACGGTCTCTTCTTTGTTTAATATATCGTTCTATAAAAGAGGACATAATTGTTCAATTGGTATTTGCATGGACCTGAATTTTTTGGCCAATTTTGGGATCCTAATTGGAAAAATAATGGCTGCGTGGATTGAAACCTTATGATTATTGTCACTGATGCTTTAATGGCTCAATATTATCTAATAGTAAGCCTGAAAGGATCGCCTTCTTGTTCTAATAGCATTGATTCATTCTTTCACCATTTCGATTGTCAAATCATCAAATTTTCTCGTGGCACGGCACGGCATTTAATCATTTACTCGTCAATTGCTTAGCAATCGAAACCAATCGAACCCCAATCTTGAAATAATATAAACGGCCAGATGCAACAGTATCGGTTCAGCCATTCTCTAGTCAGGAAATCAATTTTTCAAACATGATTTTGGCAAACCAATGTCAAACCAAGGCAATCACATGAGTGTACTCATTTGCACACCATGCATGATATTTATTTTTCACCAGTCTTTTCATCAAATATGTCAAACTTCACTCCACGGTTGATCTTCCCACAATATAGAACCACCTTAGCTCACTTCAAGGGCCATCAAAAGAAGGCAGTTGATAATTTTGATAAGTTAAGAACTCAAATCCACTTGATCCTTCATTTGAGAGACGCAAGAGCTCCAAATGCTACAAACTGTATTCCAAAATCAGTGCTGAAATCAACACCTGTCATCACACTTTACTCTAACAAAGACAGATCGGATTTTATCTCTCAAGAAGCAGGTGTAGTATTGGATGCGAGGGGTTCAATGACAAAACTATTCAAGGAATTGAAAGATTTTCATTCCAAACTCTGGCCTCCCCCTCCACTAGGGTTGCGTATGTTGATCGTTGGAGTGCCAAATATTGGAAAATCCACTCTAATCAACTCCTTGAGAGCCGCTAAGTTGGGTAAAAAGAAGGTGGCCAAAACAGGCCTCCAAGCAGGTACAACTAGAGCGACAAGTGAGGTTGTGAGGGTTTATGATGCTCCGGAAATGTTTGTTTACGATACCCCGGGTGTTCTTACCCCAAGTATTGATAGATTGGAGGACTTATTACAGTTGTACCTAATTGGCAGTGTGATGCCAAGCACCAACCCACTAGGCGGTGTGGATCCTCTAATCGCCGCCGATTACCTCTTGTATATAATGAATTTAGTGGGTCCAAACAGATATATGAAACCACTCAAATTACACGAACCAACTAATGAAATTGAGACCCTCTTGGATTCAATTGGTAAAAAGCATAAAATGATCCAAAAGAATTCGAAAGGTGAATGGGTTGCTGATAAAGTGGGTGCTTCCCTTCATATGGTTCAAATGTTTAGAAAGGGTGTCTTTGGTCCCCTTAACTTGGATGACAAAACAGCACTAAGGAAATTCGAAAGAAGAATGAAATTGTAAGTGCTGAGCGTTTTGGTTAACTTTGAAGGAAGATGAGGGGATCCAAAAATTTTTGCTAATTTCCAAACACCTCTTTTTTCTATAAAAGCCATGGATCAGATACTGGACTTCTCAAAAGAAACAAACGTCCAGCTCTTTGATCAGATTGTGGAAGCCCTTTATGGTTCAGCCGCAACACCTAAGGATAGACAAGAGGCACAAACAGTGCTCTCACAGTTTCAATCCCATCCAGATGCTTGGACGAGAGCAGACAAGATTTTACAACAGTCTCAGAACTCACAATCAAAATATATTGCTCTAGGTATTTTAGATTCATTAATTAAAACAAAGTGGAAGGCATTGCCAGATGATCAAAGGTTGGGGATCAGAAATTTCATCGCCTCAATGGTGATTTCACTTTGTAATGATGACGAATCATTTCAACAACAGAGAACCTTGATCACAAAATGTGATTTGACATTGGTTCAAATTATCAAACAAGATTGGCCCGAGAATTGGCCAAACTTTGTCCCGGAATTAGTCCAATCGTCAAAAGCCGGGTTCAATGTGTGTGAGAATAATATGACAATCTTAAAATTGATGTCGGAAGAAGTTTTCGATTATTCAAGTGATCAATTGACTCAAGCAAGGGCCTCAAGATTAAAATCATCAATGGCTAACGAATTTCAACAAATTGTTAAATTGTGTTATGAAGTTTTGGATAAGGCAAATAGACCAAGTTTAATATCATCAACTTTGAAATGTCTTCAAAAATACATCCCTTATATCCCCTTGGGGTATATTTTTGAAACAGGATTGGTTTCTATATTGGCAACTAAATTATTACCACGACAACCATTCAGATCTCTATCATTAAAATGTTTGATTGAAATTGTTCAATTGATCTCACCTCAATATGATTCAAAATTTGTTGAATTGTTCAATTTATCAATGACTTCAATCACAAGTGTTATTCCACCAAATATGGAATTGTCCCCAATTTATACGGGTGCATCAAGTGCTGATCAAGAATTTATGCAAGATTTGGCCTTATTTTTAACAACTTTCCTTTCCAATCATTTAATGGCATTGGAACAAGTTGGACAATTGAGGGATTTATTATTAATTGCACATAAATATCTAATTTCCCTAAGTAAAATCCAAGAGAGGGAACTATTCAAAATTTGTTTGGATTATTGGCAAAAATTGGTCTTTGGTTTATATCAAGAAATCCAATCAATTCCAAAATCTAATTCGGTGTTAATGCAACTACAATATCAAGGCAATGGTGCAGCAATGAATCCCGAATTATTCAAAGGAATGGATTTGAGAAGAAATATTTATACCGACGTTTTAGTCGAATTGAGAATCGTCATCATTGAAAATATGGTGAAACCTGAAGAAGTTTTAATTGTTGAAAATGATGAAGGTGAAATTGTTAGGGAATTTGTGAGAGAATCAGATACAATCCAATTGTATAAATCAATGAGAGAAGTCTTGGTCTACCTAACCCATTTGGATGTTTTAAACACGGAACAGATCATGTCCAATAAATTGGCAAGACAAATTGATGGTAGTGAATGGTCATGGCATAATATTAACACCTTGTGTTGGGCCATCGGTTCAATTTCGGGTTCAATGGATGAAGAAAGTGAAAAGAAGTTCTTGGTTTTGGTTATCAAGGATTTATTGGCTTTAACGGAAATGAAAAAGGGTAAGGATAATAAGGCTGTTGTTGCATCCAATATCATGTACATTGTTGGTCAATATCCAAGATTTTTGAAGGCCCACTGGAAATTCCTCAAGACAGTTGTCAACAAATTATTTGAATTTATGCATGAAACTCATGAGGGTGTTCAAGATATGGCTTGCGATACGTTTATTAAAATTGTTGAAAAATGTAAGAGACATTTCATAATTCAGCAATCAGGTGAAGTTAGACCATTCATTGAGGATATCATTGAAAACATCCAGTTCACGACCTCAGATTTACAACCTCAACAGGTGCACACATTCTATAAGTCATGCGCCATCATCATTTCATCTCAAAGTAACAAATCCCAAAGGGATCCATTATTGAGTCGATTGATGAGTTTGCCAAATCTTGCCTGGTCCCAAGTTGTCCAACAGGCCCAATCTGATCCACAGTTATTATCCAATCCTGAATTGGTTAAGATCATTGCCAATATTATCAAGACAAATGTTGCAGTTTGTGGACCATTGGGACCATATTTTTACCCTCAATTGGGTGTCATTTATTTGGATACTTTATCCCTTTATAAAGCTGTCAGCGGGTTGATTTCCAATGCCGTTGGTCAAGATGGATTAATTGCAACAAAGACTCCAAAAGTGAGGGGCTGGAGAACTATCAAGAGGGAAATTTTAATTTTGTTGGAGACTTACATCGGTAAATCCAATAATTCTCAAGAGATTGTTCAAGATTTGGTTCAACCATTATTGGTTGCAATTTTGGAGGACTATAATACCAATGTCCCAGATGCAAGGGATGCCGAAGTTTTGAATTGTCTTGCTACATTAGTTCATAAAGTTGGTGAAATGATTCCTAATGAGATTGTTTTAATTCTATCCAATGTTTTCCAATGTACTTTGTCGATGATTAATAAGGATTTCACCGAGTATCCTGAACATAGAATTGAATTTTACAAATTGTTGAGGGAAATTAACCTTAAGGGATTCAATGCATTAGTCAAGTTCCCACCGCAGGCTTTTCAAAGTTTCATTGATGCCATTTTATGGTCTTTCAAACACAACAATGAAAATGTTGAAAACACAGGCTTGCTATTATGTGATGAATTATTGACAAACATTGAACATTTACAACATGGTAATTTAGAGTTCCAAATGGAATTCTATAAACATTTTTACTTCCCAATCATTTCTGACGTTTTTTACGTTCTAACTGATTCTGATCATAAGGCTTCATTCAAGAACCAATCCCAATTATTGAGTCATATGTTGAAGTTGGTTGTCAATAACGAAATCACCCAGCCTATTTATCCTTTGGATTCTGCTCCAATGGGAACATCCAATGATGAATTTTTGAAAGGGTATCTAGGTAACATGTTGATGACTGCATTCCCTCAATTGGAAAAGAGCCAAATGGTCAACTTCCTCAACGTCTTGTTTAAATCGTACAACCAGCATTTGAAATTCCAGGGTATTCTAAGAGATTTCCTTGTCCAGATTAAGCAATTTGGTGGTGATCCAACTGATTATTTATTTGCTGATGAATTAGAATTGGAGAAGCAGAGGAAAGATGTGGAAAGAAGAGCTATTGGTGGGTTGGTCAAGCCAAGTGAGTTGGAGGATTAGTGGTGGATGTGAATTTTAAAAGAAATAATTATATTTTAATTAAAAAATTAAGAGTTAGTCTTGCTTTATCCATTTTCATTTACGATGATATGGCCTCGAGGAATTTTCCCTGTTTCTTCCAAATAATTTAAACATTATTTAGATGAGCGTTTCTTCATCATTTAAATATTTCTTACGTAATACTATTCATCAGATCTGTGATTCCAAGTTAATGGATCGACTTTTACAAGATAACTCTCCGTTGCAACAGAGGCTGTTTTTAACTATTGATGGTGATGAGGAATTTATTATCGAAAATGGTGTTCTTGATGTCCAACTTGGTATCAAAGGATGTATTAACGATTTACTCGATACAGATTCACATAAGGAAGGGACTAATGAGAATGAAGAATACGTGAAATCTCTCTATTTTTTCTTATTGACGCCAAATGACACCACCGTTTACAATAACCTCCGTATTCCCATTGATGGGAATAGAAAACATTGGTGGGTGGTAGGAACTCTTTTATCATGCAATAATTCAAAGGTCAATAAATCTAGTGTATTATGGTGTCACTTCAATCAGTTACTAAAAGAGATACTTATAGATATACATGGTGATTCTTGTGATTCTTTTGGGGCACTGGTAAATATTTCGGATTTAAAAGGTTTGAGTTTGGAAAACGTGGTTGACCGGTGTTTATATGTACTCACTACATCGATAAGATTGCATCCACGAAATTACTATGCCTGCAATTCTATAAGAATCATCTTTGAACTATTGGGGGAGCCATTTCTTGTTAAATTACAGGACCAATTGGTGCTATTGGACGATCTCAGCTTTTGGTTAGCTTGGTGGGATTGCTGCGACCAGAAACGTGCATTAATATGGATCAATGAACAGGAGGGGGTTTTATCAGTGATGAAATCCCCCCAATGGATAAAAAGAATTGGTGGATTGAATATATGTAAATAACAATAAAAAGCGTGGTAGTAAGAGAGGTGTCTAATGTTTCTTGAATGCAGGTATTTCAAAATGTTCTTGAAACTTTTGGTGTGGCAAGAATGGCACCATGTCAAAAATATCGTCGGTTATATCTTTTTCATTCTTATGGGTCTTCAATTTGTTATCCTTATAGATGATGAACTCCAACTTGTCGTTGCCAAAAGAAGATTCCTCATCCATTGGTATCTTCTTGAACAGCTTTGGTTGGAATTCTACGCCATCTTCCAATCTCTTTTTGGCATCTTCCCTCTGCCTCTCTTCAATTTTAAACTTCTCATCCGTTGCAACTTGATGGTTTCTCTCCCCTAAGGCATCGGTAACCTTCAACCATAGTTTTCTACTTTCGAATTCCCCTTGTTCATCCAATGGTCTCACGCATGGTCTGAACGGCTTGGCCTTTGAACAATCGAAGAAAACCTCCTTCTTAGACCCTCTCTTTACATACATCACTTCATTCCATTTCCCTGTCAACTGTGCCTCTAATTCTCCTTTGGGATCAAATATATCTCCCTCGATGTTGTTGTAACTGCCTCCGATAAACCCTTTTGTTTTGAAATCAATATCCGCCTTGAATCCTGTATTGGATTCGATTATCAAATGATCTCCCAATTCAAATTTCAAGCCACCAAATAATATACCTCTAGCATACATGTTTGGTTGGGTCAACGTGTAAACATCCTCGCCGATGGTCAATTTTGTAGCACCCTCCATCATCGCGGCGGTCGAATTACCGAGAAATCGGGATTGTGGGATAACAATTCCGTCAACTCGTATGTTCAAATGGGGGATTGAGTAATAGTATGATGATTTTGGTGGGTGATGAGAGGTCTGTTCCGCAACATAGTAGGCCTTATGACCACCAGGTAAATCCCAGTAGCATGTGAAGTATTCACCCAGAATCGGATTCAACGGCTTTTTCACCGCTTTAGGACAGATGTGCCAGCAAGACATGTACCATTTCACCACCAAAAGAAATTTTTCAAACCCAGTGGCCTCGTAGGCTGCCATTAAGATATCTGGTTGTTGCAATTGGTTTGTCACTCTTTCCAACATTGACTTCCTCTCCAAAATAAAAGTTGGTAGTGTGATACGTGTGAGGTCGCAACCCGGTCTTAATTGTGTGATAATACCCATAAGAATTGATTGCGCGCCTTCATCCACTTCATCGATATCATCAACAGGACCCTCACTAGCCTTAGGCTTCTTCTTGAACACGTTCATTGTGTGTAGATTGATAAAAAAAAGAGGGGGCTGTAAATGGTGAAAAGTGAGATTCGGATACCATAAAAATAAAAGCACGTGATAATGTGCTCATCAAAATGGAAAGAAAAATGGAGAAAAGCTGTTGTTAACATTATTAATCTGCTATAAAAGTATGATGACATTAATTGACTCTATACTCTAATCAAAGAAAAAGGTTCCTGGCTCCAGTGAAGAGAAAATAACGTCTTTTGACTCCCTGCCTTGTGAGGGTGGGGTGATTTATCATCTTAAAGATGAAACAAGTGGTTAAAGGCGGTTAAATCTTTCACACCTTGGGTGAAGGCTGATTCGACTTTATCTTCTTAACATCTCTTTTATCATTTTTGCCTCTCTTTTTATTCAAACTCTTCAATGGTCTTTCTTCACCTTCATCATAAACGTCGTTTGGTAAATCCCACAGTTTAACGTGCTTTATGCCCAAGGCGAATCCAGTTTGGAATTCATTCCAATTCTTACAAATTTGTTCAAATTCACTGCATGGTATTTGAATATCCATCTTTTTATCTTTACCCTTCAAATTCAATGATAAGCCTATGTAGAGCTTCATCAGGTGAATCAAATGTTTGCCTTGATCTTTTGTTTGCTGTTCTAATCTATCTGTATCAAAATCGTCATCTATATCCACCTTTGTCAGATATTGGTTCGCATATTCATCTCCTGCAGTGGTTCCATATAAACCCTGTATTGTGTTCACTTGCTCCTCGGTATCACAAATAAAGGTTGTTGTGAATGGTTTCACATAAGGATGGGCCAATTCCAAACCTGGACACAATTCCAACTTCTGAACCAACAATCTCAATTTCGATTCAACCATACCGATCCATTTCATATGGTGTTCATAATTCAACCCCACGGTGGATGCAATTATTGTAAGGTAATACTTATATTTGTAGAAGTAGTCGTGTTTTTTGAATAAGTCCGACCATTGTTTATTGCCTGCTTCGATTTGGTCCATCACCTCTTTAGCTCTCTCCATCTCCAACATTATGACCTTTTGTGTACTCTGAGTAATATTATGGGTGGCACACATTGATGGGTAAGCCGGAGTGATGACCGGCATTCTATGGCCCTTGTCTTGACCATATAACTTTGGGTTCCAAACTCTAACTGGTAATGGGCCATCCTCTATAGGTTTCAATAAGACTGGTTGGGGCCATTTCCATTGAAGATAAATGGAAAAGAACTTTTTAATTATGACAGCACCATTAGCGTTGGGATATAATTGACAAATTCTTGCAACCAACATTGCCCAAGCAACACCACCGGGAAACCCAAACATATTAGCATAGATGGCCCTCTTTTGGGCCCAGAGTTTGATTGTTCTCAATGCATGTTTAAACGTTGTTTTTTGGGGAACCAATTGGAGAATTTGGTCGGTGACTCTGGTACCATTCAATGCACGAAGGTCTTTATCGTCTATATTTCTTAACAAATTATTATCCTCTAGTGTCAAATCTAACGGTATTTGTGGAATGTCCAATCGACCACAAATTAGATCAATATCCACGCCGTCGAATACTGTTTTGATGATTGGAACAAAAGCGTCAGGAACACCTTGCAATTTTTGAAGTTCTGGTCTTTCTCTTAGTAATTCCACAAAGACTGTAAAGAAATCCTCTCTTGTAACATGTTTGGGCACACACACCAAAGTATCAATATCACTTCCTGGGCCATAAACGCCCAATCTGTAGGATCCAAAAGTAAAGATTTTCCCTCCAGCGTCTCTTGCCATCCCTTCTGTCATATTCTTACTTTTACTCACCTTATAAACGAATTGCTGAGTTAATTCTTGAAGGATTTTCAACACTTTGACTCTCTTTTCCGTCTCTTGTTCACTTTCAAACGATCCTTGGACTCTAAGTTCTTCTACCATCATATTATTAAGTGCCACCTCCGCTTCGGTGGAACCAGCGATTGAAATCGGTGGGGTAACACCGATTTGGGTCGTCATTGGAGAAGAAAGAGAGGTGGTAAAAAAATGTGTATGAGAATGCAAAAATTGGTGATGAATCCTTGGTATAAAAAGTTGTTTCAAACCTTGAAACAATAAGGATAATACCATCAGAACGGTCTAGATTTTAGAATAATATGGACCTTTCAAATGTTTCAAAACCTCATTCCACATCAGCTTGATTATTTCATTTTAATAAATCCCCGTCTTTTCGTCTAAAAGAAGGCTCAGTATAACATTTTAAACCATATCAAAACATGAGTATCACCAATAGCTTCTTGGACCATGTAAAACCCGTTTATTATATTGATTTACTCATCTGGTGCACGGATGTCCTTCCTTTTTACCCCATTTTACCACGAAAGGTTGAAAAAATTTCCGCCAATAGGACCAGGTTTATTCAACTTTTGATCAATATGTTGAGCAACTGTTTGAGATCACTACGTTCCGCTCGTCCATTGTCTACCACGAGGGTTCTTAAGGTGGATATTGCGGCAGAAGAAAAATGTAGAGAACTTTTGGATTCATTACAGCCATTGGAACATCTCTTCGATCATCAACAACCAAATGAAACCCAATTGAAGACAATCGCATATTTGAACAAGTACTCCACGGAGAGAAAATTGTCATTGTGGGAACAACTTGTCTCTTTCCCAAAGGAATATGAAAATTTGTATTTGGAAAACGATGCTGATTTGTACAAATTGAAGGCAAGCAGTGGGTTGATCATTGACAAGATCCCATACGAAGACACAGCCACGGGTGAAATCAAGTGGAAGGTGGTGAGAGATGATGAAAAGACGGAAGGTTGGGAATCAATTGCACATCTTTTGTTTGTTCCTGCATTTGTCTTCCTGGCTGCAGCTATCTTTTTCAGAGACGATATGGATGTCACAGAATGGGCCAGAAGGGAATTGCTCTTTAGAATCAAGCAAGAGGCTGAAGTGGAGAACAATGCTGAAGTTCTTGATGCTTTCAAGGCTGCTGGTGATGATCCAAGAAAGCCAGAATTTGATCTTGTCAAATTCGACTCAAATGATGAAAAGGTCATTGAAAGAATTTTGAGCGGTGAGTACGATAAGTTGGCAAAGTTACAGCAAAGAAAGTAAAGTTGGTTTACACATTTATATTTATTTAAAGAAAAATATTCTTCATTAGTCTTGTACAGGAAGGTGGAGATATAGTGGTCGCTGCGGAAGTCATGAAATACAAAAAAAGATCGAGAGATATAAATCGGAAAGTAAAACAGGTATTTTATAAACTTTATCTTATTCGATGATTGGGGTCAACCAACTCGATTATGCGTCATGTCGAATCCGCGCAGAGTAGATTTCCCAGTATTTTTTTTCCTCAGTAGATTTCCCAGTAAAAATTACATCTGTGCGGTAAGTGTAAAAAGATGTCTTCTACCTTGTAATTGGAATATTATTGATCATAACTACAATTTGTGTATTAATCAGCTCATGAATGGGGTTTCCATTATTGGTTCCAAATATCACCTTTTAAAGTCACCTTTTGTTTCCCCGCAATCTAGCTTCGATTGAAAATGCTCAGACATGTCTCATTTCAAAACATCCCGGGTTAAACCACCCGGTCAAATCATACTTACCACACCTATAATCATCACGTCAAGTACCATTCATTTGCTCATATATTCACTTCATATCTTTACTTGTGAAGAAAATACAACCCAATTCAGTCACCATCTAATACTTCCTGATGAAGCCACTTAATCATTAACCCGCTCTATAGACAGTCAATACCTCATAAGGAATTACAAAATATTACCTTAACAAGGCTCACGCTCACACTCACTCACAAACTCACTTCGTTCCTTTGTTCGTTCATGGTTTCACGCTTACGTAATACCACGTTATTTTTTTCCATATTGGGGCTTTGATGACTGGTTAGATTTAATTTTCCCATTTTGGCCTCCTCTTTTACGAAGAATGCAACAGGGGACACCATTTGGAACTCTGGGTAGCCATCCAACAAACAACACGACAACAGCAAATCCTGGAGGAACACGTTCTCGTTCGGGATCCTTGACCCATCGTCGTCGGAGGTCATCTTCGTTGATATCGAAAGTTGAACCAGAAACATTTGAAACAAAACAGGATCAGGATGTTCAGGACAATTTGAATGCCAATTGGGTTCATTTTAAAGGAGCCTGGTTGATTCATTTGGTCATCATATTATTATTGAAAACATTGTTTGACGTGCTATTACCGGTTGATTTGAGTTGGACGTTAACAAACATCACATATGTTGTTGGTTCTTATTTGATGTTCCATCAAGTTAAAGGTACACCGTTTGATTTTAACAATGGAGCTTTTGATAACTTGAATATGTGGGAACAAATAGACAATGGTGCACAGTTTACGCCGGTTAAGAAGTTTTTGTTGGCAGTTCCAATTGGGTTATTTTTGATCTCCACTCACTATTCCAACTATGATTTGACTCTCTTTGTTGTCAACCTAGTGGCTTGTTTGATAGTGGTTATACCAAAGTTGCCATACTCTCATAGGCTTAGAATTAACATCACTAATTAATCGGTACAACCGTCACAAGAAAGATGGTAATTTCTATTTGAGAAATCATCCAGGAACAAGGGGGTGATTCTCTCATTAAGTTTAAACCTCCATTTAAGAAAGGCAAATAAATTGTATAAATTATATACATTTTATTCCATACCTTTTATACATTTTAATAAACATATTTTGGTGAAAGAAAAGAAGTGATGGCTGTTGGAAGTGGAACCAAGCGTGATATTGCGTAGAATTGCATGATATTGCGTGATATTGCGTGATATTTTCATTCTGCTTGTTTTCTAGGGTTGGCTTCTTAGTTGCAGGTTTATTGGTTCTCTGTAAATTCCAAGATTGAAGGGTTGTGACCATAAATGAAAATAGGACAAAACTGTTCACCATAGAAAGGGGATTCCAATTAAATAGCTTTTAATACATTCAATTAATGATCGGGCATTGGAAAGGGTCTCAATATTGACCCTAAGTAAATTAGCGTAGTTAACTTTATTGACTAATTTGATAAGAAACGAAGTCGGCTCAATTAATTCAATTGAGTTTCAAACTCATACTATTTTTCTGATAATCCCTTATATTTCACATCATCCCCTTTTTTCAATCAGCTAATCGTCAATTGGTTGATATATTCGTTGAGTTTTGATTCAATTTGATTCGTGCCAAAACTTCATATGCATCTGCAACACTTTGTTAAGTAGATTGGACTTTTTCCTCCTAATAATTACCTGCTATTGTAGATAGCCAGTCAAACACTTTGAATTCATTTCGTTGTTTATTTCGTACCTGCAATTCACTTCTAATTGGCAAAACAACCGATCGAACCCTCTACGTTAACATGCCAAAAGCGAACTGTTCCATTTCAAAAGTTTTAATTTATGCCATAATTAACTAATTTTTGAATTGATTTTTCTCATTCCTACCTCCCCTCTTCCACTCTCATACTACTGCCTTCTCTCTTCTGGTCTGTTGATCACTGAGCACCATTTACGTAATCATCTCAATGAGGGTTTTTCTTCCTAAAAAAATTTTCGCAAAATAATAAAAAAATTTTTTTTCCATCCTCCATTTAACCCTTCTTTTTTAATAAAACCCAACCCAATGGCTACTGGTAAAACTGAAAAGGCCCGTAGACAACGTCAAGGAGATTTGCGTGATGGTAATCTTCGTGTTAAGGGTGAAAACTTTTACAGAGATGCGAAGAAGGTCAAGCATTTGAATATGTACAAGTCAGGTAAGGCAATCAGATCAGCAGATGGTGAAATTGTCAAGGCGGCTTATTTACAAGGTAAGGACATCCCAGATGCTAGAGTGGACCCAAATAGAAAATGGTTTGGAAATTCAAGAGTTATCAGTCAGGATGCTTTGACACATTTCAGAGATGCCATGGGAGACAAAAAAAATGATACTTACTCAGTCTTATTGAAGAGAAATAAGTTGCCAATGAGTTTATTAGATGAGAAGGATACAGAAAGTCCCCAGTCTAAGATTTTGGAAACTGAATCTTATAAGGACACATTTGGTCCAAAGGCTCAGAGAAAGAAGCCTAATTTGGCAGTTAACTCTCTCGATGAATTGGCTCAAATTGTTGACAAGGATCAGGATGAATTTGAAGAAAAACAAACTTTGAAACCAATCATGGGTCTCATGGGTGGTATTGATACGGATGAATTCACCAATGAAGCAAAGGAATACATCTTCTCAAAGGGTCAATCAAAAAGAATTTGGAATGAATTGTACAAGGTGATTGATTCCAGTGATGTGATTATTCATGTTTTAGATGCAAGAGATCCACTAGGTACAAGATGTGAATCAATTCAGGAATATATCAAGAAGGAATGCCCACACAAACACTTAATCTATGTCTTGAACAAATGTGATTTAGTTCCAACTTGGGTTGCGGTATGTTTTATTTTACTAACGGATCTGTATGTGCAAGTTATTGTACGTAGAATTCCCAAGAATTTTGTCAGGATCTTTTACTTCCCTTGGTTGGAAACAATGTAATTGGTCTGTTACATTCTTGGAAGATTGATTGAGTTTCGCCCTTTGACGTGAATCGTTCTGATTCATTGTTGATACCGTGGATTTCGTTTTGAATGAAACAACTAGATTCTCGGGCGCACTTATGAGTTGACTTTTAAAGCTATACCTTTAATTGTCGTAGTAAAGATCGCCACATTTTCACCACTGATACATATAGATCCCTTCTTTTTTGATTTCAGAAACCAGATTACTAACACCAATATAGGCTGCTTGGGTTAAACACTTGAGTAACGATTACCCAACTTTGGCATTCCATGCCTCCATCACAAACTCATTTGGTAAGGGTTCCCTTATCCAACTATTGAGACAATTTTCCGTCCTTCATCAGGATAGAAAGCAGATATCGGTTGGGTTCATTGGGTATCCAAACACTGGTAAATCCAGTATCATCAATACTCTCCGTAAAAAGAAGGTTTGTCAAGTTGCCCCAATCCCAGGTGAAACCAAGGTTTGGCAATACATCACTTTGATGAAGAGAATCTTTCTCATCGATTGTCCTGGTGTGGTTCCACCATCATCACATGCCACCGAGAGTGATATTCTATTCAGAGGTGTTGTCAGATTGGAGCATGTCTCTAACCCCGAACAATATATTCCTCAACTACTAGCCAAGTGTGAACGTAAACATTTGGAAAGAACATACCAAGTTAAGGGATGGGAGAATGCTGATGAATTCATTGAAATGATTGCAAGAAAGAGTGGTAAATTGATCAAAGGTGGTGAGGTGGACGAGATCGGTGTGTCAAGACAGATATTGCAGGATTTCACCAGGGGTAAAATTCCTTGGTTTGTCCCACCTCCTGTTGATGATAAGAAGAGAGAAGGTGTTGATAAAAAGGAGAGCTTCAAGAGAAAGAGGGCGGAAAGAGAGGTTGCTAAGGCAGAGGCTGAAGCCGCTGCTGAAGAAGAGGAATATGCGTTAGAATGTGAGCCTGATGAAGAGGATACTGAACAATCCAATGCTAAAAGGGCCAAATTGGAATAGATAATCACTTTTATATAGAATCTTTGCTAAACTATTTTTGAGAATTATGCTGAGCGGGTTGATTTTTTCTCTTGAATTGATTTTGTCTTCATCATGAACGAAATAAGAGAGGTCTTTTTGACTAACTTTGACGATGAGATGACACTCATTTCCACTATTGCATCACAGATCGACATTGTTTGTGTTAGTTGTGAATTTGGTGGTGTGATTTGTCGACCAATGGGCCAGTTTAGAAACCCAAAGGATTATCATTATCAAACAATGCGAAGTAACGTGGAACTTGTGAGCCCACTGCAGATATCTCTTACGCTGAGCGATAGAGAACATAAGTTGAACATGACTTGGGTATTTAACATGAAATTCAACAATGAGGTGATGTTCCAAAATGAGATTATGGACCCGTTAATTAAAATGGGGTTAAAGTTGGATAAATTGGAGGCAGATGGCATTCCTGTAGAGGATTTTAGTTTAGGATTATTGGAGAGTGGATTATTGGGCAAGACTTGGGTCAGTTATCATTCAGGATATGATTTCGGCTATTTGACAAATACAATCTTTGGGGAGCTGCCAAAGACGATACCAGAGTACAAGGAGAAACTTGTTAATTTGGGTACATTTTTGGATTTGAAGTGGATTTTGCCCAACTTGAATCCCAATCAGATTCAGGGTTCACAGGCCGTTTTATGGAGTTATTTGGATTTGAAAAATGAGGACTTGAAATCAAATTTTAATAAAATATTCGGTTTGGATTAACCTTGTTTCTTTAATGAATTGTATAGAGTATTACTATTTGTCGAAAAAGGCGGGTAGCATTGACTCGCAGTTGGTGATGGCTACCTCTGGGGATCAGCCCCAGTTCCATAATCCCGTGAAAATAACACAGATCCACCAACTGGGCCATCACTCTTACAAAATAATTGGAGAGTTGTTTCAAAATGACAAGTTGCAACCGTTCATGCAGGTGTTACACTTTGAGAAGCAGAAATCTGAAGTCACTGATAGACTGAGATTGGTGGGTGATCTCTTTTTTTGGTTGGAGAGGAAAGAGCAACAACCACACACTCAAAAGAAGAAGTATCAAAAGAAATCCTCAAGGGAGGAACCAAAGGATGAACGTCACCAAAAGTCTCACTCAAAAAGTCCTCATTAATGCCCAGGGCACTTTAAGGTGTCTTTTTTCTGCTACTGGTTCTTGGTTTATGCATTTTAAAATAGGTAATATTAAATAAGAGTGAATACTGTTCATACTATCGTATGGTATGTTGAAGATTTGTCAAGATGTAGAGTACTGTAAAGTTGAAGGATGGTTATAAAAGAAATCGATATACATTAACGGAAGAATAACAGATGTGCATAAGATAAAAATGATTTCATTAAAAGCGGTGACAAATCTCCGTCACTCAGGATTAAATCAACCTTAACAGATGTATGCCGTTTTTTAACTTTATTCTTTCACTTCACCACCTTTTCATCAGATATATTGGTTTCCGATTTTTACCTTTTGCAAATCGTACTAATATTCACTTATACTATATCCTGGCTTTTCTCTCTATTCCATTCGACTCATCACTTCACATCCTATCATACTCAAGTCTTTTCACTCCATTTCACACAGGTCATCACTTCACTTCTCTTGGGTTTTCCTCCATCCCCCTGGTTTATAATCTATCGATCACCTTCTGTTGGCCCTCTACATCATCTCCTCTAATACTCTCCAATCCAAGGTCCTCCATCACCCTTTTCACGTCCTGCCGTGGAAAGCCCATCTCTTCAAATAAGTCCAAGCTAGACTCATCCACAGTAACCGATTTGCCCTCAGAGCCCCCCAATTTGCCACCTTCAGCATAAATCTTAGTCCAATGTTTTGCCGTCTCCTTGAACTTTTCTGGTTCATTGATCAACACCTGAGCAACTTGGGCATCTTGAGGATCATCCGGTTGTGGACTTTGCAGCAAACTCTGCAAACTCAACAAACTGGATTTCAACGTCAAGATCGGGGTCCACGCGTCCTTCAAGACATCCAAACAAATGGCGCCTGTTTGTGATGACACATTAGGATGGTAGACCCTCGTTTCAAACTTCATCTTAGGGGGCTTGAACGGATATTCCTCCGGTATTTGGATATCCACCTTGAATAAACCACCTTCATAAGGTGTATCGGGTGGACCCCAAAAAGTCCCCTGGAGATGGGTGATGTCCCCCTCGGTGATAGGGGTAATGGTAACCTGGGACGCCTTGTCGCTCACAACGTCCTCCAACTCCTTATTCAATCTTTTGATCCTACTCATAGTAAACACCTCACTATAAAAAAGAGAGTGAACAAAACTGAGACGGATCCCACTATCAAATAGCAAACCCCCAACCCCACATGTCCTCCCAACTGGGTACTCTCAGTAACCAGTAGAGACTTGGTGCCGCCGAAAATTGAGACGGGGTAATTCATCCCAATGTCCACAGAAAAGTCCCCGCCGGCCAAAGTCGACTGTTTCCCCCAAAGCTTGTAGAAGCTGGGGAGAGCCGCAGTCTTCATCCAATTCATCAACCTCTCGTTCGATGCCACTGCTGCCAACGTCTCATCTGTATATCCGTTGGGATACGTCTCTGCCCAGTTGGGTGGAGGCACAACCTGTTCAACAGAGTAATTACTGGGTTTGTAAAGACTCAAATCACTCGACCAGGCAATACCTTCACTGGACCAATCGCCACTGTAGGTGTCGTTAAAAAGGGAGTTGGCAATCATTCCACAGGGATATATGATCTTCGAGTCGGATTCTTTAAGTGGGGAACAATTCGACGCCAGAGAATCTAAAGGAACAGCTTCACCCTTCAACTGTTTCCAATCATAACTTTCAACATACTTTCTGTGATTTTGATAAAAGTTTGTTAGCTTATAGTAAAGATAAGCCTCCTTCTTGAATTCAGGAACTTCCGAAAGTTCGACACTACATATTCCATCACTGTACTTCCATTGGCCACTCACCTTATTATTAGATTTGATCAATGAGGAAGGTATAGTGACCAATTCCCCACCGGCGCTATCACAAGTGCTGTAATTCAATTCAAAGTACTTCACCTGCTCCACCACCAAGACAAGAGCAATGCCAATACCAATGAAAATGATACCAACCACCAGCATACCGAGAATTATGAAATTACTCTGCATGTTAGGCTGATAACTCTTAAGCCTTTGCTGTCTGAATGCGGTGTTGGGTGGTCGGCGAGAGTGAATCTTGACGCCAACACGCTCACGTATTGACTCTGCTTCACTATCAATATCCTCGCTCGGTCTGAACCGGTTCCTCAGCCTTTGGAACATTGGACGGAGAAGAAAGACTGTGAAATTTGGTGCGGAGTGTGGAATAATCTCATTAGAATATCTAAGCCGATGAATAAATTACTGCAAAAGTTACTGCAAAGCACACCGCGAAAAGTCACCGTTAAAAACACTGCAAAGACACCGCAAAATTTACTGCGAAATTTACTGCGAAATTTACTGCGAAACCTTCTACGGAATTCCATACTAAACACAAGACTAAACACTGATTATCCCTTTCAACATCCAGTTACTTCCTTTGTTCATTCATAAGTAATTTAAAACTATACACTCATTCCCCCTTCATCTCATTTATAAACCCTAAAATATCCTCCGAAAACTTGACAGATAAGTAGTTAACACCAAAAGGTATTGGCTTTCTACAGCTCAACCTCTCCATTAAAACTCTCAAAATCAAATCTTTCTCCTCTTCACTGGATTCGCCAAGATTCAACAAAAACTTAATACACCACTTTGTTTGATAACTTTCATAACGCAATTGATCAACCAATGATTGGAGAATCAAATATTTCATCCTAATATCGGATTCATCCAATAATCCTCTGAATAAGACGCTTTCAATGTTCTTACCACCAATTGATATATTCTTAAAGACATAACTCGTTAAAATGGTGACATTATTGTCATCTTGTTCGAACCATCCAATTAATTGTCTAACTAAAGAAATTGATGAGTTTCTTAAATAATTATCAACCGTCTTCTTCATCTTACCCAAGCTCAGTTCAAAATCGCATTGGGATTGAACTAATTGATCAAAAACGTCTTCTTCTAATGTAAGCTCCTTGAATGGATCCAACCTTTCAACATATGGTGGTGTGGCACTCAAAATGATGTTTCTCAATTGAATGAATTTCAAATTTAATCCACAAATCAATTGTGATGCCCACTCACTCAGATAAAGAGGATTGTCATGTAAGATAACTAAGAATATCTTCAAAGTGCCTTTGTAAATAACATTGATGAACTCCGGAATCTCTTCCTCTCCCGATCCATCTTCTTGATCATTCTTGATATAACCACTTTGGAATCTCAATAGACAATTCAAAATAGAAGTCATCCTACTTTGACAGTTGATATCAGGATTGGAAATCATTTCCGGTAAGAACATCCTGTGAGAAATCAAACAAATCCATGCAAATGTAAAACCTGGGTATGAACTTGGTTGCAAGACTAATATTAAATCACTCAAGGACAGGTATAATTGATTGTTAAATTTGACCAATTGATCCAATTCTTTTGGATTTTCAACAAAATTTTCAAATTTGCCCTCCTTCAATTCATTCCATTCATTCAATAATGAAGAGAAAAACCTAAAGTATGGTCTTTCGTTGAAATTATTCTTATTCACTTCGTGATCATTGGAAAATGTCAATAAGAATGTAGTAAAGACTCTATTCAGTAATTCCAATCTAAATTCGTTCTCATCATTATCATGTTGAATCAAAATCAAATGAATTACCATTGATGCGAGGGAATCAATCGATGTATATTTGTCAATACCACACCTTTTACTAACGTCAACTTCTTTGATGAACCCAACAACTGACATTTCAAAGGCTGTAATAAAGAATGTCACAAATGTTTCATTCTTATTCAAAATCCCGTCATTGATGAATTGATTCAAAAACACCAATTTCATGTTAACATCATTGTATTTGTATAATTTAACCCATTCACTAAACACATATGCGAAATAGTCACTCAATGAAGTCTTATTAACACCTGAAAGGGCTGGTAATTCAGAATTCTCTCCATCCTTCAATTGAACAATCAATTCTTGAACATATGGTAAATTCTTGATATTTTCGTCATCAATATTCTCAATAGATTTAATTACATTGATGAAATCTCCCCTCAAGGCAATTGGGTTTTCAAACACCATGACCTTAATAAACTCACAAATAAATTCAACCGCTTTTATGTCCCTCTTAACGTCAACATACTTCGTCAAGTAGAACGTGAAGTTGTCCAATGAAATCAAACCTTCAACAATCAACGATTTGATGACCTTTGGATTAAATCGTCTCTCGTCGTTGGAATTGAATAACCATGAATTAATATGTTTGGCAACAAATGATGAGAAATCACAGATTTTGCTTAAAATTAAGACAAATGATTCAATCAAAATCGGCCCACAGTCAACACTTGCAAAAAGACTATTCATGGACATTTGAGCGTATTTCATGAAAACATTGTTGTCCGTAATACGTGAAAACCCTTGGAAAATTTCAATTAAAATATTCTTGACTGCCCTTGATAAATCAACATTATCATTCAATGAAACGTCCTTGGCCTCATTACTTGTGAGTAATTTAATCAAAATTTCTAACTGTTGATTGACAAAAATAACAAATTGCTCCTGGGCCCTTTGAATATCCAATTGAATCTGTGTGGGTGGTGGTGGGGCCATTTGTGGTCCATTAGGTCCCATTAGACCGGGTGGTGGCACCATTTGAGAAACACCAGGTGATGGCGTGGGTGGTTGATTAATACCATGTTGTGCTGTTTGTTGTTGTTGCTGCTGTTGCAATTGTTGCAATAACCTAGCCTGATCGTTAACAAGAGGTTGCGGTTGCTGCATCAACTTTGGTTTACCAATTTCCTCGTAAATGTTAAATTGACGCGCGGTCACACCTCCAACTTGTAAACCTAACGGATCAGGTAATGACATTGAAAATTTATTTGCGTTTTGTGTATCGCAGAAGATTTGATCAGACCCGCCATTCTTGAATTGTCTACGAAGGGCAATAGATGCCACCATTTGATCATCCATTTCATGAATTGCCCTTTCAATAGCAGCCCTTTGGATAATATTCAACGCCAATGGTAAGTTGTCGTTAACGGCCCTTGGAAGTTCCTCCAAAATTGATTGATCGATTTGGCCATTCAGCGCCTGGTTCAAAATCATATGAAGATTCATAGTTATATTCTCCCGTAAAACTTCGGTCCCTGATGTAATCATATATTCTGTCAAAGTTCTCACGGTATTGATATACGCCTTTCTCAATTTAAATTCATCAGCTTCAAACGCAAAATCTTTCGAAATCAATGCTTTAGTAGTGACCAGACAAACTGAAATGGTTCTATTGACCAAAGGAGCCAAAATTTCCTTGACTGCCTTGGTCAGTGCCAAATGTAAGAATCTCTTTAGAGCTTGATGGGTAGTAAAAACAGTGGAACCAAGAAGATTATCAAACCATTGACCAGTAGCGGTAGAACCTTGATTAGCTTGAGCCAGTGGAGTCAAATTATTAACAGCAGGTGATTGCTGTTGTTGCTGTTGTTGCTGTTGAGCAAGTAATCTTTGCTGTTGGGATAATTGTTGGAGAAGTTGCTGTTGCTGTAAAACAGTACCCATATTATCATTACCCATAGGTTGTTGTTGCTGTTGTTGTTGTTGTTGCTGCTGCTGCTGCTGGTGGTGCTGAGGTGGTCGAGCCAATGAAGGTAACTTCTTACTCTCATCAATCAGATCCTTGCCCAACTGTATAATTTGCTCATTTCTTTGGAATTTCAGTTCTTGAAGTTTTGAGTCAAATTTAGCCAATATTGTAGTTGGTTCAATATCACCCAACTTAATCCTCAATGTATTAAAAAGGAATTCAATTTCAAATTTCAACTTCAATTTTAAATCATTGATATCATAAATTTCCTTCAAAAATTGTAAATGCATCTTAATCCATGGCAATGTTGGTTTGAACATTTCACTACTTTTCGACTGTTCCAATATTTTGCAGACAAGAGGTAAAATATATTCTAATTTATTCTGATCGTAACCCTCTATCAGTAAATTCTTAATACTGATATCCCTACGAATCAATGGAATATTTCTACCGATTGAAATTTTACCCAACCAGGATCCCAGATTTTTCAATTGAGTCTTATCTTGTGAGCTTAATTCCAGATCACCAAATACTTTGTTAGTTAATTGCACAATTTGTCTCATTGTGACATTTAAGACTGCTGAATAGAAGAGATCAGACTTCAGCCCATCAACAATGCCAACATAAAGATGTTGATTGTTCAATTCCAATTTGGCTCTTTGAATGACCAAATAACGTGAAAACCATTGAAAATACCTTGGTTCCAACTTTTCCCTCATTTCCTCGACACGAGAATCCAATTTTTGATCAGTTATATTATTGACCATGAATAGGATTCGATCACTGAGTTCATTTCCTGGGATTTCCTGTCTGATCTCATTTCTGAAATCAATGATGTGGAGGGAATGGAAAAGAGATTTCAATTCTTGATCTGGTTCGACTAAATCTGGTTCATCGATTGATAACGTACCATTAACAACGCCTTGAGCCGTGTCAAACAAATCAGGTTGAGATCTCAATGCTGAGATTTCAACCAATTGGGCACAGAAGTCTTTAAATTCCGGTAATCTCCTTTGAAAAGAGTATAAGGCTTGAATGGCAAACTTAAACATCCTGCTATTTGGGTTTTGTTGAACCGATTCCAAGATGTATCTCAATGCAATTGAAAGTGCTGGGCCATCCACCAATTTGAAAACAATGGTATTGCCAAACAAAACACTTGTTGTGGCCAATGCATCAACTGGATATTCTGAATAAAATCTGTATTCATCCAATAATGAATGGATCATGCATGCAAAAACGTCTTGATCATGAGGATTGTCACTTGATTTCAACCTCTGTAACATATGAACAATATCTTTAATTTCTATCTCCTTTTTGTACATTTTTTGGAAATACAACTTCATCTCCTTTTCAACGTCAACTGAAAAGGTATTTGTAGAACTGTTCATTAGAATAGCTTCGTCGTGACCATGACCAAAATTGATTAGCCTTGGGTAGGCCTGTAAACATAATCCCAGCAAATCATTATATCTATCCTTCAATTCCTTTGGTAGATTGTCAATCTTTAATGCATTTAAAAGAAAATGAACAGTTTCCAAATTCAATGATCTCGCTGTTTTTCTACCATTTTGGGCATTATCATACTCCAAAGCTGCTTGCTTCTCCATGTATGATAATATAGTATTTGCAGCCATATTGGTATGCCTTTTCAACTGGGCATTGATGAAATCTTTGAAATTCTTCCAACCATATTGAGAAAAGACGATTGAAATATTGAATGCTTCATTGAAATCATTTGAGTTGTGCAAAATAGACATGATAACAGTATCGTTTTTGAATGAAGCGATTAAACTTGCAATGAGATGAATTGAATCCACGGTTCTCTTGTTTTGGTAATATCTCATTAATAGCTTCCCCAATTCATTGGCATCATATTCTTCAAATAGATTGATCGTTGGACCTAAATATGAAGATCCCATATCCAGCAATCTGAAGATGAATCCTTGCGCAATATTTGCAGTGATCATTTTAACATTTTTATCTGTTTCCACCATTAACAAATTGATAGCTGCAAGAAGAATATACTCAGGCGCTGAGTTGACATCTTTTTCAAAGATCCTGTTAATGTCAACATTTTGTTGGCGTGTTAATGCTACTAGTGAAGCGGCCTTCATTTCTAACATTGCAACATGTTTATGATAAATCAGGATCTGTCTAACGTTTGATTCAGGATGTATAATTGGTTCTAAGGTTGGAATAGTCAATAAATTGAAACCACCTTTACTTGGATCAAGGTTATTGATTTGAATGGTTAAATCAACGACTAAATACATATCCTTAGATTTTGTTGCTTCGAGAAGGAATAAATCAATTAGATTGTCTACTTGAATGGATGCAAGAAATTGAGATAACGAGGATCTTGTTATTGGATATTGATCCTTTTGGTAATTACCAAGCAATTTCTCAAAAACGACTGGCCAGTTCAACTTTGTTTTAAAATTGGTAATGACACTTGATAATTGATTACCTTTCAATGTGGCATCTTGAAGTGATGAAGGCGTCAATGAAGTTAACTGGTCATTTTCTGATAAATGTTGAGATTTTGGGAATAAGATTTCTCCCAATAATATCAAAATTGAATCCAACAATTGTTGATCATTTTGAATCTTTAATAATTCTTCCAAAATCATCTCAGGGATGATCTTCGACTTGCAGAATTCAATCAATAAGTCTTTAAACGGCATTTTTTCCATTGATGTTAAGAATTCGTCAATGATTAACTTAACTTTTGAATATTTTTCCGGTGTCTCTTTGATGGTGTGTATCACGTGACCCACGACTATAAATTTATGAGGGTTTGCAAATACTTTCGAATCCAAAAAGAGTGATAGGAATGTAGCTAAGTTCTCTTGATGTAGTAAAGTTTTATCGTTTAATAATTCAAACCACTCTACAACACCTGATGTTGAATTGATGTAAATTGAGGGTAATTCCTTTAAAAGTTGGGACTCTTCTTCTTCTCTATTCTTAGAATAAATGTACTCCTCGATTGATAACCCTATTAATAACTTTTGAAAATGGGTTAACTCAAAAAAGTCGAGAAATTGTTTTAGCGTAAATAAAAGGAACTCCGATTCCGGGATGAATAATGCCTCTCTTAAATAATTTAAATTCTTTAAATCAATTAATGTTAAATAATTGATTTGATGCTGTAAGACTCTCTTGTTATTTGATTCTAGGTTTCCTGACTCGTTAACAATATCTGTTGCAATTAAATTCACTAATCTTCTTAAAAACTGTGCAAATATGTGAGGATGTTTGTCTAGAATAGAATGAATTTCACGTACAGTTTTGATACAATTTTCGTTGTTTATATTAGTCACAAGGATAAATAACTGTGATAAGATTGCCTTTGATAGATCCTTTGAAAGTGACGTTGTTATTGGCAATTTAATAGTGGAGGGATGTTGTTTTGGGTCTGAAGGCTCTATTTTGGCCTGTTTTTCAAAGCTTTTTTCGTAACTCAAAACTGTAGACTTGTGGGTTTGTTTATTTGGTGATGTTCTGGACCCAATGACGCGTTGGTCCCTTTAAATTACCTTCTATTGATGAAAAGATGTGCAGCTCCAATTGAGGAAAAATTCGCCCTCGGCCTCTTGGGAGCAAATGGGAATCATGAAAGCCGGGTAACCCTTTTCTCTGCCATAAAGATTAGATATGCAAATTAGAAGGGTTTTGAGTGCTCTTGCCACTTGGGCTCTTCTTGTGGATGGCCATGGTGGTCACATTGATGAGAATTCCCTTTTTCCTGAAATCAATGGCTTTTCTATGCCGAATTTAGTTACTGTTAAGACAATTGATGAATTGACTTCCCTGTGGGAAGGCTCTGGAGTTACTGATTTTGATGAGGGTAGAATTATTCTTACCCCTAAGCCGTTGGTTGTTGCCAGTGATGATTCTAGTGCTGAAAAGGGGGCTGTTTGGTCCAAATATGCAATTGATGATTTGAAAGAATTCACACTTGAGGCGACGTTGAGATCACTGGGGTACCATGGAAAAACTGTGGGTGGTATGTCCTTGTTTCTTGTTGATGATAAATTTGACGTGAACGATATGGAGAATTCCGGAGGTCCAACCCGCTTCAAGGGTCTCCAATTATTATTTAGCAATTCTGATAATGATCCTACATTGAGAGTTTATTTGAATGACGGTAGTAAAGAGTTGGATCTTTCTAAAGATTTCTTAGGATCATATCTAGTCGAATATCAGGATTCAAATGTCCCCTTTACATTGAAATTAGGGTATTCACAAGATGACCATTGGTTGAAGGTCACTTTTGATAAAAAGCTGGTTTTTCAAACAGATCGAATTGATTTAAGTGAATTGGTGAATGGTAAAGTTAAATTGGGTATAACGGGTCTAACGCCCAAGTCGTTACAAAGTCATGAGCAATTTGAACTGTTAAGATTGAAAGCCTACAATGTGTTGACGGATGATATTATATCCGCATCAAAGGAGACATTGTTTGCAAGACATGCGGAGAAAAAGACCAAAGCAGAGAGTGGCACGGGTGATTTCATCAATAGACAGGGATTATTAAGAGAGCAATTACAAAAGCAGCAACAGCTACAAAGGCAAGAACAACAGGAACAAAAGCTACAACTTCAGCAACAAAAACAGAACCCAAGTTATAATATTGCCAATATTGAAGAATTGAAGGCTCCTATTTCCGACATCAAGAACCAAATCTCTCTTATTTACGATCGCCTAGAGAATAAGGAAGAAGGGGTGATCAAATCTAACGTTGCCAAGCTGGCTCAATCAGTAGAATTGTTGAATAGTGAATTGAAGTTGATTGGAAATCATGTCAAAGAGTTGAATTATAAATATGATTCAATCTCTGATATGTTTAAAAGACAATTCGAATTGATGGATTCATATGACAATAGAATGGGATCGTTTGATAAGGTTTTGAAGAACCAATTGGATAACTCCGAAAAGCTGGATAGCAAGATTTCCGATTTTTCAAATTGGTATAAGGATACAAGAGAGGCCCCAGCAGCATCTGCCCCTGAGACTAACAGCTCAGGTACAGTCATTATGGTTTTGTTGTTGGTGATGGCGTTGTTAGTTATATTAGCATTGTTGGTTTTCAAATTGAGAAGTGATATTAGGCACGCTAAAGTTCTCTAAGCGGGTGATGTCAACAAAGAGTATGCGTTATTGATGGTATTTTTATTTCCAATTTTTCCTTCCAGATTCTATATATGTATAGTTTACTTTACCACTTTGAGACTTAGATTATATCTGAAATTAATGTTAAAAACAATGAGTAGTTGAGCCACAAGTATATGAAATTCTAGTAGATTGTTGCTTACATCATACTCTTAATTCTCAAAATCAAACATTAGCATTATTACCTCTACAATTAATATACGTCGTACCTAAATACCACCTCCTCATCCATGGAAGAAACCCAGATTATCGTGGGCATAACTTTTATAAGTATGCCAATTTGAAATCAAACCTAATCTATAAGGTTTTTTTTTAAAGCCGCGTCATCTCTAATCCACCCACACCCCCTGTTCATTGTAGGAAGGAAGGTTTGCACTCCCTAATATTGCTAAACCCCAGAGAATTTGCATTTGGAATTCTTTTAAATTTAACCACATTGGTGGTGATTGTACCATTGGAATTCTTAATATCGGTTTGAAACTGATGGGCTTTTTGTGGACCCAACAATTGGACCTGATATTTGACCAAATTTGGATCATCAGTTTTGAACTCCCTCTCTATTAAAACCTCTAAATTTGAGACCAAATCGGGATTGGATTTGAACCTCGAGCTCAATAAGTCCCTAAATGTGGGTATAGATGATTCCACTACTTTGTCGTCGAAAACCAATTCATCCTCAAACTGGGGTAAATTCATATTCAATTGCTTGATTTCCAAATCCAATTGTTTGATTTCTCCAATTTCATGACTAAATTGACTATTCAATCGTTCGTTGACATCGAGCTCGCTCATTTCCATCGCCAGAAACTGTCTCTGTTCATTGACTCTCTGATTCAATGAGTTTTTCATGGCTTGCAACTTTTCCATTTTAATATTCAACGATGATCTTTCCCTATTGATCTCGATCATTTTTTCTTTTCTCAATAATAACTCTCTTTCGTAACCTTTGACACTGCGGGCCTTTTTGCAATTGTGTTTAGACACTTTGAGTAAATTATTCACGTCACCTGCCTTATTCTTCCAGTAGATTGACCATTGATGGTTTCTCAATTTTCGTTTATCACTCACAAACTTATTAACGATCACATTATAATCCATCATCTCCACCTGATCACATTCCTCCCCGTTTAACCTCTTGATTTCACTCTCCAACCAATCCAATTTGTAATTGGGTAACCCGTTCAAACGTGACCATCCTTTATCGCCCAAGGGCAACCTGAATATCAAAGAGGTCAAAAATTGGTTATTTGTGGTGTTTTGTGGTAGCGTTGGTATTGAATCACTTTCTTTAAAATGGTTGAAATAAATTGATTTATAATTGGGCAGCTTATTAAACTGGTTTAAAGGAAAACCTCCATTATTTTTGATCCCATTGCCAATAATTCCTATCTGATCCACCATCTTTGGCAATTGCTCCTCCTCCAAATCTTCTTCGGAATCTTCTTCATTTGTAGTTACTGGCATGGCTCTTGTATTTGTGTTACTTATTGAAGATTGGTAAATTTCTTGGGTTGTGGAATTCATCAAGAGGCAATCTTCGGGTGTTTTTGATACCGGAAGCTGGTATAACCTGGTTATTTGTTCCATATTTCAATCCTACGTGAAAGAGTACACAGGTGATGTTTGGGGAGTAAAAAGCATTACGTAAGCGAATTACGTAACTTGCTGACATAAGCAGAAATTGCGTCATGCCTTACGTCATCACAGCTCAGCAGTTTCATATCTTCACCATGATACATAATGCCTTGCTGATTACCTTGCTTTTCGTAAAAAAAACCAGCCCCCCCCCCCCCCTGCCCCTCCCTTCCTCTCCCGTTAGGCAGACGGGCTGTGATGCGAAAAATAGGTGCGGATGCTCAGAAGTGACTAATTGGTTACAAAGTCAGATCCAATGGCCGTTTACAAAATGGATCTCGCCAGAAGAGTAAAGATCTTTGATCAAAATGAGATCTTACTTCATCAGAATAGAAGCCTCAAAACAAGCCTGCTGTGTGGCTTTTTCCAGCCTCTTGGGGTCATAATCAATCCCCATTTTCTTTTTAAACCCAATGCCTCCCGGGAACCGCAAAAAAAGTAATTGCTTTTGTCACGGTTGCTGGGGAAAGCTAAAAAAAGACATCGGCGTTTAGAGTATTTTTACGTGTAATTTAAAGTGTAGATGGCGGATGAAGTTCGCTTTAAAATCAATGGATACCGCAGTCGTACCACCAGTGTGGGGCTTTTTATTGGGCTTTTAAACACCCTTTTAAGGCCTTTAAACTTGGTAGCTAAATAATGCATTGTCTTGTTTACATGTAACTATTTTTAGAAACACCGCGAGCTACGTTGACCTTCGATGAATTTTCATATAAAAAGAGGGTTCCCCAACCAACCTCCTCGGGCCACAAGCCACAACAATCTTCTTTTAATTAACAACACTCGCTTAATAATGCAATTCAAGTTCTTTGCTCCATTGGCTCTTGCTGCTTCCGCTGTCGCTTACACTAACACCACTGTTACTGAATCCGACGTCTACGAAACCGAAATTGTCACTGAATTGACCACCTACTGTCCAGAATCCACCACTTTCACCATGGGTGGTAAGACTTACACTGTCACTGAAGCCACCACTTTGACTATCACTGACTGTCCATGTACCATCACTCACTCCTCTACCCAAAAGTCTCAAGCTCCAACTGCTACCACTTCCGAAGAAGTTCCAACTTTCAACGCCGCCGCTAACGCTGGTGTTGCTGGTTTGGCTGTTGTTGCTGGTGCCGCTGCTTACTTGTTGTAAGTCTGTACCTTTTGTGATATCTTTTAGTGCGTTTCAAGGAATTTATAATTTTTTTAATTTAATCTAGGATTATTTTATCAAATAAAGTAAGAGATAGCAAAGTCACCTGCTTTGTGTCAAACAAAAAAGTCAGTTAGGGTGATAATGAACTGACAAGCAAAACTCATTTCTTTATTTATCAAAACCACCAACGGAATAATTCAACAACCAGACAACTCAACTCTGGTAAATTCGTTCTAAACCGTTACAAAACGGTTGGTGAGAGATTCATAAACGTTTACTAATTCTTTGCTACCTTGTTCAAAACACTGACTTTCCTTTTCCTTGCTACCTGGTTCAAAGCAACATCTTTTGTTGCTGTTTATGTGGCGCATGATTTGTGGCGCATGCCTAATAAAAATTTTCAATTTAATGTTAAAAAAAAAATATTTTTCAGATTCTGTAACTGCAGCTTAAGCCAAGAGTTAAGATGGTTTCGGTTCGTAAACGTAAGATGGCACGTTCTAGTGTCAAAAAGCAAGTTACAAAGAAGAGCTCAAAGCAAAAATTTAATCCCAGATCAAACCCAATTGTTGCTAAATACTGGGATAGTGATTTGACTCCAAAGCAGAATTATAAGAAGTTGGGGTTAACGATGTCTTTGAATAAGCCCACTGGTGGTGAAGAGAAACCATTGTACATTCCTGAAATCAAGAGGGATAACGAATTAGAGGATTTGGAGGCTGAGGACGAAGATGAAGAGGAGGACAACCAAGACCAAGCTTCACCTGAAGAAGGTGATCCTTTCGATCCAGAAAACATTCTTGAAGGAACTGCCAAAATACAGAGAGATGAAAATGGAAATGTCATCAAGATTGTTTATGGTAAGAAGAAACCCTCACAGCCAGGGGTTTCGGAAGAAGACCAAACTTTGAAAAATACCGTGATTAAGGAATTGGAAGAAATGGCCAACAAAACTAAGAAGGAAATAGTGTACAAATTGAACGACGTTGAAGTTGCCAGATTGGAAAGGTTGGAAAAGAAATACAAGGACAATTACATGAAAATGCAGTGGGATCAGAAACTCAACCCTTTCCAATGGAGTGTTGGTGAATTGAAGAGAAAGTTCACAGTTTTACGTAAGATGAAGCAGAGTAATTTATAGTTTTAATATGGATTGGATTAAATCTTTGGGTAAAACTGAAAGCGGAACCCAATTGAATTTCAACACAACAACCCAAACTGCCGCTTATGTGTCACAGAGATCATTTGAAACTCTCCGCTCCAATTTGAAGAGAGATATTCAAAGATCTAAAAAGTTGAATGATGAGACGCCCGCAGTGCTGAATGAGATAAAAGACAAGTTAGATAGGCTAAAGGAAGTATGTGAATGAGATGTGGGTGTTGGTTTGGGTGTAATCCTAGGCTTAGGCTTGTAGGATTCCTCTACAATTACTCTTCTCCCGTGATTGATGTAAATGGTTCATTAATCAACACAAAGATGTTACTTGATGGAATATGATCTAATTATCTTGGTTTGAATCTCGAAGTAGTATGGTACAGTCATTCATTGTCTTACCGCTCTTCCTACCATTGATTATTACCTACCTATTCATAACAAAATGATCATATTTATCATTTTCTATTACTAGACCCCTCACACAAAAACGCTTGAAAATAGGTGTTTTTTGGATTTCACATTCTTTATCTCTGTGTGGACTGACTTCCAAGATCTAATCATCACCTTTTATATCCTTTTATACCCTTTTATGATACTCTGCGAAAAGTAATATTTGTTTCCCCACTAAATTTCCCACCAATTGTTCTATTGCGATTTTTTTCCACTGTAATTACTTTTTCTCCTCCCGCGCACGCAGTAAACTGCCCGGTAAAACGTACCCCCTTCTCACCACACTCAAATTACACCAATAAAACAGGTGAATTTTTCCCGCATAACCTTCTGTTCATCAAATGTTATCGAGATCTATTGGTTCCAGCATTAGACGTCTTTCCACGGCTACCACGATCAAGTCCCTGCCCAACGGTATCACCCTTGCCGTGGATGAAACTCCTTCGTACTTTTCGGCCCTGGGTTTATACATCAACGCCGGTTCAAGATTTGAAAATCACTACGACTTGACAGGATGTTCCCACTTACTGGACAAACTTAGCTTCAAATCCACCAAGGATTTTAGCTCCAAGTCGATGTCGGACGAATTAAACAAGTTGGGTGGTAATTTCATGTGTGCTTCCAGTAGAGAATCAATGATTTATCAGGCTTCGGTTTTCAATAACGATATCGAAAGAATGTTCAAGTTATTAACACAAACAGTCTTCCATCCGAATCTAAGTGAAGATGAAATTCAGGAACAGAAACTTAGTGCCCAGTACGAATTGGATGAAATTTGGTTACAATCAAATTTGATCTTGCCGGAATTATTCCAACAAACTGCTTACAATAGTAAAAACTTGGGTTCACCATTGTTATGTCCTATGGATGAGTTGAGTAAAATAACTTATGACAAATTACAGAAATATAGATCAATATTCTACACACCAGAAAACTTGGTTGTTGCATTCTCCGGTGTTCCCCTTCAAAAGGCTCAACAATTGGTCGAACAATACCTTGGTGATTTGACCCCTACTACCAACAAGCCGGTGAGAGAACCAGCCCTTTATACAGGTGGCGAGTTATCCATTCCTTACCCTCAAGGTTTAGACCATTTAGAGGAATTCCATCACATTTCTGTTGGGTTTGAAGGTTTACCAATAACCAACGATGAGGTTTACAAGTTGGCTATCTTACAAACTTTACTTGGTCAAGGTGGTTCATTTTCTGCCGGTGGTCCTGGTAAGGGTATGTACTCTCGTGCTTACACAAGGGTTTTGAATCAATACGGATTTGTTGAATCATGTAAGTCATTCATTCATAATTACTCGGATTCCGGTTTACTGGGATTGAGTTTGAGTTGTTTGCCACAAGCAAATAGGGTAATGGCTGAATTAATTGGTTATGAATTAAACCTGTTGTTGTCAAATGATATCGGAAAGGGCGGTATGTCAGAACAAGAGGTTGCCCGTGCTAAAAACCAATTAAAATCTTCATTGATGATGAATTTAGAATCAAAGATTGTACAATTAGAAGATTTGGGTAGACAGGTCCAAACTTTCAATAAGAAAATCGAAGTTTTAGAAATGTGTGAAATAATCGATTCCGTTACCAGGATGGATCTAATCGATATGGCTAGAAAGATCTTCACCGGATCAAAGCCAACAGTCGTTGTCCAAGGTAATAGAGAGGCCTTTGGTGATATCGACGGTATGTTAAAACGTTACGGTCTGGGTAAAAACTAAATATCATGTATATATTCAAGCAAAGTACTTCAGTTCTTTTTTTGCAAGACATCTTCAGGGTATAAATATGTACCAAACACCTTATCCCAGAAATTGTTGGAAACACCAAATCCCAATTGGTAATTCTTATAGTGGTGTTCCAAATGATAAGTCTTCAAATCTTGGTAAAACTTTGGTAATTTGGCATGGTGTAACATGTAATGAGTAACATCATAAATGATATAACCTAAAAACCCCCCTGCAAAACCCACACATGCAATGTGGTAAGGGAAGATGGCAAAAACAAGCTTGTAAAATGGATAACATAAGATACAGAACAAGGTTGGTGGCATCACCAATCTCATTCTATCCATTGGCAAATAATGATGAACACCATGGAGTAAAAAGTGCAATGTGAAAGCCACTCTATGTTCTGGTAAATGATCATCCAAATGGAAAAGGAATCTGTGCAAACAATATTCGATCAATGTCCAAACAATTAACCCCAGTATCCAGAACGTCAAAGTCGTCAATGGGTGCAAAACCTTGGCACCTTGATAAAAGACGTAGAAATTGACAGGTAACCAAATAGCCGGCACAACCCACCACGGAGTCAATGATAAAGGCTCCAAAAAGTTACCAAACAATTGGGCCGAACCTTTACCATAGTGTCTTGGTCTGTGAATTTGATCAACATAGAAATCTCTTGTCCAATTGGATCTCAAAACTTGCATGATTAATGGTTTGTCCAAATCCAAAAAGTTGTGCTTCTTCAAGTCATCTTTATGGTCTGTCTTCAAATGTAATAAATCATCAGGAATTTCTCCGAATTCCGTTAAATCAACAACCTTCAAACCATCGGAATCTGGAACAACTTCCATATTAGCATGCTTCTTCAATAATTCCTCTTCTTCTTCCGGAGTAGCCAAATACCCAACTAACATTTCATCCAACATTTCATAAGCAGATTCCGAATGGGTGTGACTGATTGCGTCGGCCAGAATCTCTGTTATATCCTTACCAGCATAATCCATAATCACTTCAACACCGGCAGGATGTTCCTCCAAAAACTCAGTGACATTATACACCTTTCTGTTGTAAAGGGTGACCCAGCAATCATCTTCACTACAGTGCTTGGCCAGTTGGCTCGCAGAAATTAAAGGCAAGGCCATCTTTGGAATAAAAAAGAATAAACAGACGAGGCGCCAAGGACAAAAAAATCTCGTGTTTTCAGCTCTAAACGACGGATAGCCTAAAATAGAGATGGATGTAAGGAGGCTCAGTATAAGCTCCAAGCATTTTGCAAATTGCATTGGATCGGGATATTAATTTTGACGGGCGAAAACCAATATTCAGCCATTTTTATAATTGATCAAAATAGCAGATCATCAAGAACTAAGTCTGAGTATTTCATGGAATAGCTTCATCTTTAGCTTTCTCTATTTTATAATGAAGATCAGTTGCAAATTTGAAAAATGGGTTTTAAGGATACCGACGGTTGATTGTTTTCCGGTAATTTTTATTACATATCATGATATGATATATCGTCCAATACTTTTGTCATTTTTTCCACGAATGACGCAGATCAAGCATAAATTTAAAGCTTTTAAAAATATTTACATATTTGACTGTTTTATTCGTGATCGTAAGCCTATTTCCAAACCATGACCAAGATTGCGATTTGAAATATACAATGAAAACATTGAAAAGCTTAATATGGAAATTTTTTCATCAGAATGGAATGTTTAGATTTTATAGATCTTGTTGTAAGCAACCATTTAGTGGTTGAAGTTGAGGCAAAGAGCGGCATAAAG
The DNA here is from genome assembly GCA_030563565.1 of Saturnispora sekii. NCBI lineage: Eukaryota > Fungi > Ascomycota > Pichiomycetes > Pichiales > Pichiaceae > Saturnispora > Saturnispora sekii. Next base: position 68,252 of record JAJMJM010000029.1, read on the forward strand.
CTGTAAGGAAATTAAATATATGCTCATGTGCTCATTGAATATTTTACCGACGCATATTCATGGATGATCTACCTAAAAAATTTAAGCTGGTAAGAGGAAGAATGTAATTGTTTTAAATCTATCTTAATCTTAAATTCCCCGTTGATCAGTACCAATCGTGGACTGGGTCTCCATTTCATCGGTCAACCTTACCCCCTTTTTGTTTTCACACGTCTCTGATATTATCGTATATATTGTAGTTATATTGTCTATTTCAATTTAAATCCCTCCTGGATTGCTTCAATTGATAAAACATTATCATACCACTTAGCAACATGAGGGTATTGTCCTTGAAAATTCTTAATCTCAAAAGCAGTTCCTTCAGTCTTTTCAATGCGACGGAAATGGCCAACAGCAAACGCAAGGTCGGCTATGGTGAATTTATCACCCACAAACCATTCACTTCTTGACAAATGTTTATCGAGAACGCTGTAGACCTTGTGGATTTGGTCAAACCCTCTCCCAACTAACCATTCATCATCTGGTCTGAACTTTTTATAAAAAAGTAGTCCCGAAAGAGCGTTAGAAAATTGGGTTGCTTGGTAATATAACCATTTCATCTGTTGCCAGTATAGTGGGTCCTCAGGAGGATAACTGAATTTATTATCCGTGTCATACTTATCAGCAATATATTGTAAAATGGCGTTACTTTCATTTAAAACAATATCCTCATCAACCAACGTTGGAATGAGCCCATGAGGGTTCAACTCTAAATACCAATCTTCCTTAATTTCCTTTGTTGGCCAATTAAACATATGCACTTCATGAGAAACCCCCAAAATGTGTAAGAAAATCAATGGCTTACGCCCATTACCTGTAGCTGCTGTGTACAATTTCATCCTGCTTTAGAAACGACATTCATATTTTTAATCACAAACTGCACAAGATATCTATATTTTTTGGGCACGTGGGGTCCAAAATTAATCTGGTAAGGGTCATCTTTTAAATTTCTTAGAGAACAGAAGAATGTAGTTAATATGCTTCTTTTATAAGTGAAATCGGTAGGAGAATTTTATTATAGTTGATCAACAAGGTCATCTATAAGATAACCACTTTTTTAGGCCGATAGATGGGCAAATTTTTATGAAAAGGGTCCAGGTCCGGACTAAGATTTTTTTCTCCAGACTCCCGTTCTATACTTTTCATCAAGAAATGACCCTTAAACAAGACATGAAGGCTGCCTTTGGCGGCCTCTCGATTGTCGATAAGTTGTTACCGTTGTTAATCATATTAGCTATTATAGTCGGAGTGTTGATCTCCGTCTATGTTCCTTCAAGTGGTAAAGCATTTGATGGTGCTCAGGTTGTAGGTGTTTCAGTTCCATTAGCTGTTGGTATGATCATTATGATGGTTCCACCATTGTGCAAGGTTGAATGGGAAAATTTTCACAAATTCTTCAGCAAGAGCACCTACCTACGTCCTATTCTAGTTTCCCTTTTTGTGAACTGGATCGTGTGTCCTTTTATTATGCTTGGCTTGGCATGGTTAGTATTGTTCAATTACAGTGATTACAGAATTGGAATTATCATGATTGGACTTGCTAGATGTATTGCCATGGTGCTATTGTGGAACGATATTGCCTTGGGAGATAATACCCTTTGTGCTGTCATTGTCCTCATCAATAGTTTATTACAAGTCATCTTATACGCACCATATCAATTATTTTTCTGCTATGTTATTAGCGGAGACCCAATTCCAGTCGATTCGGGAGTTTCATATGCTGTTGTAGCTAAGAGTGTTGCCTTTTTCTTGGGAATCCCTCTTGGTTTTGGGGTAATCATTCGATTTGCACTAAGATATTTCAGCCTCTACGATAAATTGATGCCAGTGATTAGTCCTTGGGCTTTGATTGGCCTATTATACACAATCATTGTCATATTTATTGATAAAGGTAAGGAGTTCATTGAAGAAATAGGGACCGCTTTTCTTTGCTTCATCCCATTAACATTATACTTTGTGATTTGTTGGTTTTCCGCATTTTTCATCCTAAGATGGATGTCAAAATCCCCTAAATTACAAGATGAAGACGAAAATACCGAATTGTTGTGTGGCTGTGAGGACAAGATTGAAAAGAATCCAACCAAATGGAAGAGTGGGTGCTCGGCAAACTATTCTCAAGTTATCACACAAAGTTTTACGGCCGCCTCAAATAACTTTGAATTATCGCTTGCTATCGCCATTTCCATTTACGGATCAGGTAGTAAGCAAGCAATAGCTGCTACATTTGGGCCTTTGTTGGAAGTTCCTATTTTGTTACTTTTAACATTCGTTGCAAGATATTTCAGAGCAAAATTTATTTGGTCCGATGTGGATGAAGAGATGGAGCGTGATGTTTCCACCGTTTAGTTAATATTTATCTATAGAATTTTAGGAGCTGATCAATACCCACTTTCAACAATAAAATAATCCTATTTCAAGGCAAATCCTTCCTCTACTTCCTTGATTGATAAAACATTATCAAACCATTGAGAAACATGAGGATATCTTTCTTCAAAATCTTTGATATCAAAATTAGTACCTCTAGTTCTCTCAACACGGCGGAAATGCCCAGCAGCTAATGACAAATCACTTATAGTAAACTTGTCGCCAACAAACCATTTATTCTTCTCCAAGTGCTTATCCATGACATTGTACACTTTGTGGATTTCTTCGAATCCTTTGCCAAGTAACCATTCATCGTCAGGTCTGAACTGCTTACAAAAGGTTAGCCGTAACGATGCAGTACTAAATTGGGATGATTGATAATACAACCATTTCATCTGTTGCCAGTATAGTGGGTCCTCAGGAGGATAACTGAATTTATTATCCTTGTCATACTTATCAGCAATATATTGTAAAATGGCGTTACTTTCATTCAAAACAAGGTCATTGTCAATTAAAGTTGGAACAAGTCCGTCTGGGTTTAATTTCAAATACCAATCTTCCTTGATTTCCTTTGTTGGCCAATCAAACATGTGAACCTCATGAGGAATGCGCAAAATATGCAATAAAATCAATGGCTTACGACCATTTCCAGTGGGTGCTGTGAATAGTTTCATTGCTTAAGGACTATTTGTAAGCAACAAAAAGAGAAATGTAGTTATCTCCGATAAGCGGATATATTATTGTCCATTAGAGTTTGAGTTCTAAATACTAAAACATTTCAACAATTAGTCGTTTGGTCTAGTGGTTACGATGTCTGCTTCACACGCAGAAGGTCCCGAGTTCGATCCTCGGATCGACTAATTCCTAATTTTTTTTTGAATATTTAATCAGTGAACGCCACGATTCCCTCAGCTAAATCTGTTCTTGGATAGATATGCATCTAACTGTAACCAACCATATTAGCACTGTATTTGTTCATTTTTAGAATCATCTAAAGCTCTTTTTTCATAATATATTAAAAATTACACATCTCACCACTCCCCATATTTGGTGAACTTTGTAGGCAAACTCATCATTTCTCTTCTATCCACTTTAGTTTTTTGTTTTGATCTGTTTCTGCCGATCTTAAAATCCTTAACACTTAAAGGTGGTAAGACATTTTCTGACATTTTATTGACCCTGTTCATGTAGACGTTCACACAGGTAATACTGACCAAAATCATTAGAAAAATGAACCCGATAATACCCCCAAACCAACCAAAGTTTTCTTGGCCATTACCAGGAACCTTGACGTTCATACCAAATAAACCTGTGACCAAATTCATTGGAACCATTATTGTACCTAACAGTGTAACCTTGGACAAAATATCAGTCACCCTGTTATTGATGTAAAATGATTCCACTTGCAATTGGGCCAAATAGTTGGTGTGTGATCTACTGAAAATTTTCTCATATGATAACAATGATTGAAACATGGTAATAATATGATCTTGAATATCACCCAAATAGAGAGCAATATCGGCTCTTGGTTGTGCAGGATGGCCATTGGTGACCTCTTCCTGGCATCTCTTTGAGAACATCTTAATGACATCCGCTTTACCTTGTAATAATCTCATTAGGGTCATGACTTTCCGTCTAGATTCCCCAATCTTTAAAAGCATCTGACCAAAGTCATTATCTCTGCTCAGAAACACCGAATCCTCAATGGCATCGGCCTCGTATTCAATGGAGTGGATAATTGGTGCAAAACCATCGGTGATATCATCAATAATGGCGTAGCATAGCCAATCTGATGTCACATTGACATAATCTCTCAATTGTCTTACTCTCCTTCTAACGTTTGCCGGATTTACAATTGGTGAAAAGTGGAAAGTCAAAATCCCCGTTTTGAAAACAACGATATAGACGTTAATAGGTTCAAGGAAATCCTCTGATTCTTGATCCGTTTCAAAGGTGTGGAAACAAACAAAATAGTATGATTTGAATAATTCCACCTTTTCACGAGTTTCCTGCATACGGATATCTTCAGCTGTCAAGGGGTGAATACCGAACGCCTTCGCAAGAACCTTCACCTCGTTATCTGTTGGACATGTACAATCTAACCACCAAACGGATTGTTCCGTTCCAAACAAGGCTTTAATCGATTCATTTGGCCCCACTAATGTCGTCAAATCTGGTGTATGTAGAGTTTCTTCCCGTTCACTTGAGAAAAAACTAAACCTTGTTGGGACCATATCTTCGAATTTATTTCCCTCTGGATCAAACGTGACTCCGGGCTCCATGACACTAGAACCACTTTCGTTGATTTTCTCCGTAGTATTAGTCAACGATTTTTGTGAATCATCTGAATTAGGTGGGTTTTGTGGTGATCCTTGACCTTGGAATTTCGGGGTATACTTCAATGCTGCCGAGCTGAACTTTTCTGAACTGGTAGTTATGTTGCCCTTATACTTCAATTCCTCTTCTCTTCTGCTGATCAATTCGTTCTCCTCCCTTTGTTCCTCGATGAATTCATCTAATTCACTAAAATCAATGCCTTTGATGCTAACATGCTCAGGTAACATTGGAAAACAAACATCCTCCTCTGTCTCCTGGGAGTCTCTGCTCCCATGAGAATCCACGTCACTGTCGTTTCCGTCATTTGTATTTGTAAAACTCTTCCTCCTACCTTGACTAGAACCCTTTGAAGTTCTTGAGATGGTCTTCATAAGGGGGGAGGCATCGACATTTGTACTTGTATGTGCATTCAACAAGACTCCTGTTGGTTGGGATTCATCTCTGGGTCTAATAAAATTCTTCACCTGTTCACTAAATGATCTGGATCGAGTCCTAGAACTGGGTCCTTTCACGGAATTGCGTCTATCCGGTATTGGTTTTGGAGTTGGATCGTTTGTGAAACTTAAACCCTGGGAAGACTTGTATCTATCATTAAATTCCACCACATATTCATCATCATCTTCATCGATACACATTTTACTCCGTAAATCCATTGAAACAACACTGGGATCAATCTTTCCTTTGATCACCTTCTGCTGTTGGGGAGTTTGAGTTGATCCCATAGGGTTGGAATTCTTTCTAATAGGGAAACTCATGTTCTGGTTTCTGTGATCGTTCAACTGAGAATCCCCACTAATGCTGGAATGGTGCGATGCACCGTCCTCCTCCTCTACATGACGTATTTCATCACCAACAGATGGATTGAAACTGCTAAAACTCTCAGAATCGGACATTTTTTTGCTTCAAATTATTCAAATTGTAAGGATATTTCCCTAAACCATAAAAGAATCCTCAACAGTCTAGCAGATCCAGCAAAGATCCAGCAGAGGGGCATTAAATCCCGAATATTTTAATATTTTTTTTTGCGTGAGAACGTGGGTGAAAATTGGTGCTCATCCGCTCAGCAAATTCAAAGGAAAATCAAACTCAAATTAATTTAAAAAGATGTATCTAATTAAGGTGAAAGAATCAGTAGAGACCTTCAGTGTTAATGACCTCACAGGCAACAGCACCCTCCTTTCTTTCCACCAATTCACCGATCTTATAAACGGTCTCACCAGCAGCTTCCAAGTTCTTGGTCAATTGTTCAACGTTCTCACGTTTCACAATGGCAACCATACCAATACCAAGATTCAAGGTCTTCAAAATATCCTTGACAGGAACACCACCGGTCTTTCCAAGCCACTTGAAGATGGCAGGAACTTCCCATGTCTTGATATCGATTAAACCGGCCAAATGGCTTGGAAGAGCTCTTGGGACATTTTCAACTAAACCACCACCCGTGATGTGAGCCAACCCCAAGATCAACTTTTGCTTGATCGAAGGAAGCAATTGCTTCACGTAAATTCTAGTTGGGATGAGCACTTCCTCACCAATGGTTGATTCTGGCTTCCATGGTGCCTTATCGGTGTACTGGTATTCGGTGGAGTCGATGATCTTTCTGACAAGAGAGTAACCGTTGGAGTGAGTACCATCGGAGGCAAGACCCAAAAGAACGTCACCTGCCTGCATTTCTTCTGTCTTTGGAAGCATTTCAGATTTGATCACGGCACCAACAGCAGTACCGTTGGTATCGTAATGGCCTGGGGCGTACATACCTGGCATTTCACTTGTTTCACCACCCACCAACGCACATCCGGCCAATTTACAACCGTTTGCAACACCCTCAACAAATTGGGCGGCAATGTTGACATCCAAATGACCAATGGCAAAGTAATCCAAGAACATCAAAGGCTCAGCACCCTGGACAACCAAATCGTTAACGTTCATAGCAACCAAGTCAATACCAACAGTGTTGTGGGTGTTCAAAATTTGGGCAATTCTCAACTTGGTACCCACACCGTCGGTGGCACCAACAAGGAGAGTTTCACCAATATCGGTGTAACCGGCTTTTTGCAAGTCAAAAAGACCACCAAAACCACCGATATCGGAGTCAGCACCTGGTCTGGCCGTGGACTTGACCATCTTCTTAATGTTTTCAACCAATTGGTTACCTGCATCCACACTCACACCTGCGTCTTCATAAGTGATGGAGATTTGCTTCTTTTCGGAAACCTTGAACGCTCTGTGGGCAATATCTGTTCTGTTGTACTTACCGTTGAATGAGACGTGTTCAACACCGACGTAGGCCTTCTTAACGGCTTCCTCCAATGTTGGAGCAATTGCGGTGGCAGCAATAACTCTACCACCGGCTGTCACAACCTTACCATTTTGAGTCTTGGTACCAGCGTGGAAGATGTATGTGTTCTCTGGCAATGGAGTCTTGATGGTGATTTCATCACCCTTTTGATAAGCCTCTGGGTAGCCCTTGGCTGCCATGACAACAGTTGTGGAGTAACCATCGAAAATATCGACTTTGATGGCGTCCAATCTGTGTTCCACCGTGGCAAGGAAGATTTCCAACAAATCAGTCTCGAGCAAAGGCAGGACGGTTTGGGTTTCGGGATCACCGAATCTAACGTTGTATTCCAAAACCTTTGGTTCACCCTCAGGTGTGACCATAATACCGACAAAGAGACAACCCACCATTGGGTAACCGGCATGTCTCATACCGTCAATTGATGGCTTCAAGATCGTCGTTCTGATCTTTTCCAACATAGCTGGAGTACCGATTGGTGCTGGTGCGTAAGCACCCATACCACCGGTATTCAAACCAGCATCACCATCACCAATTCTCTTGTGATCTTGAGCAGGTGGCAAATCAACAAAGGAGTAACCGTCGGAAATACAGAGAATCGACAATTCATCACCGTCCATGTATTCTTCAATCACAACTTCGTCACCAGCAGCACCAAATGCATTGTCAACCATGATTTCCTTAATGGCAGCAAACGCTTCTTCCTTATTCTCTGGAATCAAGACACCCTTACCAGCGGCCAACCCTGAGGCCTTAATCACCAATCTGTGGTTGGTCTTTTCAATGTAGGCCTTTGCAGCCTCATAATCCGTGAAGTTTTCATAGGCTGCAGTTGGAATGTTGTAGGCCTTCATGAAATCCTTAGAAAAGGCCTTTGAACCCTCCATTCTGGCTGCAGCTTCCGATGGTCCAAAAACTGGAATACCAACCTTCTTAAAAGCATCTGAAATACCTTCCACAAGAGGTGCTTCAGGACCTGGCACAACCAAACCAACGTTCTTCTCAACAGCAAACTTCACAAGAGACTCAAAATCTTCCTTGGACACTCCGATTGGAACTGTTTCAACGTTTTCCAACGAATCGGTACCACCGTTACCTGGAGCCACAAAAATTTGGCCAGCTAATGGGGATTGGGATAACTTCCAAACGAGAGCGTGTTCACGACCACCGTTACCAATTACCAAAACGTTCACCTTTGACATTATAAACCTACTGATTCAGTATAAAGAAGAGTAAGATTGGCACATTAAAAATTTGACTTTCACCTGTGACTTCGGTTTTGAAAAAAAAATGAGCGCTCATGCGCTCAGCAAGAATGGATTCTATTTGAATTTGAATTTGGATTTGGATTTGGATTTCTCCTTTTATAAATTGAATTACTTAGCAAAACTTCCCCACAATAATACTCCCGGTTGGAGTCTTTTTGGATTTGGAAGTGGATCGCTGGGAAACCCCCCATTGCCTTTTTTTATAACCTCCCTTCCTTTGTGATGCTCCGCCTTTGTTTGATCTTTGAGATTGTTTCTGTGTGGTGCGTTGAGTAGATTTCTGTGAGGACTTATGGGAGCTATTTCCATTCGTTCGCAATTGCTTTAACTGGGTCAAGGTGTTCATATCGTCCTCGGATCTGGACCAAAATCGAGATGTTTCTGATGCTGAGTTTTTTGAAGAAGGTGATGTGGTTCCTGGTCCATTGTCGTCCAGCTCTATTCTACCAAACGTTTCAACTCGCTTGGCCCTCAAATCGTTGATCTTCTTAATGAAGATATCAAAGTAAAGATCTTGGCCTTTTCTGAAATCCTGCAAGAGCTTGAACTCCACTAATGTGGCAGGTAGCTTACGGGCCATATCCTTCAACATTGCCTGAGTAGCAATGTTGGTGACAACATTGATATTCTTATAGTATGAGATATTTCTCCTCACCTCAATCAACTGGGAACTGCAATAATTGATGTGATCATTCGCCTTCCTGTCTCCCCCACCACCACTGGGATTTTGGTATTGATATTGAAATAACTCGGAGGTCGGTCTAAAGGAAGACATCCTAGAGGCAATATTGCTAGCATCGGTGGCATTTTTAAAATTATCACTCGTCTCCCTCTCCTTGTTGGTACTGGATTTAGGTTTACACGTCTTGGGGAACTTCATCACAATCTTCTCCCCTCCAAAGTTTCGCAACAACCGGTTGGCTTTAGACCCTAAGACAACGTAATTGGCAGCATATTTCGTTCCATAATGCATCTTCGACTTCTCCTCCAAGTAGCCTTCCCTAATGAGGTGGAAGAAGACTCGCTCCACCTCATTCCTCGACACATCTCTACCACAACCATGAAATTCGTTCTGGTCAAGACCATTATTGACAATTTTTGCAGCTTTGGACCCTCTGATTATGTCTTGACATTGAATCACTGTGACATTATTCTTATAAATTAGCTGAACGAGTTTGGTGCAATTGATGGCAAGATCCGTCACATCCCGTTCAACAGTCTCCTGATCGGGCCCCACCCTACAGTTATCACACTCCTTCTGACAATCCTTGGAATCAAAAGACTCATTGAAGTACTGCAAAACTTGCTCCCTTCTGCAATCACTCGTATTCTCACAATATTGGATCACTTGCTTTAGTTTCTCCATATGATGCTCTCGGGTCTGTCTGGACAATTCCTTGTCCCTCCTAATCATAGCTTGAAGCGTACGCGCGTCTTTCATTGAATAGAACATAATGCAATCAGAATGTAAGCCATCTCTACCAGCACGACCTGTTTCCTGATAATAACCCTCCAAATTTCTCGGTATGGTCAAATGAAAAACAAATCTGACATCAGGCTTGTCAATTCCCATACCAAACGCCACAGTAGCGGCAATCACCTTTGTGGTACCATTCTGCCATTCCAGTTGAACCCTGGACCTTTCATCAGTTTCCATACCAGCATGGTAATAATCACATTTAATACCCAGTTCATTGAGCCTTTTCGATGTACTCTCACACGAATTTTTTGAATGACAATATATGATCCCCGTTTGATTTCTATATTTTGACTGGATCAGTTGTCCCATCACCTCCAAAACGTTCCTCTTCTTTGGCAAAACCTCATAGTATAGATTGACTCTATTGAAACTCTGTTTAAAAAATTTGGGTTTTATTAATCCCAAATTATGAATAATATCCATCCGGACGTGTTCGTTAGCTGTGGCCGTCAGGGCAATCATGGGTATATCTGGATATTCCTTTTTAAAAAAGCTGAGCTCTTGATAATCGGGTCTAAAATCGTGGCCCCATGAGGAGACACAATGGGCTTCATCGATGACAATTCTGGCCAATCTGCCATCCCGGTAAAGTTTTGCAATGGCATTTTTACATTGGCCACTTTTGGATATCATTTCTGGTGAAAGGTACATCAATTCAATGAAGCCTTGAATGAACAAATTGAAGATGTGTCTCTTTGAATCTGTAGACATCCTTGAGTTCATCATTGTAGCCTTGATAAGCCTATTTTCCAAGTGGGCTACCTGGTCCTCCATTAATGAAATCAAGGGAGAAATGACGACTGTCACTCCGGATGTTTTACCAGATTTAACAATGGCTGGTAGTTGATAGCAGAGGGATTTACCACCCCCTGTAGGCATGAGAACAAAAACGTCCTCACCGGCTAAAGAGGCATTGATGGCTTCCAATTGATTGGAGCGAAATGACTTCAATCCAAAGACATTCTTTAGCTTATCATAAACTTCTGATGTCCATTCATATTTTTGATGAAATTGCTTGTAATCCTGGGGATTATCGACCTTGATTTCTTTGATTTCGCCATCGTCAGTTGGGTTTGAGGTAATTTCTTGAACCAATTCGTCTCTCTTGTTAGATGAATCTTCCAATTGGTTTAATAGGAGGATGTCGTCGTCATCACCGTCATCCCAATCGTCATCCTCTTCATAACCGTTATTTGCTATGATTTCTCTCTCCTCGTTGACTTGAGTCATATAATCCACCTCATTTTTGACAATGATGTCGTCGTCGTCGGAAAAGTCGTCGTACTCATCCACAGTACCACCCCTTGTTGGTGTGGCTGTCGTATCATTAACGGTATCCAGCTTATTCCCGTTGGAATCCATTATAATAATAGAGTCGTTATCGCTTTCCAAGTTCTCGTCGTGATTATTCAAATCGTCTAATGCATCATCGAAGACCTGCCCCTCATCGCTTAATTCCAATTCTTCGTCACTTGGCTCTTGAATTTGATCGTTAGTTGGGTTGATTTCGGTTATCTCTAAATCCTCTTCATGATCCTCGTAGTCTTCTTCCCTGTATTCTGTGTCTTCCTGATCCAAAGCCGGTTCATCAAATTCTATAAATCCATTCATTTCTTCTCTGATTTGGTTTTCAGTTTCAAGATCCGCTTCACTTTCACAATTGAATGAATCCTCGATAGCATGTTCTTGGGAATTATACGTGGATAGTTTCGGTTCGGTTAGGGGTCGGAAAGGTTCGTCTGCCCTCAGTGTTCTCTGGAATATTGGCGAGGAATCCAGACGGGTTTCTTGTGTAACTAGTGTTGGTTGTGTCACTTGTGTTATTTGTGTTGATTGGGGTATTTGCTTTAGAGAATATTTTTCCTGTAGCGGGATCAATTGGGATTCAATTGAATCGCATTCCAGCTTCAAGTTTGCCAGCCTTGAGCCATAGCTTTGTCTTTTTTGACTTTTGGAATCCTCTGACAGGGAGGTGGATATCTGAGTTTTCAAGCTCTGTTGGGAAATTGAATTCATTGCTTTTAATTTCTTTATCAGTTGGCTCTGTAGATGGATGATCAAAGTGTCGTTTTGATGTAATTTGGGTCTCTTTCCCAGATTCACCAAACCCTTCTCTGTAACAACCTCCTCATCATCTGAAAAGGAATCATTTATTAAATCAATTGTTCTCTTCTTGTTAATGACATCCTCTGTTAGATCAATCACAGGAGAAGGCTTTCTTTGGAGCATGACGGCAATATCGATTTGACCTTTCGATGATGAGGATGAAGCTGATTTCATGGCAACAGCTGGCGTAACAGACGGTGTAACTTTCGCCCCCACTGTAGAAACTTCTAGTTGTGGTGGTTGGTCCACTTCTCCACCAAGAAATACATGGTCATTCTTATGCCGTATCACTGTCTTCTCTTTGCCATTATTTGATCTGTACTGGACCATCTCCTCCGCTGTTAAATCCTTCAAAAAATCCACGGGCGGAGGTATAAACGGCTTCTCCTTCATGACCCAGCCTATCTGATCCTTCAAGTTGAGCGTGGGCGCCATACGGAGATGAAGAAGAGAGTTTCACACCTTTAAATTTTACATCTGTGTGTTTACGCGTTGGTTACGTAACGCTACGTAATCTGCGTCGTGTGCTGATGTAAGCTTACGTAACTGGTTTACTTTAATCTTAATCATCCCATCCCAAACCTTTGGATTGGCAACGATTTTAAAAAAAAAAGGGCGTCAGAGACCGATAAGTGTAATGGTGACGACACCCGCGACACCACCAGAAGGAAGGGCTCTCCAACTACCAGATAAATCTGAGTAAATTTGCAGAACCCAACCCCCATAAATTGATGGCATCTGAGGGGGGGTTGTGAAAAATAATCGTAACATATAAATGAGGCCCCAATGGGACCTGATTTCAGTTGTTACACTGAAAAGAACAGATACTACACTTGATCTAAGCCAAATGGCAAAGAGATCTTAAGAAAAGAGAGTTACATTGAATGGGTTAAAATTTTCGAGGGCGAGCGGTTTATACAGAGGGTGGAGGGTTACCCGGCCTTAATGCCTTTGAAAAAATTGCTCAGCAAGTGACTTATGGCTTTCAACAATTGTGTGGTCGTAAAAAAAGCAAGACGAAGAGGAGACAAATGTGACAAAGCAAATGTGGAGAATGGCATGACCAAAATTGTTTATTGTGGGACGAAAGTCTGGGATAGGAGGTGCCTTGGATTTCGACCCATATTACTTGTTTCATACACGTGCTTGCACAGATGCAGCCCGTCTTTTAAGGAATGATCACCCCATTTTGCCATATGGGCCATAATTCGTAAACTTTACAAAGGCAACCAATTTCACAAGCATTGTTGCCCCTCCGTATTTAGACAATTGTGCCATCACTAAAATTATTTGATTGATTAGCCAATCTATTCACCTCTGAGTTATCACTGAGATTCAACCAAAAAAAAATTAACAATTTCACACCAACGGCTTTTTTCTATAAGGCACGATGAAGTGGTTGGCTAGGAAGCAGAAAATGGTGGTTGTGGTGATTGGGTTGCTTGTGTTGGCATGGTACACATTAAATACCAATTCTCTTCCTCTGGAGACAATGACCGTGGCTGTGCCACAGAGTGGTGACAATTCCCACAAGAAAATCTTCAATGGGTTGATCTCCGAAGATGGCATGGTATTGGAAGATCATGTCCAGGAGTTGAACCAGGAGGAAAAGGACATGAAGAATCAGAACAAGGATATGGACTACAAATTACAAATTCTTAAACAGAAACTCAGAGGTAAAGAGCCACGGGATGGTGGAAACTGAAAGAGTTTCACAAGAGTTGGACAAGAGTTGGACAAATAAGAGAGGAGAAAGAATTGGAGAAAATATAATAAACTCGTGCATCTCCTCCAATTCTAGTCAATCACGCAATTTATAAAGATCCTCTCTCTCATGATATCCACTAAACCTCTGTTATTCACATTTACTATTACACATCTGTATTTTAAGATATTTTACTTCTAACGGTCTAGACCTGGCCCTCCTCTTACGTCATTGCAATGCATATCTGATTGTTCTATTGTTTTCAAACCAAAACAAACGCGCTTTCAGCCACCCCTTAAAAAGGTGAACAAACCCGTTTACGGGTACGGTGGTGATCTTAAAAGTCGAAAGTGTTGGCTGTGGCTAAGCGGGGTTGATCATGGTTTACTTTACTTCAAATTTCTTGGCTTCATGTGGGAGCTGGCTGCTTCTACTGGGCTCTGCTCCACCCATAAACCCTCCAGTTTTGCTTTCCACTCCTATTGAGCCAAAAAAAATTATGTCCCAGCCACCACGGCCAAAATCTGGGCCCATTGGAGCCATAAATCGCGATTGGTGCCTTAATAAGATTATGCGCCATCACTTTTTTGAGCCATGTCATTCCATAAATAGTAATAGAGGGTTGAAGTATAAAAGGGGATCGATCCCCACCTGGCTGCCGCCCCCGGTTAATTACAGAACTGTAATCTTTAATTGTTCATTCGTTAAAATGAAGTTGTCAACATCTGCTCTTTCAGCTTTGTCTCTTGCTGTTGCCAACGCTGCAATCACCCCAAACTCCACTGATTTGTCTGCTAACGCTTTCTTCTATGAAGGTGTCTTATACGCTCAAATTTACGCTCCAAAGGCCAGTGGTGCCACCGGTATCTCCATCTTGTCTGATGTCTCTGGTTCCGACTCTTACGGTTTCTCTTACGATCCAAACCACATCTTCGGTTTCTACCAACCATCCGACACCGAATTCACCTTCACCTCGGACTCCACTACCGAAAGTTTGGACATCTCAGCCACTTTCGAATATGGTTCTGACTCTGGTGCTGAATTCTACTTCAACGGTCCATTGACCACCTACAAGGAAACCTACGTTGCCATGTTCTTGATCCAATTGGACATGGGTGCTGCTGCCAAGAGAGCTGAGGCCACTCCATTCTACGTCACCGCCTCAACCACCACCGCTTTGCCAGCCGGTTTGCCATTCACCACCACCGGTTCCATTTTGGGCCCAGAGTCTTCCACCACCAGCACCTCCTCTACCTCCTCCTCCTCTACCGCTACCACCGGTACCGATGCTACCTCTGGTACTGACTCCACTGCCTCTCCAGAACTCTCTACCGAAACTACCACTTACTCCACCTCTACCTCCCTCCACACCATCATCACCCACTCCACCACCCTTGTGACCATCACCTCCTGTTCTGACCACAAGTGTACCGAAGTTCCTGTTGAAACCGGTGTCACCGTTATCACCGAAAACGACACCGTTTACACCACCTACTGTCCACTCACTGAAGAAACCTCTGTTCCAACTGACACCATCGTCACCGAAACCGTGACCAAGACCATTGTTCCAACCGTTGCTCCAACCACCGGTACTACTCTTGTTCCAACTGGTACTGTTGTTCCATCCGGTACTGTTGCTCCATCCGGTACTGTTGCTCCAACCTTTGAACCATCTTTCAATGGTGCCAACTCCATCAACGCCGGTGTCTTCTTCTCCGTCTTGGCCGGTTTGTTCTCCTTGATGGCTTGAACAAATCTCTTATTTTTTAGATTTTAAATACTGTATTTTGAATAATATGCGCTTCTTTTAGGAGATTTATCTCTATCTTTGAATGATCGGTGTTTCAATGACAATCCCCCAGAGATTCAACTAATAAACCCAATAACTCACCCACCCACCTGCATCATGAGCAAATGAGCAAATGAGTCCTCGCGGAAACTGTAAATCCGCCTGATGAGCCGCCGGTGCCCTATGCGGTAAAATCCCCTAAAATAGCAGTGTAGCCGTTATTTTTACTTATTTAGATTATGTCCGCGGAACGGCTGCAGCGGATCCTTAAGCCAACACTACATGATCACACCACTTTCTATGCGCATCGGAAAATCGTCACCAATTTAATAAGAGCCACTATAAATCGTAAGATTATTGCAAGACCCATTAAAGCCATCTATTGCTAGATATATGGCTGTCCATAATAAATATGGATCTGGTCAATATGGGTGTGGCATCGTAAACATTCCCAGTTGGGATCATTAGCAATGGCGTTCATTATGCAAATGTAACAGTAAATGTGATGGCAATTTGTCTCCCATGGGTTACACACAAGGTTATCATCAACGACTTTGTTGGGATGTTTTTCATAACAAATTGCACAACATCTTTCGGGCAATTGGCTGTAATCCTTACTCAAGCCCTGCTTTGGGGTCCATATTGCTTTAAATTTTGGCGGTAAATTCCAGAGGCTTATAACCTTGAGAAACTCGGTGACCCCATTCCATATGAGCTGTCTATTCTGGAATTCATATGATATTGTCTCAGGGTTGGATATCAATGATGTATCCAATTGATTTAATGGTTCGTAACCAATATTTAAAAAGTAGTGCAATGGATTCAAATGTTGGGCCGTGATCAAATACCTCAACGTGACCAATAACCCTAACGCAGACCCTACTTTGTTCACCAATGGTTCCAATTTGGCCAAATTCCGTGTAACTCTACTTCGGTTCTCCTCATCATCTCTATGAATCATTGAATCTAATTTTGATCGGAAATGGAGGTACAATATTCCCAAGAGTATACCCAACTTCGCACGACCATTCACCCGCATCTTCAAATTCTGTAATATGAACCCGTATGTTGTGGATTTATCCCATATGAACAATTTAAAGAGGATCAATTCAATAGCCAATTTCAATTCATTTGACCACCGGGATTGAATCCTCTGAATACTTGAGGGAAGATGGGTATCCCTCAATGAACTCTTAAGCTCCTCCAATAACTTGCTACTTATTTCAGCATCTAGCAATTCCGCATCAAGGGCGTATATAGCCGAAGTCATCTCGATACTGAAAAAAAGTAATAGTCACTTGGTTGTGATAAGAATCATGAAGGTTGTAATTGTTGGTAGTGGGATCATTGGACTTTCTTCGGCCTTGGCAGTTGCTGAAAAGTATCCAGGCGTTGAATTGACTATAGTGGCCAGGGAATTCCCCGAGAATTCGGCTGGTATTCCCCAATATACAACGAATAAATCGGGTGCCCATTTTCGTCCATTCCCCTCGAAATCCCCTCAAGAGTTGAGAGATTCCAAGCTGGCCAGGGTGACTTTACGCAGATTTGAATCCTTGGTCAAGACAAACCCGGAAACTTCAATTAAATTTATAACAGGTTATGATTTTATTGAAAAGGAGGACCCACTTTATGAATCGTTGGCACCGGGATATACCGAAGGGATTAAAAACTTCCAAATTATTAACAAGGACGAATTACCAAACAAGTCTGTCAAGTTTGGAGCCAGATACGAGACTTTTTCCATTTATCCCCAGGTGTATTTATTGTGGTTGAAACAGAGGCTCCTGATGCGCTATCATGCAAAATTCATCCAATTTGAGGCAAAATCTTTGAAACAGGTCTCTCAACTGTATCCCGAGCATTTAGTGATTAACGCGTCGGGTATGGGTTTAACGTGGGATGGTGGGTATGATCCAAAGAGTTACCCAATTAGAGGACAAGTCTTGTTAGTAAGACCACCAAATCAACAGGTGTTGGACAAATATCTGACGCAGACCATCACCTACCAGTTAGAGAATGGCGATTGGTCTTTTGTAATTCCCAGACCATTTGATAATGGTATCATTGTTGGTGGAACAAAAGTCATTGGCTCTAATTATGGTGGTTTGAGCGTTCCTGAAAGGGAGAGGGTGATTAAAAATGCGAGAGTCAGATTTCCCGATTTATTCGATGATGCTGGCCAATTGGATATAATTGATCATAGCATTGGATTCAGACCTGCCAGAGATGGCGGCGTGAGATTGGAACGAGAGGTAATTGACAGAGTTCAAATAATTCACGCCTATGGGTTTGGTGGTTGTGGTGTTGAGATGTCTTGGGGGGCAGCTGAATCTGTCTGTCAATTGGTCCAATTTAAAAGTCTTTTTTGAAAGGAAATAAGAAGTCACTGTGTCATCTCGTCCTTTCGATAATACATTTATGCCTTTTTAACTAAATTTATGCATTTATTTATTGGTTGGTTATATCGTTGGGTTAGCTCCCTCATAAGTGGTGACCACTATGGGGCACCAATGCTGAGCGCACATGAGCACATGAGCGTTTTATATTTATATTTCAAGTCTTGAGTGTTCTCAGTATTCCAATATCAGCAACAAGTAAAAGATGTATAAAGAATTCTTGAAGGTTAATTAATAACAAACTAATATAAAAATGCTCAAGCATTTATTTAAACCACAAACGATCTATTTCACACCCTTTACCCAAAAGTTATACCCTTTTTAAATACACCACAACTGAGTGGTAGTCGCGGCATGTTGGGTTCTACTGAGCAAAAATCAAGCTTACGTAACACCATCCACCGGTTAAAATCACTAGTTCAATGGGTCATTTTTGCTCTCTTTACTCCTTGGAGAGCATCCATTAGTGAGGAGGCAACACCATTGTTTGGTTTTGTCGGACTTCACTCAAGTGGGGGTGTCGGCCCATACTGGGCCGTTGATCATTTCACAATTGAGGTAAATTGGTCCCTAAATGGCAGCAACCGCCATTTCCCACTCTCCCTGGATAAATGAATCTAGTGGCTAACATCTGAGCGCTTTCTGCGCCCAAAAACCCCATATAGAAAGGCGAATTCAATGTGTAGGACTCCGCTGTGGTGGGGTTCGAAGAAAATTTTCTGAATCATAATGCGTGATTCATCCCATCATTTGTATAAAAAGGCGAGAAAAGAAGATGACTAAGCGGTTATTGGACTATGAACCAGATGCACAAAAGCGAAAACGTCCTTCGGAGGATATCCTATATAGGTTTCCCAATGAGATCTTAGAGCTGATATTGGAGAATCTGAAAAGGGAAGATATAATAAGATTATCAACGTTATCACATAAACATCGGGCACAAATCTATCCTTACCTCTTCAACAAAGTGAAGTCAAGGTGGACCCAAGTGAACGAGTTGGTCAAGAGCTTTAAACATCCAACACTGGTTGAAAAGTTGAGTATTTGTGCGGATGTAAGTGACATTAAAAAGACAACCCAAAGTGAATGGAACGTGTCGTTCAAACCATTACTCGAGACTTACATGAATTTGAATGAATTGGACATTGAACTAGTCACGTCATCTCGGTGTTTGAAGTATAAAGATGATTTCGATGAAGATTTAAGTTCGAAAATTACCACGCTAACCTTGCAGTCGAGGTCAAAAACTCACACAGGTGATGCCAACGGAGAAGCGATGTTTGAATTAACCCAATTACAGCGGTTTCATGACTTGCAGAGGCTCAAGTTGAACGGGTTCAGTTTGAATCGAGATGCTTATTTCCACCCCAAGGTCAAAGAGGATATGAGCGATTATCATATCAGGAAGAGGGATGGTAAATTGGATTGTTTGACCGATATTGAATTGATCAATTGCCAATGGGAATACCCCATAACGTTGAAGGACGTCTTTTCTCCCGATTACGCTTTACCCTCTGGTATAAACCCCAATAACTGCGGTGGTTGTTCCCCAACCAAAATTTCCTTGAACTACGGTGAAGATTCAAGCAAGTTCGTGGAAAGTGAGCGGTTTAAGATGTTTGTTGATACGGAATACAACAAGCACTTCCTGTATGAGGTGGACTTTTTGAAGAATTTGAGGGTTTTGGAGTTGGTCATCGTTAACAGCGATTACGAACAACATAAATTCCAATACTACTATCCACGGCTAAATTTGATCAATTTTAAGAGGGTATTCTATGTGGAACAAGCGGGGGTGATGGTGAAACAATCTCTTTTGAGCAATTTGACAAAACTCAAGTTGGTGGGTTGGAGACTGCTCAGTGGCTTGGAATTGGACAAGTGTTTCAATATAGACCCCACACTGGAATTCAAATTAGAATCCCTCGAATTATACATCACGCGCAGCTATGACTACCAGGTTCACATCACCGAAGATGACCGTCGTGTGGCAGCCAGCTACCATTCGCGACTTGAGCGTCTTCTTCCACAAAAGTGCAAAATCCACGTTGGGTTCGTTGAGGATTACATGAGCTGATCCGAGCTGAGCCGATGAGCCGACCGCTTACGTAACGGCCACCCACCCTTCTGCCCGGATCGGCAACCGGAACGCGTGATACTTTGCGATCATTTTAAATACCCGCTAACTTTCCCCACATTATGTTTTCAAGTCATCTTTAAAAGGTCACAATGTCGGCAATTTTAAAGCAGAGAGTGAGATACGCTCCATATTTGAAGAAATTGAGAACACCAGAGGAATGTATTCCTCTTTTCAAGGACGACCAATATCTCGGTTGGTCTGGTTTCACAGGTGTGGGTGCTCCCAAGGTGATTCCAACCGCTTTGGCGGATCACGTTGAGAAGGAGGGCCTCAAGGGTAAATTGGGGTTCAACTTGTTTGTTGGTGCCTCTGCCGGTCCAGAGGAATCGAGATGGGCTGATTTGGACATGATTAAGAGAAGATCCCCTCATCAAGTGGGTAAGCCAATTGCCAAGGCCATCAATGAAAACAGAACCCAATTCTTTGACAAACACTTGTCGATGTTTCCCCAGGATTTGACTTATGGTTACTATACGAGATTTAAGAAGGATAACTCGCTATTGGATTATACGATCATTGAGGCTACCGCGATCACCGAGGATGGTGCCATCGTTCCCGGTCCTGCCGTGGGAGGTTCCCCAGAGATGATTTCTGTCTCCGATAAGGTGATCATTGAGGTCAACACTGCAACTCCATCTTTTGAAGGTATCCACGATATCGACATGCCTGTCAACCCACCACATAGACAACCATACCCATACACCACCTGTGATCAAAGAAATGGGATGACCGCTATTCCAGTCGATCCATCCAAGGTGGTTGCCATTGTGGAATCCACAACCCCAGATAAGGTTCCAAATGCCACTCCAGCAGATGAAATGTCCAAAAGAATTGCGGGCCATTTGATTGAATTCTTCGAACAAGAAGTCAAGCATGGTAGATTGCCTGAAAACTTGCACCCATTACAATCAGGTATTGGTAATGTTGCCAACGCCATCATTGAAGGTTTGGCCGATTCCTCGTTCAAAAACTTGAACGTCTGGACCGAAGTCATGCAAGATTCCTTCTTACCATACTTTGAAACAGGTAAGATGGATTTTGCCACATCCACATCGATTAGATTGTCACAAGACGGATTCAAGAAGTTCTTCGACAATTGGGATTTGTTCTCTCAAAAGGTGTGCTTGAGATCTCAAGTCGTGTCCAACTCCCCTGAAATCATTAGAAGATTGGGTGTCATTGCCATGAACACCCCTGTTGAATTCGACATCTACGGTCATGCAAACTCCACCAACGTCAACGGTTCCAGAATGTTGAACGGTTTGGGTGGTTCCGCGGATTTCCTCAGAAACGCAAAGTTGTCAATTATGCACACTCCTGCCGCTAGAAAATCCAAGACCGACCCAACAGGTATCTCTTGTGTGGTTCCATTCTCCTCCCACATCGATCAAACTGAACACGATCTTGACATCTTCGTCACCGATTACGGTTTGGCTGATTTGAGAGGCTTGTCTCCAAAGGAGAGAGTCCCATTGATAATCAACAACTGTGCCCACCCCGACTACAGAGCTCAGTTGAACGAATATTACCAAAGAGCTTTGTTTGATGCCAAGAAGCACAAGTCTTTACACGAACCACACTCCTTGAGAGATGCCTTCAAGATGCATTTGAACTTGCAAGAAAACGGTACCATGAAGTTGGATTCTTGGGACGTTAAGTTCTGATTTAAAACACCTATCTTGTCTATTTATTTATTACTTCCAAACATTCATTTAAACCTCCTCTTCTTTCCTCTTCTTTTGTGCCGAGCAATTCTTACCTAACACTCTGCCATTCTTCACCTCGTGCCCTCAACACGATGACTTCTCTTCGCTTGAGTGGAAAAAAATGTTGAGAGGCCAAGGAAGAACTCCTCTTCATTGAGATGTCTGTTGAAGATTTGAAGTCTCTCGTTGAGAAGTTGGAAGGTAGAATTACCACCTTGGAACAAAAAGCTGGCTTGACCGCCCCATTGCCTCCTGCTTTGAGAATGGTCCTCATCGGTCCTCCAGGTGCCGGTAAGGGTACTCAAGCACCAAACTTGAAGGAAAAGTACTGTGCTTGTCACTTGGCCACAGGTGATATGTTGAGATCCCAAGTTGCCAAGAAGACCCCATTGGGTGTTGAAGCCAAGAAGATCATGGATCAAGGTGGTTTGGTTTCAGACGAAATCATGGTCGGTATGATCCAAGCAGAATTGGACTCCAACCCTGAATGCAAGAACGGTTTCATTCTTGATGGTTTCCCAAGAACCATCCCACAAGCTGAAAAGTTGGACCAAATGTTGGCCGAAAAGAAGAAGCCATTGCAATCTGCTGTTGAATTGAAGATTGACGATGAATTGTTGGTTGCCAGAATCACCGGTAGATTGGTCCACCCTGCCTCCGGTAGATCTTACCACAAGTTGTTTAACCCTCCAAAGAAGGAAATGATTGATGACATCACCGGTGAACCTTTGGTTCAAAGATCCGACGATAACGTCGATGCCTTGAAAAAGAGATTGGTGACTTACCACCAACAAACCGAACCAATTGTGGATTATTACAAGAAGACCGGTATTTGGTCTGGTGTTGATGCCTCCCAACCTCCAAAGACTGTCTGGAGCGACATCTTGAAGTGTTTGGGTCAAAAATAAGTTTGACCCCAAATTATTTATTTATTGTCTATACAATTAATGAACTGGAGCATTGGTTTGTAACCATTGCTTCGCTTTATTCAAGTCTGTCCCATTCACGTTCAATGATTTACATCTCCAATTGTAAGACCATTTGGGATCCAGCAGTTGCAAAATTCTGGCCTTAATTATCATCGAATCATCAACACAGAACTGATATTTACCCCAAGGTAATACCACGTTTTTAACATATTTGACAACATCAACCATAGACTTCAATTCATCCCCCAATTGAAAATCCCTACAGCTCCTGCACAGGTCATTCGAACATTCGGAGTTTTTACATCCTTTTTTCAATTGCAGTATGTATTTTCTTTCCACTTTGGATTGCATAAGTTTTCCATCAGGATCGTGCTGAGCGGTGTACAAGGGTCCGAAGCAGATATCACAAAGACCTAAAGGGTTGTTCCCGCCCATTCTAACACACAACGGATTAACACAGACATTGGGCTCCAATTGGTCCTGTTTGGACCTCTCATGTAACTGAATATGAAAATTCAAATCCCTCAACCGAATGGCTTTAGAGCAGACATCGCAATCAACGGTTTTGGACCCACATTGCCATTCATGCTCGCTCATGTTATGATACCGAGCCTCGTAACTGGTTTCACCCCTCGGGAGTAGTAAATGACAGTATTGACATAAATGCAAGGCTTTTGAACACTCCACGCTCTTATGTACCGCCAAAGAGTAATTCGTGGAACTGGCCAATGGTTGATGACACTCTGGACACTCATTAACCCCGGTATCATGTAAATAATACTCATGGATGTTTAGTGACGTGGGGTCATCCCCCCACCGGTCACAACAATGCCAGTGAGTATCAGGAATCTGTTTTAAATACGTTCTCTTACAGCCAAGGGTACATTGGATGACGTTTCTTCGACAGAATGCTTCATGCATAACCTGAGCACATTGGGCAATAAAATTATGACAATATTGACATCTATATTGACCATCAGGAACATCTTCCTCCCCAACAGCGGCATTGGACCCAACTACTTTAATTGATAATGGCATCAAGGAGTAAACAAACACCGATCTGTCATGGACTTCGTTTCTCCAGATCTTTTCGTTGCTATTGTTTAAATCTTCTTGAATTGAACACCATTCAAATTGATCATATTGATCTCCAATTATGAATTCTCCATTACCAACAATAGATTCTCCCAATTTCACCTCAAATTTTATCTTCAAACCTTGGTCCATTTTCACCCCTTGATGGATATTTGTCTCACTCACATCATTCCATTCCACGGCTCTGGGCCACTTGCCTTCATTAGAGGTCTCATAATCGTCGATCCCATCCAGATCGGTCTCATCAATTAGTAAATCAATGTCCTTATCCACAACGCACACCCTTCTCCCTTTAACTTTGACAACATCAACAACATATTCTTTATCACCAACAGGCAAACAAATTGTATCCCCTGTAGTGATTATGGTATAGAATTGAGGTAGCTTTGCCTCCAAAATGGCCTTCCACTGTTCACCTACCCTTGATCTGGGTTTAATCTCAATAAACGCATCTCGCTCATTGGTTACCTCTGCTAATTCCAAATGTAAAGAGGTTATTCCTTCTGAAGAGATATTTAATCTCTTTTTAATATCCCCCGGTAGGTGAATTTTATTATTCGAGTTGAACTCTTTAACACCAATAAAACACGATGAGTTGATGGTGGAAAGTTGAAATATTAAAGGATGGGGTAGCATTTCATTGTCAAATTTATTAACAATCTCTTCTAACACGAATTCAGGCAAGATAGCCTTATCGGAATGTTCTGGTAAGATCGACTCACCACAATAATCAATTTGCCACATTTATAAGAAGAAAATGTTTGCCATCGGTTAAAAAAAATCAACTCCGAAATGCTTTGCCGATTAACACAGTGTTTTTCTTCAGAAATTGTTGTTTTATTACTAGATAGCGGTATTAGAAGATGGCCAATGGAATTGATTTATGGGATGTTTAATTATTTTGAGTTGAAAGCATGCTTTGAATGTTAATTTCAGTGAAAAAAAGTAGGGTTATCTCTTTCGAGACAGGAGGGCATCCAATGAACTGAATAACATCCATCCTATAGAATTGAATATCTTATAATTTAATTTTCTATTGTAATTTTGACAATATATTTATTGGTATTTGTAGGCTTTAGTAAGCAATATGCTCGGAGTACAAACAAAAAGAAGGTTGCACTTTGGCCGATAATTGAAGTTTTGTGATTCCATTCGACCTAATTTAATTTGCTGCATACTGTATTTAATAGGAGATGCAATTAATAGGTTAGTCCTTTGTTTTCAATTGGTATTTTACTAGCAATTCTGATAATAGTCCAAACTCAACATTATCACGAATCTCGATTGAGGATGTCTATCTCTGCAAACCTTCCACTTTTATTACCAACATTTGCGATATTAAAAGAAATCAAATAGATGGAATACCTTTTCCCTTTTCAAACTAACTTCAATGAATAATGCAATTTCTTCCTGCATGTTTCCATTTTCCATTCAGTGGCTCACTTTTTAATCCCTAAACATCCCAATTGCCACCAAAACCCGAATACTATTTATGGGGTCCCTTTTCCTCCTTCACAGTCCAAAATAGACACCATAATGTTGAGTTTTGTGTCATTTAATTTGTTCGGATTACTCCATCCCCTCACAAAACACCTCTCGGAGCTGATCTTAAATGTTAGCCTTTTACTTGCTATTACAAAATGTCTTCCTCAATTCTGTAATCTCTGAAACGGCTTTTGTTCCAACTGACCTATGTTTAATTGGCCTTACCAATTTCAATTGCAAACCAAGCCATTTCTCGAGACTCAAACCATTTCAATTGGTTTCTTTTCTACATAAAACCTATTGTAGCCTCAATCTCACTACCGATGAAACAAGCGCAAGCTTTTGGGTTTCAGTGAGGATTAGGAATATTATTGATTATTTTTCATGAGCGATATTACACCCATCTCATTCCACCACCATGTCATTCATGTTCCGTTCGCCACTCGACATTGAAATCCACCTCGATGGAGAAGACCAGAGAGAAACGGTGGAGGTGAAAACAGCAAAGGGTAGAAAGGAAACTCTTTTGCTCTACAAGGATGGGGAAACAGTGAAGGGCAGCATAACGTTGAGACCGAGAGATGGCAAGAAGGTGGAGGTTTTGGGAGTCAAGGTTCAATTATTGGGCACGATAGAAACGAGGGGTGACTCCAGTTCCAGTTCGAAGCCAAACCAGAACGATGACTTTTTATCATTTGCACAGGAATTGGAGGCATATAAGGAAATCCTAGGCGTGGAAACTTATCCATTCGAGTTCAGAAACGTGGAAAAGTCGTACGAAAGTTATCGGGGAATCAATGCCCGTTTGAGGTACTACTTAAAGGTCACAGTGGCTCGAAAATCTGCGGATATCATCAGAGAGAGAGAGCTTTGGGTTTATCAATATGTTAAAGAGGAGGAGGCGCCAGAACCAGTAGCATCGAAATCACTGGATAATGCAGGCACCGTGAAGATGGACGTGGGTATTGAAAACTGTCTTCACATTGAATTCGAGTACTGCAAGACAAAATTCCCACTCAAGGGAGTAATAGTGGGGAGGATTTACTTCCTCTTGGTGAGGTTGAAGATTAAGCATATGGAACTATCCCTTATCAGGAGGGAGACTGTAGGGGCAGGACCCCAACAATCCAGTGAGAGTACGACTGTGGTGAGGTTTGAAATCATGGATGGGGCCCCAGTCAAAGGTGAAACAATTCCAATCAGACTCTTCCTCGGTGGGTTCGATTTAGTCCCCACTTACAAGGATATCAACAAAAAGTTCAGCACGAGAACCTTCTTGAGCTTGGTTTTGATCGATGAAGACGGTAGAAGATATTTCAAGCAGAGTGAAATCTCCTTATTCAGAGAGGTATAGATGTGTGTAATATATACAAATAAAAATTGAAGAGCCCATTTGAAGTGACGGTTGGCTTTTGTACAAAGTTAACAGCAAACTCTTGTGGGTGACACTTGTTTTGTATTATAATTATGAAGTTAGTAAATAGGGAAGTAATCATTTGAATAACTTCGCAATTGAAATGGCCCCTTCCTCGTTCTTGTTCAGTACCTTTGCCACAGCTAATTCGAAATCCTCCTGCGTAACATGGATTCTCCTCTCCCTCAAGGCGTACATACCCGCCTCGGTACAAACCCCCTTAATTTCGGCACCGGAGCACCCGTTCATCTTCTCTGCAATCTTCTTCAAATCAATTCCTCTCGTCAAATTCATCTTTCTCGAGTGGATCTTCAAGATATCTGTTCTAGCATTCAAAGTAGGTGGTGGGAATTCGATCTTACGGTCGATTCTACCGGGTCTCAAAAGAGCAGGATCAAGAATGTCCAATCTGTTAGTTGCCATGATGATTTTGATGTCCTTTGAAGACTCAAACCCATCCAATTGATTCAAAAGTTCCAACATTGTCCTCTGGACTTCTGAATCCCCTCCACTGGACCCACCATCACCTCTGGATGAACCAATCGAATCGATTTCATCCATGAAGATGATACTTGGCGCGTGTTGACGTGCCATCACAAACAATTCTCGCACCATTCTACTACCTTCACCAATATATTTTTGCACCAATTCCGACCCGGAAACTCTGATGAATCTACAATCCGTGTGATGAGCCACTGCTCTGGCCAAAAGAGTCTTACCAGTACCGGGTGGCCCGTACAGAATAACACCCTTTGGCTGGGCAATACCGAGTGATTCGAACAATTCCGGATGTTTGACCGGTAATTCAATCACTTCCTTGATTTCCTTGATTTGCTTGTCCAAACCACCCACCATATCATAAGTCGAATCTGGAACCTTCTCCACCATCATCAAGGACACCAATGGATCAACCTTATTTGGTAACACCTTGTGTAGTTCGTAAGAATCCGATTTCAAACACACTCTCAATGATGGTGTAATCGTCTTAATATCAATGTCCTTGGCCACGTTGACAATGTACTTCCCCTCGGGATGGATCTTCACAAGAACCTTGCTTTTACCCATCACTTTCACAACCTCACCAACATAGGATCCAGGCTCCTGAAGGAGCTTCAATTCATCATTTAGATGTCTAACACGAGTGTTCAAAACGTCTCTCTGGGCTTCTAATCTTCGCAGATTTTTCGTCTTAAAGCTAATCTCAAGCTCATAATCTTGAATACGTTGTTCAAAAAAGGATTTGACCCCCCCCTCGTGATGAATGGCCTCTGTCATTGCTCAAATATGATGAAAGAGACGGAACGCCACTCAATTTTCTCAATTGGAAGACGACAACCAAAAAAAAAAGGCATGCTTACATAATCAGAATGCTCAGCATCAAAGTATCAGGGTAATCCGGATTATCAAATCTTTAAAAAGTGACTACAAATGTGAATTTTATATCTTCAAGCTTCTTCCTCATCATCATCCATCAATTGGGAAAATAGGTTTTTACTGCTCTGTCTGGATTCAGATTCCTCCCCCTGTTGTGAGGTGACCGGTGGGGTGGATTGCTGGGATGATCCTCTAGTTGACCTGGATCTGGTATTGACAGAGGTGAACCCATCGTCATGTAGTCCCCTTCTGGCGTTGGCCAAAGAATTGGAAGAGCCCTTTCTTGGACCCAAGTCGCCACTGTTGGATCTGATTTGACCCAACTTGCCAACATCACTCATACCCCATCTAGAGGAGTTTCTGCTCTCATTACGGGTGTTACCTCTCTTGGAGTTTTCCCTCTTTTCAGATTCTCTCTTTTGTTCAACTGCAGCATGAATTTCCTTAATAGTCTTTGGACCGTCCAAAGTCTTACCATCACTCCAGTTAGCTCTGTAGGAGTCTAGAAGATCCATGAGCTTGAATCTGAGACGAGCACCGATCTTTTCATTATTGGTGTAACCCTCAACAATCGAGAAGACATTGGCGGCAATGTTTGGTCGAGAACCGGTCAATCTTGGACCGGCAGTCAATAGAAGTTGTAAAATAGTCTCCAAAGTGTCCTCTTGTGGAGTGTAATCTTCATCCTTTTCTTCACTGTCGTTAGTCATCAACTTCTTCAAGGAGCTGATGAGAATCTCCTCCTTCAAGATACCCAATTTGTATAATTCCGCAATAAATCTCACCAAACCCAAACCACGTCTCTTTGCCTTGGCAATTTCATAATATTCATCCGACATCATCTCGATTTCTAATGGAGAGCCGTCCTCTTTGGTTGGCACGTTGTTTGACCATCCCTTTTCGTATTCCATTTGACATGTCTTCATGATAATTCTATAAGTCAAGTTGGAACCGTTGATCACTCTGTCCTCACCATCTGGACCCTTCACAGTGAGACTCATTTCTGGATCGATTTCACTTAGGAGCTTCTTAACCCATTGTGCGTACATACCGGACCAATGTGGTTCGTCGAAAGCCTTGGCAAATGTGATTTCAATAACCTTATTAAGAGCGTTCTTATCGTCCTCCCATTTCGATTGATTGGCCAGTTCGATCAATTCATCACCAATCACCTCCAAGTTGTCCAAGGTCATCTTGTTCAAGAGGGATTTGGCCTTCTTCTGAACATCTTCATCATCCAGGATCACAGTCACACCATCAGGGGCATAAACCACCTCCTTCTCCACCTTCTTTTGGGATTTTGGAACCCATCTGGTGGTCGACTTTTCTAATGGTTTCACTTCTTCTGGCTTCAATTTCACCATAGGAGTACCGTCCATCTTCTTGATGACTTCTTCCTTCTTTGGCTTTTCTCTTCTGCTGGAATCTCTACCGGCTCTCTTACTGGCTTGACGCTTTTTCGAGCCTGTTCTAGAACCTCTTTCGTATTCACCTCTCACTGTACCTTGTCTAATAGAGCCGTTTCTGTTACCTGATTTACCCTTTGAGTTGTTTCTGGCTGCTTCCTTTGCTTGGTAAATTGCCAAGAGACCCGGGTGGTTATCCTTCCATTCTTGATCCACCTTGAAGAAACATGGTTCTGCGAATTGTCTCAAGAAGTTTGGATCGTAAGTTTTCTTCTTTCTTCTCGAAAGGGATTCTGCTGGCAAGACGGTATTCTCTGGGTAGTTAAAGGTGTAAACGTTGTTCACTGGTTTGGCCGTCTCTAAATGAGCAAGAAATGCGGTAAGGGTTGGACCGGGGATTACCGGCTCCTCAGTTGCTGGCTCTTCAGTCTGTGCTTCCTCCTTGGCTTCAACAAGCTCCTTTATGCTTTCTTCGGAGGCAGGTTCCTTGGTTTCTTCTGAAACAGCTGCGGTTTCCTTACTTTCCTCACTAGCTTCGGTAGTGGTCTCTTCTGCAACTTCGGTGGTGCTGGATTCCTCAACTGAAGTTTCTGGAACTGGCTCCACAGTCTTTGAAACTGGTTCAGAAACCTCTGCAACGGTCTCTTCCTTAGTTTCTGGAACACTCTCCTCCTTAATTTCAACCCGGGCTTCTTCAGTAGCAACCACAGGTGGTTCTTCCTTCTTCAATTCTGCGGTCTCTTCCGCCTTGACAGACAATGCCTTTGCTTCCGCCTCTGCCTTGACCTTTGCTTCTGCCTCTGCCTTGGCCTCGGCTTCTGCCTTGGCCTTCTTCTCAGCGGCTCTCTTAGCAATGGCCTCTCTGAATGCCTTCTTAGCATCATCTTCTTCCGCCTTTTTCACAGGTGCCACAGGTGTAGCCACTGGCACGTACCCGGACATGTATTGTTGTTGCGAGGACATGTTGTCGTAGTAGATCTGCTGTGGCATCATCTGTTGTCCGTAGTAGCCTTGGGGTGGGACGCTTTGGGCCGCATACTTATAGTAATTTGGTTGATAGCCTTGATTTTGGTATTGTTGCTGTTTCGGGTGCTTGTTAGCGCCTGACTGCTGGTCGTGTTGGTCTGTCATTAGGAACGGGTTAGACCTTGAGGAAAGGAGAAAACGTCTTCCACTTTGAATGAAAAATTTCATAAAAATTTTTTTTAATAATTCGTTTGATTTTATAAAAGGGTAAAAATGAAGGGCTTAGGAAGCATATAAAGGGGTAATGTTGGGTTCAATGGAAACCTTTGATTTATTTCCATCCGGTAGATACTTTTTTTAAAAGAAAAGTGGACGGGAGGAAAAATGAGCTTATATGCTCAGCAGTATCGTTTGACAATTCTTAGGCTTAAAATTTGAATTGAGGTAGATCTATAGACAACAAAAGATGCTACATACCCAAAAGAACTCTAAATGGTACTGGTCTCTACCACCAGTTGAACAAACTCGTTAATTGGGTTTTTCGAGAACTTGCTGGTATCACCAATGAATAATAACTTTTTAATACTGATATTGATCTTGCCGTCCTTAAAAACGGCTTTCAAGTCATCCAAGACCCGGGAGACACCAACATCATCAAAGAATTTGGCCTTGGTCACAACCGCGGCCAATTGAGTCAAATCTGATACGTTGTTGACGTAGATTTCATCGTTGAAACAATTCAACATGTCCAATCTCTTCAACGTTTCGTAATTACTGGTGGTGGCAATAACAATCAACCTGTGACCCTCTGGGGGATTTGTAGTCATTCTGGTCATCAAAGCTCTCAAAATAGTCGAACTGAATCTAGGTCCTATTGGAACATAATCGATGAGAGCTTCCACGTTATCAACGATCAAAATGTTGAGTGGAGACTTGTACGCATCTCTGAAAACGTTGTCAATGTGTTGCACCTTGGCAGATTCCGACATACCCACCATATCAGTGGCACTCACCATCTTGATGAAGGGGAACTTGGAGTCTAGGGCCAATTTGGCAGCCAATGCCGTTTTACCACTACCAGGTGGACCGTGCAATAGAAGTGAGGAGAAGTTAAACTTTTCCGACTTGGCCAATTGGGTTATATCCCTTTCAACCCTGCTAATAATATGCTGAATGGATGAGGAGTATTCAATGATGCCGTTTTGGACACATTTGTGCAAATCTTCCTCGTTGACACCAAACGCAGGCTTGACTTCCAATAGGGCGTTCTGAAAACAGAACATGTCCACAATCGTGTTCTCAAAATCCTCACCCTTGATCGTGGATCCAATGTTGATGTGCTGGTTAAGGGCAAAGGAACCTGCCGATTTGATCAAACCTTCAATCTCAGCACCCGAGAAGTTCTTTGTCAATTCCGCCAATTTCTTCAAATCAACGTCATCCGCTAGTAATCCGTTTTCCCTCATTGTCTTCGTCTTGATTTTCAAGATCTGCAATCTACCCTCCTCGTCTGGCAAATGGATCTCCACCTGAACCTCGAATCTTCCCGGTCTCAACAACGCCGAATCAATCAAATCCTTTCTATTCGTCATACCAATCACCAAAATGTTGTTCAATTGGTCCACACCGTCCATCTTGGCCAAGAGTTGATTGACAACGTTGTCTGCAACACCCGTACCGTCACCTCTGCTACCTCTTTGTTTGAAAACGGAATCTAATTCATCAAAAATGATGATATGAAGACTCGAAGCATCACCCCTCTTCTTTTGTTCATCTTCTGCATCCTTGAATAGATTTCTGATGTTCTCTTCACTGCTACCCACGTATTTGGAGAGAATTTCTGGACCATTGACAATCTTGGGTGGCTTTGCATTCAACATTTGTCCAATTTGTCTGGCAATGAGCGTTTTACCCGTACCAGGTGGACCGTATAACAATAAACCCTTAACGTGATGAATCCCCATTTTTTCGATGACCGAGGGAGGGAAGATTCTCGAGGCAAAGGCTCTTCTAAAGATTGCCGTGAATTCCTTATCCAACCCACCAATTCCCATATCTTCGAACTTGAAATCCGGCTTAAACACCGAAGTCTGTGGAGCCTTCCTACTTGCCTTTAACTTCACCAAGTCACTGAAAAAGTGGACCTGGGAGGTTTCCATAACAATACCCCTGTTGCCCATTGTCTTGCCACTCACACCGGAGTCATTGCCAGTTTCACCTAACTCGATCACCTTTGTAGAAGAAACCACTATTTGGAAGTAAGCCCCTTCAAATTCAAAGAGAAGAATCTCCGTTGGAGACAGAATGAACCCATTGAACTTCTTCACAAAGGCTTCTGCAAGGGCATCACTGTCATACTCTCTTGTAGTGGCTCTGCCCTTATTCCAGGGTTGGATTTCCACGTTTACCTCACCTAAATATCCACCGTTGAATTTGAACACTTCGACGTGGATCTCCTCGTCTTCGCTCAATTTCCCCCAGAATCGCTGATGACCACTCATACCGAGTGTCCCGGGCATTGTCTTCGTGCTTGCCTTTGTCAAAAACACATATTGATTGTTCACAATCACAAACTTATCCCCTGAGAAGTCTTGCGGGTTCACCGCAACGCAATTTGATTTCGCAATTTCGTTATCTGGTGCAGCCTTGACGCTCAACACCCGCTGGGTTGGTGGATTCTTCCTGAACGGTAAATTGTTCATCTTATTCAGAGAAAGAGGGTGGTGAGTGATGGAGAGTACTTTTTTCGCAAGAATGATTAAGATTTATAAATAAAATAAATCTCAGGAAGAATACCTGATCTGATGCCTGTATTCATTGAAACCGGAACAATGAGTTGATTCCAATGGTATAACTTTCATGATG
Source organism: Saturnispora sekii (assembly GCA_030563565.1). Classification (NCBI taxonomy): domain Eukaryota; kingdom Fungi; phylum Ascomycota; class Pichiomycetes; order Pichiales; family Pichiaceae; genus Saturnispora; species Saturnispora sekii. The sequence goes on from JAJMJM010000029.1 coordinate 101,415, forward strand.
ATAAAACTATCATGAAGGGAGTAAATGGAAGAATTTATTTATTTTAAAAACGTTGAAATTATTCCCAGAAAATATGATCAAGTAGTAGAAAATGACGGTGAACTACGTCCAAGCATGAGACTGTCGATAACGTGTTTGTTTTTGTCAAAGATTGCTTGAATCGAATTGGATATATCAAAAAATTTCATTTTTCTTTTTTGATATAAACAGTGAGGTAAATGGGTGAATCAACACCGCTGGTGACTCCTATAGAGGAGGAGCGATTTATAGGAGGATCAGCAAGAGGTTTGCTCTTTGTTTCGCTTTTTTCTCTATGTTTTCTCTCGTCAGCAGACTCCACAATGGTGTCCACACTTCTGGGACAAATCTTGCACGACTTGCAGTCCCAAACAAGGATTTCGTGGGTGGCCACCTCGTACTTGTTGGCCTGTGCCACATTTCAACCGCTTTTTGGTAAATTGAGTGATGTTTTTGGGAGAAAGGCGATGATTCTATTGTGCATTACGTTGTTCACGTTAGGATGTTTTATCTGTGGCTGTTCTCACGATTTGAACACCTTGGTTGTGGGTAGATTCATCACTGGTATTGGTGGGGGTGGATTGAGTTCCTTGATAACAATTGTGATGTCCGACCTGGTGAGTTTACGCGATAGAGGCCTGTACAACGGTTACATTGGAATCTTTCTTGACACGGGCGCTATTTCCGGCGGAGTGTTAGCAGGTGTCATTGATAGACTTTGGGGGTGGCAATGGGCGTTTTGGTGTCAAGTGCCCATCTGTGTGGTCATCGGACTGATTATTTTCTTCTTTTTTGAATTGGATTCCAAAGATGAGACGAGCCATTGGGAGAAGTTGACCAGCATTGACTGGATCGGATCGTTGATCTTGACCACATCGTTGTTTTCATTGTTACTCGTTGCCAGCGTCAAAATGAGCACGGGTCTGTCGATAGCCTTGGGGGGTTATTGTCTTGTGGGATTCACTACCTTCTACTTTTACGAGGCCAAATGTGGAAATGCTATCATTCCAGTCCAGCTCCTTCACAATCCAACTATCTTCATTACATGCATTAACTGGTGGTTCATGTGTTCCAATTTCTACACCTACGTCTTCTATCTTCCCTTCTATTGGTCTTCAGTTCAGGGCAAAACCTCCCTCCAGTGTGGTTACCTCTTCATCCCATCCACAATCATAAGCACTCTTGCTGCACTTTTCACGGGATGGATCTTGAAGATCCAGGGCCGATTCAGACCCCTTCATTTGGTGGGTGGGGCACTCATCGGTGTTGGTAGTATCATTGTCTACACCATTAAGCCTGAATCAAGCGAGGTGTGGGATTCTGTAATTTCTCTCCCTCTGAGGTTCGGCACCACGATCAACCACACGGTCATGTTAATTGCCATGTTGAGTAGCGTGGATTCCTCACAACAGGCCTTGGTGACAAGTATCCAATACGGGTTCAAGTCGATGGGCAGCACAATGGGTCTTGCGATTTCCAATTACGTGATGCAGACAACTCTTGCCAGTGGTCTCACTGCCAGTGAGGGGATTGCTTTGCCAGAGGGGTGGACTCTGGACACGTTGAGGAGCGTCTTCGAGGAGGCAAAGAAGGACCCTCAATTGGCGTGGAAGATGCCACCTCTTGTTCGAGAGGCCATTCTGGGCTCATACAATGCGGCAAACCATTGGGTGTTTATGTGGCTGGTGATCAGTGGCTGCACATGCTGGTTGATGGTCTATTTGACCCCTAAACGTGAGGAGGAGTTGTGATCGACCCTTGGATGCTGAGCATGCCGAGCAATCCAAACCCTCCTCTATTTAAATAGGGTTTGAGAACATTTTTTCTCTCCTTTTTCAGACCACTTTCTTTTCTTGAGAAGCTCCAGATGTGATGTGGCCTGTGGGTCCTTCAATTTGGACAATCTCTATAAAACTTCTAACATGATGACTTTTTAAGCATAGTTCAACTGACAATTATGAAGACCAAAATCATCAGAAATTAGTCTTTCACCCCTATCTGACGTTAGAAACCAGTAAAGTATAAATCATGCCTGGGGCTTCAATGCATACATTCTAATTGGGTATAATTCCCTTGGCATGCCCTTCTGTAAATCTGTTGCAATCAACTTCCATCCTGCCAACTCGAATATTCTTCTGAAGCTGGCATCGCTTCTGGTCTTACTTGAATCCACTTCGTCAAAGATATCTTCCACAGGGGCGTTATTTTCCTTGATAACTAACAGTCCGTTGCTTTGTAACCCCACCTTGCACTGATCCAGCCATTTAACCATATCTTCATCGGTCAAATGACCCACACACCATTGACACCAAATGAGTGAATATCTCGCCTCCTCTGCAATCCAATCCTGCATTCCCATATGATAGATGTCTCCGATTTTTCCTTCCTCCATCAGGGGCCCAATTTCCACCTTCATCTGATCGATGAAGGATTGCACTGGTTCTAAGAGATCTATCTTTTCACACACTTTATGTAACAAATCCCTCGTCACTCTACCAATTCCGGCACCCATCTCAATCCCATACTTCACCTTTCCTTGGTCTGCCCCCCAACGAGTTCTCAATTTACGCAGAAACGTCATCGAACCAACAATATCCGTCTTTGGAACCGATGTGGATTCCCCAAACCCACCTAAAACCCCGTCCACCGTTGCAGGAGTATTGGCCCAATACTCCACCGCGGCCTTGTAATCGATCTTCCCATCCATATCATTACCAACGTCACCCATGACTATCTAACTAGGAAGAAGAGACCATTCAAGAGAAGGAAAAAAGACCCGAGACGATCACGTGATGGCTGTTTGCCGCCAGCTTACGTAATCCGCATTTATCATTTTCTTCCTCCAACGTCCATTTTCGACGCTGAAAATTTCCTCCATCATTGACCTTCTCGTTTCTTCAAACTAAAGCGACGTATGAGTTTCAAGCTTTTGGATATTATCAAACCAGTGGAAGGATTGGTTCCTGAAGTGGAGTTGCCACTGGAACGCACGTCTTTTGATGATAAGATCGTTTACACAATCGGTACTTGTGCAATCTACCTGTTGACCTCATTACCATTATATGGTGTTAAGGCGAAGAATGTGGTGGATCCGTTCTATTGGACCAGATTTGGTGTTGCCAGTGATAGAGCCACATTGTTGGAATTGGGGTTAGTTCCTGTGATCACGTCTGCTCTCTTCTGGCAGATCTTGGCCGGTGGCAGATTCATCAAGGTCAACTTCAACAAAATTGCAGATAGACAAAGATTCCAAACTCTGCAAAAGGTGACCTCGATTTTCTTGGGGTTTGTCTATGCGGTGGGGTTGGTTTTCTCCGGGTACTTCGAATCCGTGGACTCTTTTGCCAATAACAACGGTTCCTTCTGGTTAAACGCGTTGATCATCACACAGTTGACATTTGCCACCGCATCTACCACCCTTGTTTGCGAAGTGTTGGAAAAGGGATACGGTTTTGGACCTGCAATTTTGGCATTCTTGTCAATCCACTCAGCAACCAAGTTGGCCGGTGGTATTGCGGGTATTGTTCCTTCACCATTAGCAAAGGAATTGAGGGCCGAGGGTGTTTTTCTTCAATTGATTAACAACTTTTTCTCGAACCCATTCAAGGCGGTCTACAACGCATTTTTTAGAACAGATGAGCTCAACTTGACCCAAATCTATCTCGCCTTGTTGGTTGCAGGTGCATTGTTATACCTTTCCAACTTTAGACAGGACATTTCCATCAAATCTTCCAAGGTGAGATCAATGGTGTCGACCTACCCAGTGAGATTGTTCTACTGTGGTGCTCTGCCATTGATCTTCTCATGGACCGTGATCTACAACTTGCACTGGGCTGTCTACGTCTTCTCCAACACCGTTGGCCAACTTCCATTCTTGGCCAAATGGGAAACAAACGTCATGACTAACGAATCCAACTTGGTGGGCGGTCTGCTTTACCTTCTATCTCCAGTTTGTCACTCCAACAACCTCCTCTTGAACATTTTGAGACCACTTGTCTTCACCGTGGTCTTTGCTGCATTATCAACCTTATTCAGTATGAATTGGTACACCATGGCTGGTTCCGGTGGTAAGGATCTTGCACGTCAATTTAAGGACCAGGAAATCACCGTTGTTGGCCACAGAGACGCAACCGTTTCACGTGAACTCAACAAGATGATCAGCCAGGCCTCTGTTTCCGGTGGCTTGATCTTGGGTGTCCTTGTCGGTGGTGCCGAGTCCCTCGGCCTCTCCCAAGGTTTGGTGATGGGTGTCAGTATTGGGTTGTTGAGTGGTTTGGCAATCCTTGAGACCGTCATCTCCGATTTGCAACAAAACGGCGCAGCAAACACACAATTTGCTCAAGTCTTTGGTCAATGATCCCCCCATACCATTATATACATAAATTTACTATATATTAGTGCTAATAAAAAAGAATTTGATTTGTACACCTCTCTTCTCTTGGATGTTGAACGTCAAATCTATAACGAGGTTTTTCACCGTTTCGTTTGCCCGTAGTTCTGGCAAGGGTGGTCAACATGTGAATACGACCGATTCTAAAGCCATCATCAAATTGAGCCCTGACGAGTGGACAAGATCAAGAGGGAAATGGATCCCGGAGAAAAGTTGGGATAACTTGATGTTAAACTTCAAAGAAAAGATCGAAGGCAAGCGATTTCCTTACTTCACCAACAAGATGGGCGTTTTAATAACGAGCGAGTTGACTAGGGTCAGAAATGACAACTTGAATGATTGTTTTACTAAGTTTTGTAGGGAGGTAGAAAAGTGTAGTCGACCACGAGAAGAGATCACAGAGGAGACGAAGAACAGGTGGAAGGAGTTGAATAAGAGAGACAACCAACGAAGATTGCAAGATAAGAAGCGAAAAGGTGAGAAGAAAAAGAGCAGAAAGGTTGGCCTGGACTAGAGAAACAACATTTGTAATGATTAACGAAGATAAACGGATAAAAATGAATTGAGCCACCGCATCGTATAGTATTGGGGTTTTCTACGATTTAAAAGCATATAAGATGAGAGATTAAATCCACATAATAACATTTTACTTACTGGAATTCCAAAGATCCTGCAAGGCCATCCAACTTGTGATCACACCAAATGAGCCCAAAGCCTGCTCGGAGATGCCCAAATCCGTGACCTGTGAGAGGGCGATTGGCAAATCTAGCAATGTTTTCACCGTGGCCCTTTGAAGCCTGACACTCTTTTCCTTGTTGCCGTCCTTGGCCACAATCGACATCATCTGCCATTGTCTGATACAACCAAACAAACTCATTAAGAGGCCTAAGGACCAGGCAATAGCCCCCCATCTCTTCAATTGAGATGGCCCCTTCCAGAGATTGAGTAAACTCAAATATTGAGCCGTATCTAACGAGAAGTAGATTCCCATTGCCAATTCTCTCCAAACATTGAACCACTTCAAGATCGGGTCCATCAACTCATCCTTGATGAATTTGACCGCGTTTCTCAAATGGGTCAATGCCTTGAGCGCTCTCAATGGTTTTCTAGCCATCATCAACTGGGTCTGGAGCGGCTTCAATTGGAAACCCCTTGCGTTCAATGTTCTCACAGAGTACTGCAATAATCTGAGAATCTTCTCTCTCGAGTTGGAATTGTCAAGAAACTTCACCAATTGGGTGTAGACTGGGTGCACCGTAATATCCATCTTTATTGATAAAGAACGGGAGGTGAGTAACAATAATTTTTGACCCCCTCCACCTATTTTCATGTCGGTAGAAATCCACTACTGTGTCAAGTGCCAATGGATGCTCAGATCAGCGTGGCTTCAACAGGAGATCCTATCCACCTTTACTAAGGAGGAGGGTGTGATTAAATCAGTGGCATTACATCCTTCATGGGAGGCAGGAACTTTTGTTATCAAAGTCAATGGAGACACGGTTTGGGATAGAAAGGTTGATGACGGGTTTCCTCAAGCAAAGGTGTTGAAGCAGAGAATCAGAGATAAGTTGCAACCCGGGAAGAACTTGGGTCATAATGATAAGAAGATGCCAAGTGATGGGATTCCAGTTGCAGAAGCAAGAATCAGTGAGACTCCGGCCACATCGGTGAAAGACTTTGGGTCTCCGAAATTGAATGCCAAGGGCCACACTTTTTGCGAGGAATGTGTCCAAGAGTTGCCTCCTGCTTGGGAGTTATAGTATGATGAATGACAATATTATGAAGGTAAAGAAGATCCAAATCACGTACTTGACCCAAACCCACCAATTAAAGTAGGATAACTTTGTCTTTTTCTTCAATTGGGCGAGTATAACATCCTGTTTATTAATACCTCTTTTTAACCTCTCTAAATTAGCATTTCTTTTTGTGTTCAACATTTGATAGCACTCGATGAGAGAATCTTTTAAGGATGAGGATCTTGATTTTAGACAAAGAACCTCCAATTTTTCGATCCTCTGCTGTATTAACTTGTATTGGGCATCTTGTGGAGTTTTCTGCAATAACTGGTTGAATTTCGTTAGACCCATAGTTTCATCCATTGGGGGACCACTTTCTACCAATTCAAAAACGGATTTCTGCAACAACCGTCGCATTAGCTCTTGGAACTCTGTCCAATCGATCTTCTGGTACTTGGGTGTATCGATGATGAATTCGATGAGAAAATCCCTCTCTTCTAAAGTTAAGACGTTTCTGTTCATATAGAGCTCTAAAGCATCGAAGAATTCCATAATATCGCTTAATAAAACCGTTTTTTCATTCTTACTTACCCTGTAAAAGATGTCCTTGCAAATGTTCATGTTGAATCCAAAAGACTTTCGTTTTTACAGCCGTCACATTAATCTTTGGTAAAATAACACTTCTTGATCTTGATTACGTGGGCATAGGTCACGTGACATCCCACATTACGTAACTACGTTCTTTTCTTGAACAATAAATGGGTTGACAGCTTAGAAGATCTTTATTGGGAAATGAATACATGGATGCTCATCTAAAGTTGTTCAGATTACTTAGGGGCTGTTGATTAAACCTTCGTTTGGTGATGGTGTTCAATGAGCCCGGCGGTAATTCACAGATTGCTGTATCTCCCTCCCGGTTAGCTGTGCATGTTATCAATACCGGGGTGACTATTAGGGCTATGGTATTTCAGCAATCATGTCTCATCAACAATCCATTGTGATATATTTTTGTTAGCATATACACGCTCAGATACGATCCATAACTCTCGGCACATACTTATTACCGATTTTCCATGCTGAGCATGTAGATCAGAAGCCCCGTGTTACGTAACCACGCCGGATTTAACATAAAAGCGCTCAGTGAGCTAACATCCTCCACAAAAAGACAAATTTTGTAAATCTGTTACCATCATTCCCCCACCAATACTCCAAATTGATACCCATCGGTTTACACTAGCTTGGCACCCAATTTAACGGTCATTCGCTGACCGAAAAAAATAAACATTAGTGCCCCATAAGGCATTTCGGCACCGCCTGCCGTTAGTTGACATTGGGCATCAAAAGGCATTCGACAAAAATTGCCATTAACAGAAGGTGCCAAAATGCGCATGAGCACAGGATAATCTAGGTCTGTCTAAGCAGGTTGCAAACTCAACCTGACCTCTAATATTGTAGAACCGGAGCTGCATGGAACAATTCGGTTGAATGTCATCAATAACACGTTTCTTTTTCTGGTGCCGAATAAAATTTTTCACGCAGAGGGCATTGCAGTCATGGGATCACCCAATTTGAAGCGGGACACAGATCGGGTCATTTCTGGTACCATTTACTGATAGTAAACTCTATTTGTCCTCATATCGGATAGGCTTTATATTCTTCCTATATTGTGCAGAAAAATTGGCCCAAAAGGGACAGGAACAGGCGTTTAATAGGGTCATATATAATTCTGCTCAGAAATTCCTTATCTATTGAAATACTATATATAAATCTGGATTCCCCTCTTACTTTCCCCTGTTTTCGGTAAGAACTCCTTCGTCAATGTCGTTTGTTAAGAAGATAATATATCAGACGAACACCTCGAGTGAGGGTG
>JAJMJM010000030.1:0-106184 GCA_030563565.1 Saturnispora sekii
TGATCGTGGTTGTTGGGAATGGGGTGACCACCACAACTTCCGTGGTCACATCACCGTCTGACTTGGTATACGTGGACAGCGTCGTGTACTCAGAGGAACCTGATGTGATCGTGGTTGTTGGGAATGGGGTGACCACCACAACTTCCGTGGTCACATCACCGTCTGACTTGGTATACGTGGACACCGTCGTGAATTCAGAGGAACCCGATGTGATTGTTGTCGTGCCTAGGCAATAGGTTCCAAAGGGAACAAAATCCACAACATAGGAATAAGTGACACCATTTGGTTGGGTTGTTATTTCGGTTGTTAGGTACGCAGTAGTAAGAGAACAATCTGTGGAGGTGATTGTTTCAATAACTTGGGTGACAGTTGTTGCTGAGCAGTTGTCATCATCCTCTGGTTCAAGCAAGTAATCACTCAAATCAGTCAACTGGTTGTTATCAGGATCAACAATGGTAAATGACAACAAAGCTTGAGTGGCAATATTGACGTAAACAATTCTAAGTGGAAAGTAGAGACCTTGTTCAAGGTAAATGAGCCCACTACTAGCTGATGATGGTTCTGTGAGGTAACCCGCGTAGACAAGAAAGTCGTCCGCCACAGTCGAAGGGAGACTTCCTATAGTAACATCACCAGTACAACATAAGAAGGCACCATCTCCTAAAAACACCATCACACCGTCATCCACTTTGGTTAGCACAAAGAGATATAACCCGGTAATTTGAGGGCGGAAATAACCCGTATATTCGAATAAGAAATTGTTGACGAGCACATTCATTCCATAAATCTGGGAATAAGAAGTTACAGTGTAAGGTCCGGTGTAACGAATGGTTGCGTTGGTGACCCCGGTTGCAGTTGAGTAACAGGTGTAACTTAGGTAACCGGAGGCCATGAATCCTGAAGATGTATATTGGTAATTCGAACTTCCTGGATAACTATAATATTTCACTTTAAAACCCGTCTTAAGGCTTGCGTTGTTGATTTCACATGCACTCACTGTTCTTTCTGTTGTATTTTCCGTCTTGAGGGTGGGTTCTGTTGTAGTTGCTGCTCTTCCAAGAGCTGAAAATGAGAGTAGAACCAATAACGTGGTAATTATCTGCTGCATTGATCAATCACCTTATCATAATTTTGGGAGTGTGCGAGGGGTGGGCATTAAGTCTACTTTATATCCCATAATTAGTCGCCCTATTTTTTGTTTAAAAGCAACCGTGACATCATAAAAACGACATGCATCATGCAAGACACAATAAAGAAAGATAATTCATAGAAGAAAACACATCATCCCAAAAATGGAAACTCCAATATAACCGATGGTGATACATCAAAACGCTGCTACGAAAGAGGGGCGATGCGCCTGATTTCAAAGAATTAAAGCCTTTAAAACATCATGGACACAATTCTGACCTTGATAGCCTTTAGAAACGATGCATCTCATAGCCCACATTAATTATGGGCGTTCGAGTAATCAAAACCTTCCCAACGCCTCTTTACCGGTCCTATAGGCTTTGCTAAATGGTTTGAAGCGTTAGTAAGATGCCTAAATTAAAGAAACTTATCGCCATCAGAGAGTGCAAAAAAGCTTGAACATGACAGCATAGTCAAAGCATTCAATTGTGTATTTAAACTGCAAGACATCAGGCCACCAAAACGCGGACATAATTTGTAACAAAATAAAGATGCATTATGGGTGACGTTACATGCGGTCGTGGCATCAGCTGACAAGATGAGTCTTCGGGAGTCCTCTAATATGAGTGTGCCGGCCGAGGCAAGTTTCTGTAGTACTAAAATACAGGTTCTCCACAACCCATTCAGACATTTATTGTTCAATTATATGGCGCAATAGTGGCATCCCAACAATGTTTTCCCCTTTAATCGGCTTTAAATAAGCTATCTATCAACATCTTCAGCGCAGCCATTTTGAGAGTTCACATCACGATCATCTTCCGCTAAGTTTGGTCAATTTTGCATGAAATTGAACTCCATGAGTAAATTCCAAGCGACATTTCTGATGGGGTAGCATGTTCTCAGTCACTGGGGACACTTGACCACTAAAATACACTCATACTGAAGGCTTTCTTGGCAATTTGGTGACAAGCCACTCACCAGCCATCGACATGCTTACGTAAGCGGTTGTCCCGCATTCAGAATATTGCTCATGATGCAGGAAGCTGACTCAAAACTTGGGAGCCAATAAAATAGATGGTTTATTGGTTAAAAGTTGATGAATTAAAGCTTAAATTGCAGTCATACCCACAAGTAAGTTCTTTTCTGTGTTTGTTTTGAGCGTCACTCTTCCTAATTTGAGGCTATCAGGGTCAGATATTTGCTGCATCACAGATGAATGGATTGTTCGATGTCCGTTGCTTACTTCCGGTCTTTCTGAAATCCCCTGCTTAGGCTTATAAAATCATTGAATAATTAATCAACGCAAAGCAGACCATAATCTCTAACAGTTAATATGGTATGCCGCCTATTTGGGCATTACTGCACCACTAGTCGAAAAGTCTTAAGAAATGAGCCAAAACTCCGGCCACAAGTATTTTCACTCCAAATCAGACTTATCTGATGGCTTCCAAAAGCAGATTTTTCAACTGCTGATGACCAATTGATCGTGTTCCTAAAAATATCCGTCACAACAATCAGAAATATTGAACCTGGTGGCCACGAGTGGATGGTACCCCCCACACACCCTTTTCAACCACCCTTGAACTGCTTGGTCAACCTCATCCTTGACGCTAACCCCTCATCTAAACAAACCACCTGATCCGCCCCCTTCTTGACGCCATCTTCCATTATACGAGCCCTCACCTTGCGTATAAAACCCATTCCAAGCTTGGGAAATGTGGTCGGGTGAAAGCTGTGTTGATTCCCTTGGAATGATCACCTTAAAGGTATCACTCGTGTAATCTCTTCTGATTGTGGAATTCGAGTTTGTTTCTGCCTGCACCAAGGATTCGTAAAATGTGGGAATGGAAGGTCTTTCAACAGTCAAATCGCCCTCACTTAGCGCCGTTTCGTACGACTGCATCTCTTCGATGAACTTCAATTGCAGTGTAACCTTCACTTCCGCTTCTCTGCGTTGAACCTCCTTAGCACGTTCTACAATCTGGCCCACAAACACCTTGCCCACACCGGCAATGATTTTCGCAAAATCGTTCGGTATGTTGATTCCAGTGGCACCGTTCACCAACTTTCTGATTCCGTTGATGTTCAAATTTGATCTTCTGAACGTTTCGTATCGACTCTGCTGATCGTTGTCCATTGTCTCCATAAGAAGCTTCTGAAGCTCATTCATCGATAAATCCAACGACATTTCCTCGGGATCAATCCCAAACAGTTCGAGCAAGTCACCAAAGTCCTCACCGTCCGATTCGTCGCTTTCCACGTGAATTCCGTTGTCTTCCTCCCTCTTTTTTCGTAAAAGCTTCTGAGACAAACGGGTCTCCTTAATTTCGTCATATCTTTCGTCAAGAAACTGGTATGCCCTAACAACGTCCGGTTCTCTGTTTCTTTTCGACTCTTTAAACGTTGTATGCCGTCTAAGAGGTGTCTGAGACCGCGGTTTTTGAATCTCCGCCTGTGAAATAATCAGTTCCACCTCAGGGGTGCCTTCAATCGAGCTGACCGACGAGATGTTTGCCTGTAGCACCCGGTCCAGTTCATTTTGCGAAATCATCTCTTGTTTTTGTCGTTTTGGGTCCATTTCTTCCTCAATTTCGTCCGCTTGTCTTTTCAACTGCAGGTCCAAGTCCTCTTGCGACGGTGGCAATTCTTCACCTGCGATTGGTTCCTCAAAAGGTGTCATTTCTACGCTTCTTTCCACTCTCTACAAGGATCAAACATACTCGAGAATTTTTCGTCCACAGATGAAGGCTATTCATCACCAATTTATGAGTGCTAAACCTGGTGAGGCGGCGACTTGTAGGATTTGTCGTTGCGAGGACACTGTGGACCAACCATTGTTTCACCCCTGCAAATGTAGAGGCAGTATCAAGTGGATTCACCAAGATTGTCTTCAATCTTGGTTGGAGCATTCAAACAAGGATACATGCGACATTTGCCACACCAAATATGAGTTTCGAGATATATTTGATTTGAATACGCCGTCTACACCCCCTCTGGGGCTTATTGCAAGGCAAATGATGCAGAAATTGACACAAGTCCAATATCAGTTGGTGAAATATTTGTTGATGGTAGTCTGTGCCCTTATAGAGGTTCCACTCTTTGTGAATGCGGTGGATAGAATCACAGATTGGCAGTTATGTGTGGCTGCTCCGGAATTGGGAATGTACAGCGGGCTGATCTACGGTTATCACAATCCTACGAGTGAAAGCAGTCTTTCCAATGTCTTGAAGATTGCAGAAAACTCCATCTTCAGAGGTATTCTTATTGGGATTGGTTATTTTGTCACTATAGGGGCAATGGTACTCATTCAGAGCTCAATCGTCTCCGATGACGGGTTCAAGAAAATCCTCCACAAGAAAATTGGAAGGGATCTCAAACCGTCTTTGGAAGACCTGGTGAACCGAAGAAACCAAAACTTGCAAAACCAGGGCGTGGAAATCAGAGGTGTTCCCAACCGTCCGGATATTGAGAATCTGGTGAATATGCAGAGATTGTTGGACAGGGTTGGGGATGACAGATTTATACAGCCCGATAGGGATGATTTTGGAGAAGAAATGAACAATCACGAGGATATTGAGGAGGGTTTCACGGAAAGCGATTTCTTGCATATTGTAAACGGTATTAACGAAGCCGAAACCGAAGATAATGATCCTAATAGCCCATTGACGGAAGCTGCTTCACACATAGTCGAAGATTTAAGACAAAGGGTAGAAGAAGAACGTCGTTTAAGACAGGAGGCAATCCAGAGAAGACAAGAAAGAGAGAGACAAGAGAGGCAGCGACTGCTGATGGAAAGAATCGAGAGAATGAGAGCGGAACAGCTGGAAAGAATCCAAGAACAGAGACAGCAGGAACAAGAGGAGAATGATGAAGCAAATGACTTTTGGGGCGGACCAAAGAACATTGCATTTATTTTCCAGGCAACTATCCTCATCAATCTTGTGACATGTGCCGTCGTCATCACATTGAAATTGATTCCGGCCGTGATTGGGCTGATTTCAATGAAATTCTTCGACAACGTGATTGTCTCCACATTGAGGTTTGCAAGAGATCAATTTTTAAAGACCAATGTGGGGTCGATATCTGTGCTGAAATTGACTTCTCTCGTCGTCCAATCAGGGGTTGTGGAGATGATGAAGTCGATTCCCGAGAAGTCATTGGCAATCAAACTGTCATTGGACTTTCTAACCAGAAACCTGGTGGAACCCTTGTGCACTGCCTTCATTGATTGCTCTGCATGGAAACCAACTAATACCTTCAGCTCGAAATTCCTCATGATGGCGTTTGGTTACCTGACCATTGGATCCCTCATTGGTCTCACCATGAAAAGAATGGAAAACTCCTGTACGCCTACCAATCCCCTCACAGGAAATTATCGGTCTCTGTACATCATTCTACTTCAGTTAACGTCCGTCATCAAAGTTCTTATTTTGATGGCAATTGAATGGGCAGCATTTCCATTCTATAGCGGATATTTGATCCAATTTGGTCTTGTTGCATTTTCCTCCGATACGGTCTACACAATCCAAATACCCCAAAAGTTGATATTGGGTAACCTTCTCGGCGCCATCCCGATCTGGTTTATGGGCACCTTCTTCATGTACTTTTTTGCCGCATATGTGGGAATGATCAGAAAGCATATTTTTAGATCCGGGGTTCTCTTTTTCATTCGACCTTCAGATGATCCTGACGTCAGGTTGATTCATGATGCATTGATGAGACCGTTTGGGTTGAAAATATCAAGGATTTTCTTATCTGCCGGGGTCTACACCCTCTACATCTTCCTCGAGATCATTATGCCACTGTGGGCAATAAGGATTCTTTCCCCTATTGAGTTTCTTCCTGCTCATCATCATTATTGGTTTGAAACCGCCATTTATCTCTCTCTCTTTGTTATTGGCGTGGAAATGAAAGACTTCTTCCTTGCATATTGGAAGTTTGTTTTCGAGTTAACGTGTTCCCAAATGAGACTTTCATCCTTCCTATTGGATAAGGACCATCAAAAGGAGAGGGGTAGGATCATTTACAGGTCAATATTTGCTAGATTGAGGGGCGGCGAGCCTGATTACAATTCACCACTTTTGCGTGATCAAGTATCTGCATATTTTCAAGAGAACCCTGGTGTGTCCTGTGTGTTTATTCCAGATGGGAATTACGTCAGAGCGCCTGATGTTGATACCGTTTCTAGAAAGTTTGTGAGGACCTTATTTTACCCGGTTACAAAGAGCGACCAATTGTTGGAACCATTGCCGGAGTTGCCTGATGATGAGCACATTTACAATCCCTATGACGATGATGAGCCATTGGATTCCACCACCTATACCATCGTTTACAGACCACCGATGTTCAAATATAGAATTTGGGGTTTTTTTGCCGGTTTATGGTTGGGTTCAATGGTTTACACATTGGGCATTTACTTGGCCAATTGTATCTTGAAGTGGGGTATATCCGCCATCTTCAACATCTTTCCAAACCAATTTTTCCAATTGGATCCTTATTCTTTACTGGTGACTGTCACAATTCTCTCAAACTATAAGGTGTTCGCTCCTCTATTCAATCATGAGGGCGGTATAAATCAAACTGTTCACCTGTTAAGAGACCTTGGTGATCGGTTGGTCAATAACGATACGGTCCAATTCCTTGTCAAGAGGATGTGGGCATTGGTCATGTTGCCAACTCTTATTGGCTTGGGGAATCAGAAATTGATTATCAACAACGATAGGATCTCATATTTGGATATGGTGGCTTTCCAAGTGTTATTGGCACCATTGGCGTATGCATTGTCCCACAGAATCAGCGTTCCAGCAGATTACAAATTCTACAGCTACTGTACTCTGGGGTTCATTCTCATGAGGTTGGTGACTCTATTAGGTTTCACTTATGAATATGTTGCGGCAACGGGGAATTTCGTTATTGATTTCACTTCTATTGAAGGTCATCCGCCAATTTATTTGATTTTTATGAGATACCTCATTTTGAACGATCCTCTGGGTTGGGAGGGTCAGCTCTTCCATTACTTATGGGTCCTGGCCTCCGGTTACAAGTTGGTGATGTTGGTCCTCAAATATTGGCGTAAGTTTACACACGAAGTCAAGCAAAGGTACTACAGCAGTGGTCAAGTGTTGACCAATGTTGATTTAGAGGAGGATTCCGAGGAGGAAGTACAGGAGATTCAGGAGCACCAAGAAGCTCAGATGGTGCAGTGACTAAGCTATGATTTATAGATATCAATAGATTCATGATGGACATGATTTAGCAATACAGTTTATTCATCGATCACACCCTCACCGGTCACAACCACGTCGTCGTCATTCTCTGTACTTTCGATGCTGAAGCCCTGTTCATTGGCCAAATGAAGCATGCAGATAAAATAGAACGATGTTGAAAGCTCTTCCCTTTCGAAACCTTCGTACTTTTGCGCCGTATCTTTCACTATATCGGATAACTTCATCTGGATCTTGGTTTTTCGCTTTAAATCCTCCTCATGTTGGAGATCCTCGTCATTTAGATGAATGTGATGAATAACATCGGACAAGTTCTTCTTCAATAGCCTCACGTCCACCCTCTTGGATCTCCTGGCATGTTGAATCGTCGTTCTTCTTGAGGACTGTGATGGGGTCCATTGAGTGAATTGAGACAGGGTTTCGGAATGGTCTTCTTCAACAAAAGAAGAGCTTGGCGCTCCACCCATATCCATTGGGGCGTCAAAATCGTATCCATTGGCATCATCCAAGTCCATATCCTCATATGGCTTTGAGAGGAGGTCATCATAATCTGAGGGAGGTTGACCATCGTCCATTGCCTCTTTTAGGAAATCTGCCGCCTCTTCGTCCCCGATTTCGGTTGGATCCTGGTCATTGTACTGGTTAGCCCAGAATTGCTGGTCTGCTTCAATTGGCTGAATTCTTGATTTTCTAGAGAACATGTTTCTAAACTTCCGCTTTGGTTTTATGAACGACTTCACAAGTCTTTCGGAGGACCAGGTGTTTTCATCATTTAAAGTAGTCTGGCACTGTTTCAATGGCTTTTCAATTTTTGTTGCTGTCTCAAAAAGGTGGAAATCTTCCTTTCCGTTGATGAAATCGATAATTGTCTCTTTGGGTCTCTTGTTAGTGGAACCTGTTCCTACCGCATGTTGATTAGCTGTGGGATGGTTATTTTCGTCATTTATTTCGTGGTTTCCTTGGAGCACCGGTGGTATTATTGGAGGCGGAGAGTTGCCTCTTGTGGATCTCTTTATTATTTTGACCTTCCAGTCGTTCTTCCACTGGGGTCGTTTTGATCTCTTTCTGAACCCGGCGTCTAGAGCCCTCATGACTTCCTCCTGATGAATCAGATTCTCTTCCTCCTCTTCTTGGTCCACGTGGAAGTCGTTGCTTCCCCATCCTGCCGTGGAATCAGGTCCGGATTTCTTGTGTTGAGAGGAGGTTGAAATATTGCCCGAGTCATCGAGAATTTCAAAGTTCGGCACCTCGGCTCCTGCATCCTCCTTATTGTAATAGTCTTCAATGTCGTAATCGATCTTGGGCTCCATAACGCTCAAGTCTGTGTTTTCAAATTTGTCCATACTTTCCTTCACGAACTTCTTACCGTAGTTATCGTCGTCGATACTTTTTCGGACATTATCAATATCTGAGCAAAGCTGGAGATTATCCAGTTGAAAATCCACGTGAAACCCGATCCATTTCGTGAGGTTATCAAGAGATGTCTCTACCATGGCTGGGGAAATTTGCTCAGCATTATTCTTCTCGTCACCATCAATCTCCATATCTTCTTCTTCTTCCAACACATCCTCAACGTGATCCTCTCTTATCCCCTGTCTTGTTTCTAAAGCTTGTTTTTCCTCCACTCCTCTTGTTGTCACGTCATCAATGCAAATTCTGCACGAGGTGTTGATTCGCAAAGTGTTTGTCAGTAGAGCCTTTGCTCCACCCTCGTCAAAAGCTGCAATAAACTTCATAAACACAGGGTCCCTTAGTTCAAGCATCTGCTCCTTGTCCGAAGCTCTAATTCTCCCAAACGAGGTCATTCCCACCTTGAATGGATCCGTCTCCACCTTCGGACCGGACTTCTTCTTTTTGGTCACCTGAAACTCGGGATCATCCAGATCCTCGTCCTCCTCATTTTCCCCCGTCCTTGCTTCAATTGCCAAGCCGCTCATGAGCGTGTTAGCCCCAGAAACTGTGGAATCAATCTTCTTCGTCAAAACCGAAACACACCCATTTAGAGCGGCTCCAGCCATCTGGAAATTGATATTCTCTCCGTTCGACTTAAGATGTTTCATCTCTGCAAAGTAGTCAATGATCTTCACGTTCCAGAGGTCGCTGTCTGTCATCTGGTTGGCTGTGGCCTCCTTAATGAGATTGTTAAAACTTTGGGAATCGATTTCCGGCACCGGTGGGTTCTCTGGAGCGTTCAAAAAGGATTCCCCATGAGATCCAAAGATAGAGTCCTTGTTTCCGTGGCCTTTTGCCCCTTTGGCCTTGCCAGAGGCCTTTTGTAGCGGCATTCTATGAAAAGACACACTCAATATTACGACAAAAAATACGTTTGATCTCTAAACACCACGTCTTTCTTCTAATAAAGCACCGCAAGATGGACGAGGATCACTTTGCGCCTGTTGAGGACATCAATACGGTGTTTAAGAAGCTTCAGAAGTCCCCTGGGAACAAAATCTGCTTTGATTGCCAAGCGAAAAACCCAACTTGGACGTCGATTCCGTTTGGGATCTTTGTGTGTCTCCAATGTTCTGCGAACCACAGAAACATGGGGGTTCACGTGTCCTTTGTTAAATCCTCGACTCTGGACACCAAATGGACCTACAATCAGCTCCGCCACATGAAATGTGGTGGCAATGATGCTCTGAAGGAGTATTTCATGAAGAACGGTGGCAGCATGCTCCTGAGCAAGCAAAACCTTGACAAGTACGGTTCTACGGTGGCATCCAACTACAAGGAGAAGTTGGACAAGCGTGCTGAGAACGACGCGAAGAGACACGCAAATATCCTTGAATTTGACGATGCTGCGATGAACGTTGAGGAGGAGGAGGGTGGATCTCCTGGGGACGACTTCTTCTCCAAGTGGGACGCCAAGCCTGCCACAGGGTCTCCTTTGGCCTCAGTGGGCTCGTCGCGAGCATCAACCCCAAAGCCGGTGACCCCAGCTCCCACCCCAAAACCAAACGTTAAGCCTGCTCGTAGGATCGTTACCAAGTCCAACACCCTGAACAAGAAGAACATTCTTGGTGGTGGATCGGGCGCTTCAGCTGCCCGGTCTAAGGCCAAGCTCACTGCTCAGAAGGTGTTGGCAGACGACTTTGATTTCGACGAGTTTGCCAAGGAGGCGGAGGACGAAGAGAAGGAAGCAACCGAATTGGGCTACAACCCCCACGAGCAGGTTAAGGTGAGTCCAGCTGGATCCACCACCGCGCAACCGGCCCCCAAGGCTGCGCCAGCCTCCCTATTTGGCTCCACCCCTGTTGACAGATCCAAAGCCTCGCTGCCAGGTGCAAGCGCCTCGAGTGGCGCTACCAGTGTTCCCCAAGAGCCTCCTGTTCAGCAGTTTGCCAAGCTTGGCTTTGGTATGACCGCATCAACCGCCCCACAGCAGCCAGTGGGTCAAAAGAAGTACAAGGACGTGGCCTACACTGGTGACGTTGCCAAGCGATTTGGAAACCAGAAGGGGATCTCGTCAGACCAGTTCTATGGCACAGGAGCCTACGACGAGCAGAAGGCCCAAGAGGCCCGCACCAAGCTCCAGTCCTTTGCTGGTGCCCAGTCGATCTCTTCCTCTGATTACTATGGCGAGGGTGCCCAGTCCGAGTGGCGCGGTGCCGGCTCCGGCCACAGCGATAATATTGAGGACCAGGTGATGGAGTTTGCCAACAAATACATGGGAGAAGACATCGAAGCCTTAAAGGGTGCTTTGGGTCAGGGTGCCGAAAAGTTGGGTGGGTTCCTCAGAGACGTTTTGAGAAACGCTTAACCCACTCTCCGGCCTTTTACATATCAAATACATAACTAAAGTGAATCCAGCTTATATTTGTAACCACGCGTCCAATCAACACACAAACCTCAAATCGAGCCACTTTTGTGCTGAGCAAAAAAAAACCGTTGGATGTGACTTCTTCTTAAAAGATGAGTGAAACCGTTGCAGTTGTGGGTGCCGGGCTTGTTGGTGGGCTCATGGCGCTAGGTTTGGCTTACAGAGGGTATTCAGTTACGTTGATGGATTTGCGGGAGGATCCCAGAGCATCTGTGGGGCTGAAGAACCTGAGATCAATCAATTTGGCGGTTTCTGCTAGAGGTATAGCTGGTTTGAAGGCCGTCGACGCTGAGATGTGCTCCAGACTATTGGAAGGGATTATCCCAATGAAGGGCCGGATGATCCACGATTTGCAGGGACATCAGGAGAGCCAAATTTATGGACTCTTTGGTGAAGCGATCAATTCGATTGACAGAGCAAAGCTGAATGAAGAGTTGATCACAGAGATCGATAGGTTTAACAGAATCAACACTAACAAGATTACGACGATGTTCAGCACGAAATTGGTGAAATTGGAATTTCCTGAGCAAGGTCCTGCTAAGGTGGAAGTTGTGACTAAGGGTCAAACTTTAGGCCTCCAGTTCGACTTTGTTGTTGGTGCAGATGGGTCCTACTCCAGCGTGCGCTACCAGCTGCAAAAATACATCAGAATGGACTATCAGCAGGAGTACATTGACAAATGTTATTTGGAACTGTACATTCCTCCAGGACCAAACGGTACCTTTCTTTTGGACCCAAATCATTTGCACATTTGGCCCCGCAAGGAGTTCATGTTGATTGCGTTGGCAAACGGTGACGGATCTTTCACTTCCACCTTTTTTGGGCCTTGGGCGTTGACGGAATCGTTGAATACGCAGGATAAGATTGTGCCTTTCTTTGAAACCAACTTCCCCGACGCAGTGGAGCTTATTGGGATTGATAACGTGGTTCGGGTTTTCTGTGAAAACCCCAAGGGTGCCCTCATGCAGGTGACATGTTCCCAATACCATTATTCCGACAAATGTATCATCATCGGTGATGCGGCCCATTCCATGGTGCCTTTTTACGGTCAGGGAATGAACTGTGGGTTTGAAGACGTGCGAACTCTTCTTGAGTTGATGGAAAAGTATCCAGACAGAAAGGAGGCCTTCTCCCAGTATACTCTGACCAGAAGCGATGACTTGAAGTCGATTCTCAAATTGGCGTTGGATAACTATAAGGAGATGTCCACCAAGGTTATCTCTCAGTTGTATCTGTTTAGAAGATCCCTCGATGGGGTTTTGGGCAGATTGATTCCCCAGTACTGGGTTCCAATGTATTCTATGGTCTCTTTCAGGGCAGATATTCCATACTCCGAGTGTATCCGTAGGGAGAAGAAGCAAACACGGATTTTGAAGGCCATTGAGTGGACCACCTTGGGTCTAGTTGGATTGGCTGTCTATGCGAAATTCAATCGTAAGTAGGCTTGCTAGAGTGTGGGCAAGGTGAGTGGGTGGTATTGGATGCGAGTTGGTTTGGCGAGATGATATTAGTGTGAGGATTTTTTGATTTATGAAGTTATTGTATTTGTTTTGAAATTATTGTATGGATTAGTAGTATGCCATATTTGAATGCTGAGCGTGTTGGTGCTCGGCACATGAAATGACCGCTCGCCGGGGTGGACGTCGAGGTCAACGAATGTGAGTGAAATGAGGTAAGTTTGCTGGGGTGATTTTGGGGTGATTTTGAGCCGTTATTTTGAAAGGTGCGCTGATGTTGGGGTGGTGGTGTTTGCAATTTGCAAATAAGGAAATGAATATTCATCGGGATGGCATTTGATAATATTTATGATATAAAATGGGAAGGAACGTGTATATGTTGGAAAATCAATTCCGTGGACGTTTTAAAGCCAACATAGTGTATTTCAAGCTCAAATCACACTCTTCTTACATAGAAACGATATGTAAAACTCTTTAGTCCATCTACATCGCGCATAGTTGAAGTTATCAAACTGATTCATAAAATAATCACACATAAAGGTTACTCCGTGTAAGATTCAGTACATTTACGGTAAAAAATTTAGCGGTTTCAGTCAACCAAACCTGATTTTGCCATGTTGTTACCGTTAAAGTTGCTGAGTATGTTTTTGCTCAGCAATTGGACAACTCCGAATTCACAGTGGAATGTCCTGTAATGTCTTTCCTTGGGTTTTAAAAAAGATTTGAAATGTCTTAATATATTCAAATTTATATTTCCAATTGAATGCATTTATTCTTCCATGAATGCAGGAAAATACTTCTTTTCAAATATCTCTGCAAGACTCCAATCGTGCTTTGAAATGCGTGAAAAGGATGGGCACAGCACTATTGCCCATATAATCTTTCTTGAACATGCCTTGATCCACCAAAAATTTTGTTCCTTTGAATTTGAGTTTTCCACAGTTGATGAGTTAATTTCCTACCTGTGTCCACTATAACTATCCATTCAAAACTACAATTATTGCGCTTCAGCGGCACACAGCCATCGTGAACAATTCAGGCTGACACGTAGGGAATCTCCATTTCTTTCCCAAGTCAAACAATCCCTTATCGTTTAAAAGAACTCAAAAGACATCTGCTTCCCCGCTAACAACAAATAGCCATGTTATTTTGATAAAACTTCAATACATCAGTGTGAATATGTTCTCAAATATAATACCAATTTCCATTGATGGGCACACTCACTTTCTTACTCTTGCATTTTCTCCCACATCATCCTTCCCTTCCCTTCCCTAATCTTATTATCTTCCCGTGAAACTGTCCTCACGGCAACGGATCATAATTTGCCGAACACTCAATCGTAAAAGATATTAATAAAATGGTTCCCAAGATCTACTTCAGCATGTTAATTTTACTTGCACTCCTTATACCCAAAACCCCATTTGCTGCGGCCACGTTTCCCCATGACTAATATTAATCTTCAGCGTCACAACTTAATACCCGCTGAGCACAGTATCGCTCAGCCTTAAAATAACACGGATACCCACCGGCATGGCCTTCAAATTGGGATTTTTGACCCAGTATTTTTGTTAATACATTTAATACCTTGTAGCGCCACTATAACAATTTATCCCGCAATTCAATGCCCTCTATCTATTATAATACACTCAATTTAAACTTTTTGGGCCACAAATCTGACGTTACTCACCGGGCCGGTTTTTTAAATTTTTCAGGCGTATAAAACGGGTGGATTACCTTCTCCAGGCCTCTCATTCGTTCCATTTTAACCATCAAAATCATGACCTCACCAAAGACTCTCTACGATAAGGTCTTTCAAGACCATATAGTTCACAAGGATGACTCAGGATCCTATCTTATTTACATTGACAGACACTTAGTTCACGAAGTGACCTCACCACAAGCTTTTGAAGGTTTGAAGAACGCTGGAAGAGGCGTGAGAAGACCAGATTGTACTCTTACAACAGTGGATCATAACATTCCTACAATCTCCAGAGTGAACTTCAAAAACGTTACCACTTTCATTGATGAAGATGATTCCAGATTACAGGTGGAGACCCTTGAACAAAACGTGAAGGATTTCAACTTAGCATACTTTGGTATGACGGATGACAGACAAGGTATTGTCCACGTTGTTGGTCCGGAGCAAGGATTCACCTTGCCCGGTACAACAGTGGTTTGTGGTGATTCCCACACCTCGACCCACGGTGCGTTCGGTGCCTTGGCCTTTGGTATTGGTACCTCGGAAGTTGAACACGTCTTGGCCACACAAACCCTCATCCAAGCCAAGTCAAAGAACATGCTCATTCGTATTGACGGTGAACTTTCCGAGGGCATCACCTCGAAGGACTTGGTTCTTCATGTGATCGGAGTCATTGGTACGGCCGGTGGTACCGGTGCGGTGATTGAATTTGCAGGTCAAGCCATCAGAGACCTGTCAATGGAAGCCAGAATGTCCATTTGTAACATGGCCATTGAAGCCGGTGCCAGAGCCGGTATGATTGCCCCAGATCAAATCACTTTTGACTACATCAAGGGCAGACCATTGGCTCCAAGCGGTGATGAGTGGGAAAAGGCCGTCAAGTACTGGAAGTCCCTCTACTCTGACGAAGGAGCCGTCTTCGACAAGGAGGTTATCATCAAGGCCGAAGATATTGTCCCAACCATCACTTGGGGTAACTCTCCACAGGACGCCCTACCAATCACTGCCAAGGTTCCAGATCCAAAGGATTTCTCCGACCCAATTGCCAAGAGCGGTGTTGAAGCCGCTTTGGAATACATGGGCTTGCAACCAAACACTCCATTACAAGAATTATCCGTGGACAAGGTTTTCATTGGTTCTTGTACCAACTCCCGTATCGAAGATTTGAGAGAAGCCGCAAAGGTGGTGAGAGGCCACAAAAAAGCCGACAACGTCAAGTTGGCATTGGTGGTGCCAGGTTCCGGTTTGGTGAAAAAGCAGGCTGAAAAGGAAGGTTTAGATAAGATCTTTGAGGCTGCAGGCTTCGAATGGAGAGAGGCCGGTTGTTCAATGTGCTTGGGTATGAACCCGGATATCTTGGATCCATATGAGAGATGTGCCTCAACCTCAAACAGAAACTTCAGAGGTAGACAAGGTGCCCTTTCTAGAACCCACTTGATGTCTCCTGCAATGGCTGCCGCTGCTGGTATTGCGGGCCACTTTGTCGATATCAGAACATTTAAGTACAACGAGAACGTTGACACTCCACAAATCGAGTTGGATTCCGATGAAGACATCGAACTTCAAAAGGCTGTTTATGAACACGAGAAGGCACCATTAGCACAGGGTGAAACTGTTGAAGAGGCCATCAACGACGAAATCAACGATATCCCTCCATCCTCTAAGCCACCAGCCGCCGAGGGCACCATTGGTATGGAGAAGTTCATCACTTTGACCTCTGTTGCCGCCCCAATGGCCAAGGCCAACATTGACACCGATGCCATCATTCCAAAGCAATTCTTGAAGACAATCAAGAGAACCGGTTTGAGTAAGGGTTTGTTCTACGAATCCAGATTCGTCAAGGGTGCTGACGGTAAGGATGTTGTCACCGATTTTGTTTTGAACGTTGCCCCATTCAACAAGGGTCAAATCATCTGCTGTTCAGGTCCAAACTTTGGTTGTGGTTCCTCAAGAGAACATGCTCCATGGGCCTTGAAGGATTTCGGTATCAGATCCATCATTGCTCCATCTTTTGGTGACATCTTCTACAACAACTCTTTCAAGAACGGTTTGTTACCAATTAGAGTTGATGCTGACGTGATCAAGGAGAAGATCTACCCATTGGCCGAAGCTGGTAAGCAAATCACAATCGACTTGCCAAATCAAACCATCTTGGGTCCAGATGGTGAGACCTTGGTTGAACACTTTGATGTTGAGGACTTTAGAAAGCACTGCCTCATTAACGGTCTGGATGACATTGGTATCACCTTGACCAAGGAAGCATACATTGAAGAATACGAGAAGAATAGAAAGGACCAGTTCTCTTTCATTGAAATGGGTGCTTCCAAGATCATCCCTGTTAGAGGTGCAAAGAAGTCTCCATATGGTAACAACGCCCAAGAGTGGTGATATTGATGACATTGTAGCAAGATTTTATAAGTTATCTGGGTATTTTAAAATACATATTGTACAAATTGTCGTCTCTTGGTCACTTTTTGATGATGATATCATCATTCAATTCCGTGCTCTGCAGGATCATTCCTTGCTCATTGGCCAAATGTAAAAGGGAAATAAAGCAGTATGAGGTCGACAATTCCTCCTTTGTCTCTGGCGTATAACTGGTGATTGCCTCCTTGACAATATCGCTGAATTTCAAATTCAAAGTGGAATGTTTTTCTAATAGGGTATTTGGGTCCAAATCATCGTCTGAGCTGGAAACTTCGATGCTGGGATCACTGTCGCTCGCAGCCACGGGTTCCGGAGATCTCTTTTTTCTCGTTAATGCCTGCGTCTCGATTGATTTCCAGATATTGGTCTTTAATAGACGAATATCCACCTTTTTCGACTTCCTGGAAAAGTTCAACGAGGCGGATCTTGGATATCGAAACGATTGAGGTTCCGGGATTATAGGCTGTTCTAGATCACACACTTCAAAGTTGGGCAGATCGTCCATTGGGTCATCTACTGGGTCATTTTCCAACTCCGCCAATATATCGCTCATTTGATCCTGCTCTTTGTATTTGTTAGCAAAGAAGACTGGATCCACTCCCTGGTTTTCCCCATCTCGGTCCGCAAACGTCTTGTTTCCCGAGGTGCCCATTGTCAAGACGTTTTTCAGCAATTGCTTCGGTTTAAGTGACAAGTATGTCAACCTTTTAGCCGTGAAGTTGCAATCGTCGCTCAAAGTGTGCAACTCTAAGTTTTTGCCACCAATGGGGGTTGGAGTGACGATTCTACTTAAATAGTGGGGTCTTTTGAATAGCTCAGCCTCAAATGGGGTAAGATAATCCAACTCCAAGCTAGAAAATTGCTCATCGCTGATACCCATGTTGATGAAATCAATGAGATCATCCTTCTTTTTTTTGGTGTCAGGTGATGTGCCTGGGGGTTCGACGTCTATATCGCTCTCTGAAGCATCATCATCCTGGTTTTGAGTCCGTTTTCCACTTGTTGTTTGTTTTGGCCTTGATTTCGGTCCTGATTTCGGTGTCCTTGATCCTGTCTCCTGAATATGCTCATGATCTTTATTCTTCAAGGATCTGCGCAACTCTCTGATTTTCCAGAACACTGCGGGTTTTCCCCGGACTCCGGCAATGGTCTTGTTAACGAGTGAATCAAAGAGGGCCACCCGGTCGGGGACGCCCAGTGTAGGAGTGGAGATGTCGTCACGTGACGCGGTCTCGATAATATGCTCATCAAATAATCTTGTAAGAGTCAAGTTTGGTTGGGGGCTATCCTCGTCGTCAAGAAAAATGGAGTATTGGGTTCTTTTAGACACGTCGGGGTCGTCAGAGGCTGATTTATGAAGCTCGAAATTCGGGATCTCGACGTCATCCCCGTCATATTCTGGATGGGTGTCTGCGTTGATCAGCGGTAGTGTTTCCAGTCTTGTGACGAGGTCCCCGACATTCAGCGTTCCTAAGCCTATGCTCTTAATTGCCGTTACTGAGGGGCACACCGATGACATGTCCATAACGTCGAAGTCGATGATTGTCGTCAAATCGATTTTGATCGTCGATTCCTTCACTATTGCTGAGCCGGAGACGTCGAAATCAGGAGAAGTCTCTGCAATCAGTGAGCTCTTGTCAATTGGCGATTCCCTTGCGCCTGATGGCAACCTATTCCCCATCTCTTTGAGGGTGGAACTGGCTGCTGTGAATTCCGTGTTCAATTGTGACGCGTCACAAAATGATTCATCGTCCTTGAGTATTTCTTCAAAGACTCTGAAATCAGGTCCAATCCATGTCTTCGGGGGGTCTTCTCCCCCATCTGTTTTAGTAAACACCACTTCACCCTCTCTATTTATGTGTAGCAAGTTGTTTAGCAAGCTTTTTGGCCCACCTTCGTCGAAATCTGTTAGGCACCTCTTGAATATTGGATCTGTCTTCATTGGTCGCTCTGAATCCTTCCATCTGAGCCTTTCAAAGCTGGAAAAAAGCGTTGTAACCGCATTTGATCGATAGCGTGGTTTACTCCGACGTCGAGACTCCTTTAACCCATCTCCATCCCCTGGATCGTCATTGTTTTGATCTACATCGGACCCATCTGCAGGGTTCTCCACTGCGCCCACGACCTCCTCCCCAGCCTTTCCTGCCAGCCCCACCACCAACATACCGGTCTCATTGACCGCCGAGTCCACACGGGACGCATACACTCGTACACAGCCGTCCAAAGCACTGGATGCCTTCTGGAAGTTGATGCGCCCTCCGTCCTTAAGAAGTGCCATATCGTAAAAGTAATCAATGAGAGCCACATTCCACGAGTTCTGTGTTGTGATCCGGTTGTCCGTAGCCATCCGGATCCACTCCTCGTACTGGCGCTTTGATTCCATAATAAAACACGTCAAATAGACAAATGCTCAACATAATCTTTTCCCGAAATGGATAGAAAGGCGACCGAAATAGCCAAGTTTCTGCTCAGTTGGAGCCCTCTCTTGCTGGATGCTCCCGTGGGGGGATGCCTTGCGGAAATATACTTTTGCTTCGTCTCTTCCCCCCATTCCAGGGGCAAAGACAAGGTGTCTTGGTTGCAGTTTATAAAATATCTGAGAGTGATCGATCAGATGGCAGAAGGTGGGGTGATTGAGTGCAATCCTGCGCATACCCTGGAAAGAGACTATGAGGACCCGTTCAAGTGCACAGGAACCATCATAAACATTAATAGATTGGCATTGGGATTATTACTCAGAAAAGGTCAGGAGTTGTCGCCTCCATCCAGTGGAGGATCCAGTGGAGACACAGATGAACCGGGGAGGTCTGGAGAGTTTGGGGATGCTGGGCAACTTTGTAGAACTGAACGGGTGCCACCTTTCAGAAGAGTTATACCGAAGGCAAAAGGGGATCGATTGAAGCTTTTAATGAATCTAATTGAGGGCGAGAGACTGATTGGTTCGGACAATGACGTCTATCCAGTGAAGATTGTGGATAACAAAAGACTTGTTCCCACATCTCTCGACGACACTTTTACTCTTACGTCCAGAAATAGAAGGCTGGACCAGCTGGATCACTTGTTGAAGACTCCATGCAGTTCGCATGCCCTACAGCGTGAGAGGGCCCGGTTGACTACGGAAATGAGGGAATTTCTTGACTGTTGCGAAGATACGGACCACGCGCAGCTCTTGACGTCTTTGACAACGTTTGACAAGTCTTCAAACTATTGCCACTTGAAAGAGGAAAAGCTTCGCAATTGGAACGGCCACAATAAATCTAAATACTTGTCGTTGGCCAAATGTGTGCAAAATAAGATCCACTTTGTTCCTATCCTCCAGTCGCAAACCGACCCCAAATTGGGAGATTGCTCATATTTAGACACATGTCACAAGATGAACGTGTGTAGATACGTCCACTACGGACAGCTCTTAGCATTGAGGCATGGCGATTTGGAGCCGGTTGTAGCTCAACATAATCGATCAATTGGAGAAATCTCGAGGATTGGAGACTTCACGCGAGGTGAGCCCACCTCCCCTTACACAGTCCCGGTCTTCCCGAAGCAATGGATTAATTGCGATATAACGAAGCTGGATTTTGCGGAAATTGGCAACGATTTTGGTGTGGTGATAGCAGATCCGTCATGGACAATTCATATGAACTTAAACTATTCTTCCCTGAAGGATGATGAGTTGGTTTCTCTAAGAATGGATAAACTTCAAAAAGAGGGGCTTTTCCTTCTTTGGGTTACCGGCCGTACCATAGAAACAGGTAGGGACTTCCTAAAGAGGTGGGGTTATACGACGGAGAACCAATTGACTTGGATTAAAACGTCTCAGTTGATTAGAACCATTTCAACCGGTAGAACGGGTCATTGGCTCAATCATTCAAAAGAACATCTCCTTGTGGGTGTTAAGGGAAACCCTAAATGGCTTAACAGAGGTATGGACCCTCAATTGTTGATCTCATCAACAAGAGAAACAAGTAGGAAACCAGACGAATTGTACGGTATGGTAGAAAGACTGGTGGGTGAAGGTGTTCGAAAGTTGGAAATTTTTGGCCGTCAGCACAACACCAGACCTGGTTGGGTAACAATTGGTAACCAATTGAAGCAGACCCATTTATTGAGTGGGGAATTGATATCGAAGAAAAGACGCACGGAGACTGCTGAGCGCGCTGAGCGCGCTGAGCAGATTGTTCTTGTCCAATGAGATTTAACCATTCTTTTATGGCAAGACTTTTCTCAAGCAAAAAAAACCAATCACTCACTTCTCTCCATTTATTCATCACTAAAATCAAGAATGTTTAGACAAGTCGCCTCCAAGAACGTGAGATTGGCCGGTAGAAGATTCCAATCTACCCTTGATAAGCCAGTTTTTCAAGCCAATGCCGCCGAAGGTGCAAAATTCGCTCAACATATCGAAGCTGTTGAACATCACGCTCAAGGTTCATCATCAACCTGGAAGAAGGTGTCTTTCTTCGTTGCTTTGCCAGTCATTGCATTGACCGCTTTCAACACCTACTTTGTTGAAGCAGAACACGCAGAACACAGATCCCACACTAAGCACCTTTCAGATGAAGAATGGCCTGTTCCAAAGTACCAATACTTGAACATCAGAAGAATTGACTTTTTCTGGGGTGATGGTGACAAGACCTTGTTTTGGAACTCCGACTGTAACAGAAACCCAAAATAAATCATTAAGTAGTATTTTTATATTTTCCCCCTTCCATTTAAATGTTTGTTCACTTTGATTAATATTAAAATGTAAAATAAGATATATAGGATTGGTTAAACTGCGGAAAATATATAAAGATTATTGGTTGCAGCTATTGCGACCGAATTTTCCTGTGGATGCCAACTCAAATGTAAGATTGATTTCTTGAAATCCATAGAATCCGCCTCAATTTTATTCAACATCGATAAATTCTTTCTCTTTGTTTGATTCTTCTTTGCCTTGAAGGCGGACTTATCCGCTTGCATTAAAATTTCCCTCTCAACCTCTTGGTCATTACATTCGCTTTGAACCGAATTTTGATAAATCATGAAATTATTATTGTATGAACCGGTCATTATTGATTTATTGTCACCGGAGAATTGGACCTCAAATTTGTCGAATATGGCGTCATTCTCGTAGGTATCGCATAATCTCTCTCTCAATTGTTCGTGAATATTGATTGTTTTGATTGGTTCAGTGTCCATATTAATATCCCAAATTTTGACCGTCATATAATCCCTTGATGCGATGTATCTACCATTTGATGAAAACTTGACATCCGATATCGATGATGTTATCTCTGTGAAGAAGTTATGATTTGAAGGATCTGTATATTCTTCAAACACCTTCGCATAATTATCACAAAGGGAGTTCATTCTCATATCGTTCAATTTGATCATACCTTTTGAACTCGAGTACATGAATAAGTTACAATCTAAAGGATGGAATTCCGCACTTGTTATAACCTCTGTCAACTCCTCCATATTGGTGGGTTTTATATCAACGATATTAAAAGATTGATCTTCGATACCCAAATTCCAGAGGTTAATTCTGAGGTCATCACTGGAAATGAAGGTTTCTTGGTCTGAATTGATTGATATTGAATTAATGTGATAGGCATGGGCATTAGCAAATATCTTCTTGGGTTGTGCTGCAGTTATTGTGTCATGAAACGTCAACCTTGGTAATTTGATATTCATCATCAATTCTTGATTAACAATCAAATTTGAATTTGTTTTAAAATTCGTTAATAAGGAGGATGAATTTAAAGTTGCTGAACTCAAATTTAATTCGTCATTACTTGAATTATTCTGTGACACCAATTTGATCTGTTTCTCAAAAACCTTCCATAATTTGATAGTTTTGTCGTTTGTTGATAATAAAAAATTCGATTGATTAAACCTCTTCAACCATTTGATCTTGTTGATCTTTTCTTCAATCTCTAATGATTTCAAATAATCGAATTCCGCATCATGTGATTGAAATTCCGTATAGAACTTATACTCGCAATTCTTTTTATTCTGATTTCTTTCAAAAAGAACAACTCTACCACCTTTATCACCAGTGGCTAAAAAATCACCCGTATGGTCGAATTCAACGGTTGAAATTATATCAGCTTCTGTAATATTCTCAATGTCTCCTTTATCACCAAAACATTGGCTAAATTTCCAATTTGGCTCCTCCATTGGTTCGAATAAACAGTGATAATTTACAAATTGGCCATCGGTTCGAAAAATTTGAGGAGGGTGAAGTTTTGGATGAGAGGTTGTATTACGTAAGATGACGCAATCAAAATTATTATGTAACATTACGTAACAATTCCCCACCTCTACTCTACGTAATATCACCGTCTATTTCAACTTATATTTTATGATTGATTGACTGGTTATACAATTTTAAAACTAGAAAACAGTCTCAATTTAAGCGTTCTTAGCAGCATCAGCTGGAGAAACTCTTCTAGCAGATTGGTTGAATCTTTGTCTCACTGGAGGAGTTCTGATCTTTCTGTCGGTTCTAGATCTGACTCTGACAATTCTGGAGTGGATGGCACAAGAAATACAGTAGTGCAACTTGTTGTACATCTTTGGAATTGGGTATTCATCGTAGACAGAAGCTTCGGAGATATCTCTAACAGCGGCTGCTTCAACCATGTTTCTAACAGTCATTCTCTTGATGGCCTTATCCTTTGGAACACATCTAGAACAGTTAACACATCTAACTGGCTTGACATGACCTCTACCTGACTTGTTTCTACCACTTGCAGATCTCTTCTTAGGCATCTTGATTTGCTAAAGTTAACTACTTAAAAAAGAGGATGAATTTTAAAAATTGTCTTGCCTCGATTTTTCAGCAAAAAGGTTCGTGATGCGCGTCGCTTACGTAAGTTATAGCTGCGGTGCGAGGGGTGGTGACTGCGTTTTTGAGTGAGATTTTGTCAACGGAGCTGTTGTGAGAGAGTGGATGGGAAAATGGAAGGAGGAACGCCCGAGTGAGAAGTGGACAAAAGAGGGGGGAGACGTGAGGTGGGATTGTGGTTGAGGAGGGCTGAATTTCTGTGGACTGTTATTTCGCCCTCAACTGCTGTCATATCTTGATTGAACGTCTGGTGTTTGGTGATTTTCGTTCACTTTGCAATAAGAAAGACAAAAGATGGG
The DNA here is from genome assembly GCA_030563565.1 of Saturnispora sekii. Classification (NCBI taxonomy): domain Eukaryota; kingdom Fungi; phylum Ascomycota; class Pichiomycetes; order Pichiales; family Pichiaceae; genus Saturnispora; species Saturnispora sekii. Next base: position 23,884 of record JAJMJM010000030.1, read on the forward strand.
GAGATGCTCATTATAAATACCCAATTGATGCTCTTAGGTGGTAATTGTGATTCTTCATTCATTGTGCAATTGATACCTTATCATAATTGTCTTTTCTCAGCCGTGTTTCAACCCTTTGATCATTGGCCCTAGAAATCCGCATCTCTACGCATTGAATCATAGAAACAACCTAAATCCATTACCCTTCGAGAATATGCTAATGCGAAGCCTCAATTGACACTATAGCGAATGTCAGAGTGGTGCTATCAGTAAAACGTCGCATCAGCCATGCGCCACCGTACCTCAAGTAGAATTGACCCTGTTCTTCCCAAGAACCAATTAGTTTTCGGTAGAAAATCAATCCATCAACCGGAGATATGTCTGATACATTACAACGCCGGCTGTAACTAGTTGGTAGATTACTGTTTAGTCTACTTAAACAATCAGATCTGTGGCCCTTCAACAAATTACCAACGCATACGCCATGGTTTTTGGCACCCTCCAATGGTCCATAAACCACTGAACAACAAGGGGCATTCCAAAAAGATTGGCCTGAAAGGAACTCCACTGAATTATTGATTTAACTTTAAGAGTAATGCCAAGCAAAAACCAACACATGCTCCTTCTTGTCTCAAAAATTCCAGTCATCACCTCCACTTTCCATTTCCTCTTCCATCCATCACGAACCTACTATTCAAAATGAATTGCCATTGCCCTCGTCCACTAACTCCCTTGTTAGTTCGTCTGATTGTGTGTCACTCGTCACATTTTCTAGGTACCGTATTCCTTCAACTGCAACATAACAACTTACTCGCTCACAAGCCCACCCCAGTTGCTTGTTCTTCTCTGTGTTCAATTGTTCTTCACTCGCTCATTCAAATGCCACTCACTGCATTCACTTGCTGGTCAAGCACCCCTTACGTAACACCGCCGAATGATAACTTCTAATTACTCGATTAGGCAATTGCGATATGAAGATACGCCACCAGCCACATACAACGCTACATGCGCCATTAAAACGCAGTCACACTTGTGCATCACATATTACATGTCGCAAAAGCCCTTTCACCCTTCTTTTATTCACGTGACTTTCACGTGACGGTTTTTGTCAACCAATCAAATTTCACCGCTATTCACTGGTGTGATTTGATTTTTGGGAAAAAGTTTTGGCTCTGAATAACCTTCAATTTCTCACAGTATTGGTTACTAAATCAAAGGTATGTAACGATCAATGATTAGAATAGATGATTCTTTGCCACTTTGAAGTTGATTTGCTCAATTGGACCAATTTATTCAATTGAAATAGAGAGTTTAAGGCCACATTTACAACCCAGTCAAACCACTTAATAAGAGGATAGATATCATCAAAACAAGTTGAGACAATTACTAACATAGTCACCATCAGATGTTGAGACAATCCATTAGACTTGCTAGAAACGCCAGATTGTTTTCTACCTCCAACATTGCTAGACAAGCTACTCCACAATTCAAGACCGCCAAGACTTTGAGCGATGTTAAGACCAAGTACGACTTGATTGGTGAAGGTGCCAAGTCAGGTGAAGTCCCAACTGATATTCAACAAGCAACTGGTTTGGAAAGATTCGAATTATTGGGTAAATTGGAAGGTATTGAAGTCTTTGAATCCGAACCTTTAGACGCTTCAAGAACCGGTACCATGGCCGATCCAATCATTATTGACTCATACGATGACTTCAGATACGTCGGTTGTACTGGTTCCCCAGCCGGTTCCCACGTTGTCATGTGGTTGAAGCCAACCACTGAAAAGGTTGCCAGATGTTGGGAATGTGGTTCAGTTTACAAGTTGAACTACCTTGGTACTGGTGAATCCCACGGCCACTAAATGTTGGTACCCAAGTGGAAACTAATCACATTAAGAAAACAATTAAAACAAAAATTTAAAAAATCATTTAGTTCTGCAAGGTGTACATTACTTCTGCAAAATTTCTCTATATATCTTTTTTATTATTACTATCTATTGAACAATGGTCTAATGGTGGCTTTTTTAAGGACACTTGCACAGTTTCTCCGTTCTGCCGTTAATCTTTCGGAGAATTCGAAATTTTTCATCTCATTCTGTAGTTTTATTCTTTATGCCAAAACCAATAATCATTGAACTTGTGCCAATTCCATCCACCATCTCATCGTATGACCTACTAAAAGAGAATTATACCCTTGTGCCGCTTCATTTGACAACAAAAGAGGAAGCTTTAGCGAACTTGAAGTCCTCTCCATATAATCAGGCCGTTGCTATTTTTGGTTCCTATCCAGGTTTCATTCCAATTGGCGGGTTGGACAAAACAGTGATCGATTCTTTCTCGTCATCTTTGAAAGTCGTTGCTCTCTGTAGTGCGGGGTATGGTATGAACGATTTGAAATATTTAAGATCAAAAGGTATCAATTTGACCAACGTTCCAACCGGGTTGGGACAAGCAGATGTGGCCGATTGTGTCATCTGGCACGTCCTATCCGGTATTAGGAGGTTCCACCAATGGGATGATCTGATAAAGAATGATCTGAAGAATGGCTCATCAAATACAATAACGTTGAGAAAGCGTGTAGATGAGTCAAATGACGGCATCAACAACACATTTTCTTTCGGCCACGTTCTAAATGATAAAACCATCAGAAGACCCACCGGGTTGAACGCAATCATTTTGGGCTATGGTGGTATTGGTAGAGAATGTGCTAAAAGATTGAAGGTTATCGGCATGAACGTGTCAGGTGTTGTGAGATCCATCGATAATTATAAATCCGGTCACAATTCCAATGGGGCCCCGATCGACGATTTGGAAACCCAGTTGCATTCCATTGATAACCTCAAAGATGCATGCACAGGTATGGATGTTGTTGTGCTCTGCTTACCGGGAAATGAACAAACAAACGGTATTGTGAACAAGGATCTGCTATCTGTTCTCAACGATGGTGCAACAATTGTTAACGTTGGCAGGGGATCGTTGATCAATGACGAAGATTTAAAAATGGCCTGTAGATCGGGTAAAATTGGTCACGTTGGCCTAGACGTTTTCTACAAGGAACCAACCATCGAACCGTTCTGGTTGGATACTGATTTTTCCGCAACTTTGACCCCTCATATTGGTGTTTCTACATCAGAATCATTCTATCAGGCGTGTGAAACGTGTGTCCAGACCATCATCAATGGTCTTGAAAACGATGTTTGGAAACACGTTGTCAACTAACTTGTTTCAATATTTGCACTCTTTCATAATCCTCCAATATTCTGTATATTCTTTCTTCCATTCAATCACACCCTGCTTGCAAACTCTTACACCAAAATCGTCCTCTTTTGCCCCCTTCGATTTCACACATTTGTCATGAGCCTGCTGAGCCATTTCATCCATCTGTCGAAGATACTCCAATCCCTCCATCGGCTCGACTTGTTTAGACCAGGCCGTCAATTGATTCCAATCAAGGTTGTCCATAAAATCCTTAGAAATAATATCCCAAGGTTTCATTAACGGGTAATCGCTCCAATGGATGTAGTAAATATCTTGGTTGATGAATTTTGGGTCCCAACCGAGCCTTTCGGCGCCCATTCCGGCATAGTAAAGGGTCGAATCCTCTTCTTCTGGATCCTGGGACCGTTTTTCCAATGTTTTGAACTCGAGATCCTGTGTTAGTCCGTCGCTGGTGAACCTCCAAGCCCAATCCCAAATGCCCACGTCACCGAATTCACCCCAAGAATCCTCCAGATTTTTCACCTGGACGATGGTGTCTCTATCAAACTGAAGCTCTCTTAATGAAGCAGCGTCGACCTTAGAGTCGCCCAATTCTCCAAAATAGATTGGTGGTGTTAAATACCCCAAATGCTCGTGTAGAGGCTTCCTATATTCACCCGATAGCATTGCATATGGTGAATGTGGGATCACTAGCACCGAGGGAACATATTGTCCATCAGAAAGATAATAATTTCGTCCTGTTTGTACTAACCCTCTCAGGTTCCACACCTCATTCACTAGCTCCATATCCCAAGATTCGTAATCTATTTTGTGGACCTGATCCCTGAGCCAGTTCCATACTTGGATATTTGGTGTGCACACCATCAAGTAGCTGCCAAGGCTGATCTTCCACGAGGGATCGTATTGGAGTCCTAATTCAATACCAGGGTTCATTTCCGGTAGGCCGTTGTAAAGTCTTTGGAAATAGTCATCGTCAAACTTGGTTTCTTCTGAGATGAAGTTCTCAAAGAGATCTTTGATCAATAATGTGTTTTCCAACGGGCTAGGAGGGGGTAAGAAAGAGGTCTTCTTCGTGTTGACCTTAGGTATATTGTCGTAGTGCAAAGGAGCGGCTAGTAGTGCTGGTGGTAGGAAGAACAAGTGGTCCATGTTCTTTTTGATGAGCCCATCTGAGTCCAGAAAGATAACCCTTCTATAATCGGTAAAATGCCAGAGATGAAACTTTGTAAATGAATTTCCCCAATATTGGCCGGGTTTGGACCTGATGTTCGTCAATGGGGGCAAGTACCTCACCTTGACATTGAACTTCTTTTGCAATTGAACTAAAATTGGATGTTCTGGCACCTGGTGGGATTCCAAAGTATTCCACGCTTTCTCCCTGTCATCAAACCCGCTGAGCGGATGGCCATCGGTATAAATCAACTCAAACTTAGCGTAAGATCCAAGGCTGACCAATTGTTCGACATTGATTAACACACTCAATAATCTTTCCTTCGAGGTACAGTAAAAGACATAGGCGAATTTGTCCCAGCTAATAATATCATTCTGTTCAAGCAACTGAGATCTATATGATTGCACTATCGTGTTGTGTGGCATATACTTGATAATAGATGGATCAAAGGCCAGATCTCGAGCATCTGATTGTTGAATCAACGTGGCTGCATTTATATCACCCGGTCCAGAAAATCGGTGTAGAGTGCCCAGTTGGTAGAGGCAAATGGATATCAAGACCAGTAGCAGTACAAGTCTCCTCCACTTGGCCAAATGGATCATCGAATAGGAATAAAGATTTATGGGTATTTTTCTGGTACCAGCAATTGCTTGCGAAATCTCAATGGGCAAGTCCAAAGCGGGGACCAACGAACCCCGAAGTGAGGTGAAAACAGAAAAGGATGAGATTGCGATTGTTGTCGATGTCCAAGTGAACGAATCCCGTTCAAATGAAGGCTCTAAGGCTCCACCAACTTTGTGGTGTTTATTGCTATCAGATTTCAATTTAGGCCACTCTGATGCAAGTGGATCACCGTCGAACCAGTCTGCTGGTGATGAAGAGACTACCTTTGACTTGGTGGTGAATTATGCAAAGTTGCCGCTGAATTTGGAAAACTTTATGACGTTTGGCTTGATCAATTTCCTAGTCGTCTTTCTCCAATGGCTGGTGATAATACCACTGAGATTCACCATTCATACGGCAATTTACGTTCGAGAGTGGGTTTACAGCAAACGATTTAAACAAGGTATGAGGATATCTTCTAAACAACTTATCAAATATAAGAATGACCTAATCACCATCTCTGTGATGATGTTGACATTGCTAAGGCTCTTACAGATGGACACTAGTAGGATTTACCACAATATCCGTTCAGGAACCGCAATCAAGTTATATTTCATGGTTCAGGTTTTAGAGATTGGTGATCGCTTGCTCAGTGCAAGTGGTCTCGATATAATGAAATTGGTTTACAGCGATGACTTTTTCATTTCAAATGGGTCTGGAAAGGCCGTTTTGAATATTAAACCGTTGAATTCCCTGGTATTTTTAGGTCTTTATGTGGTGATGTACATGTACCTCTGGTTCCACTCCTACGTTTTGATTTACCAAGTGATGGCGTTGAATGTTGCGGTCAACTCCTATTCCAACGCGCTAATGACAATGATTCTTTCGAATCAATTCAGTGAGTTGAAGAGCGCGGTTTTCAAGAGAACAGAAAGAGAGGGATTGTTCCAAATAACCTGTAGTGATGTCTCTGAAAGGTTCTTATTGTTGATCAATTTGGCCATCATATCGAGTAGGAATGTCTTGCAGATCTGCACCAACAGTGAGACCTTCCAAGATTTGTTCACCAACATCAAACCCAATTCTTGGATCAGCAATTTGACATCGTATAAGTCATTGGATGACTGGGTTGGTGTGCTTTTGGGTCCATCAATTGTTGTCTTGGGGTCGGAGATTCTAGTCGATTGGATCAAGCATGCCTATATTATCAGGTTCAACAGGATCAAACCGGAGATTTACAAGAAATTCAATTGGATCCTGGCAGGAGACTTTCATCACGAGTTCAAATCAACAAATGAAGATCACTTGGACACTCTCATCAAGCGGACAGGATTCCCTGTTTTTTCTATTGTTGTTGTTGTGGCCCGGTTGACAATATTCCCCTGGTTAAATTATATTTGGATGAAACTAGGAAATGGGTCTTTCCTATATTACATATTTTTCATTCTTGGGATTGTTCTCTCAATAGCAATTGTTGTGGGGATCCGTTTACTTTTGCTTCAAACATTATTGAAGTGGTCCCATGTCATCCTCAATGCCAAGCCACTCGGCGACTACGTCGAAGGTATACCCAACCCCCAAAGAAGTGACATCAGTGATGTTAGGCATCATCTTTACGGCACCAATGAAAATGTTCCCCCTAATTACGAAGAGCGCCGTCTCAAAAAATTGGCTAAGAACGGTGATTCCAAATTGCAGTCCGTTGTTCGCTTTGAAATGGCAGATAAGAGGATTTGGTAGCTACTGAGCTCTGGTTACGTAAGCGCTACCCGCGCCACACTTTCGGTTATGTAATCCCGTCTCTCCCTCTCTAACATAATACATCAACTTAGTCCTCTCTTCATAACCAATTTCTAAGATCTGAAGCCCTATGTCGAACAAGATTATTCAAAAAGATGGTGGGAGTGATGTTCCTCCTGGTGATTCCCAATCTTTCTTTCAAACGGGGGATTTTTCAGCCAAATACATCAAGAAAGCTCCAGTTGTGGATAATAATGACAGATCCACACCACAATCACGCTCCCAAAGTCCGATTCAACCCATAACGTTCCAAAAAGTGGAGGAAGGAATGGGATCTTTAAGACGAGAATCTTTATTGAGTGCGAGCATTTCAAGATCGTTAGCAAATCATGGAGTTGAAAGGGTTCCAGACTCGTTAACAAAAGATCAAATAACCTCGATTGTGGAGAGACATCTTCCGGAATCGGAAGGTTCCAGTTTGGTGGAGCCTTCTGAGCCAGCTGGCACGAATTATTTAGCAATGAAGAAACAGGGTGGGTTTTTGACAAGAGATATTGAACACTGGGTCAATGAGAGGAAGGACCCTCCATTGCGAAGGGTAGCAAGCTCGGGATCAATTGATGGATCCTTTAGGAGCAGAAGATCGACCAATGCACCATTTTCTGACAACGAATTGACCCCAAGAGAGTTGGTGGTTCCTGGTGGATTTAGAAGAAACTTCATTAACCAGAATGATGATCATCCACGTCGTAAAGGAGTGTTCACAAAGAACTTTTTTGAGTTTTTGGCCCTTTACGGTCATTTTGCGGGTCAGGATTTGAGAGAGCAGGGAGAGGATTCTGATTTGGATACAGATGTTGAGACGGAATTCGAAGAAGAGGAGGATGATGAGGTCATTGAGGATGACGAAGATAATAGGGTATTTGCTGTGAGGTCCCCTGATATGCTCAATAGAACATCATTTAATTCTTTACAGGGCTCATTACAGGGGATCAACATAAAATCAAAGATTCATCAAACCAGACTGAATAGGCTTGAGATGAAGACAAAGGCAAAGAGCAAGAGCAAAAAGGGTAAGGCGTCCACATTGAAGGCATTTTTATTGCTTTTGAAGGCATTTCTGGGCACAGGGGTCATCTTTTTACCCAAGGCGTTTTCAAATGGTGGGCTCATTTTCTGTAATGTGATGATTGTTCTCTTTTCGGTCATATCCTACTACTGCTTCATTATTCTGATCACCACGACTAAGAGATGCGGAGTGTCCGGTTATGGTGATGCTGGATTTAAAATATTTGGTGGATGGCTCAGAATTCTGATTCTGCTTTCTTTGGTTTTATCTCAGATGGGATTTGCATCCAGTTATGTTGTATTTGTGGGTACAAACTTTAAGCAGCTGTACAATGTCATTTGGAATATGGATTATACGATTGGTGGCTTTATTTTGTTACAATTGGTCTTGTTCCTACCACTATCATTGACAAGAAAGATCTCAAAGCTGGGGTTCACAGCCTTGATTGCAGATGTGTTCATATTCATGGGATTGATCTATATTTATTTTGAATCTACGTGGCATTTGTTTGAAATGGGTGTTTCGACCAAGATCTCATATTTCAATTCCGATTCCTGGACGTTGTTCATTGGAACTGCGGTTTTTGCGTACGAAGGCATTGGTTTGTTGATTCCAATACAGGAATCGATGAAAGAGCCTGAGAAATTCAATACTTTATTGATCATAGTCATGTTCATCGTCACACTGGTCTTTACCTCCCTGGCCAGTATCTCTTACTTGTCATATGGTGATGCTGTCAAGACCGTCATCTTGATGAATTTCCCTTTCAACGCCATAACAACGCTTGTCCAGCTCTGTTATGCCATTGCCATTCTTCTTTCCACTCCGTTGCAGATTTTTCCCGCCATCAAAATTATCGAGCATTACCTATTCCACAAGAACAGGCGCACTTGGAGGGAGAGAATTAGAAGAAATTCAGAAGCACTGTCCCTCTTAAGCAATCCTGTTGAGCCACATTATGATTCTATTAATCAGCTGGAACCTCCAACTCAGCTTCTTGTTCCTGGGTCTTCTGCCTCTTCGATTGCCAGTGGCAACCCAAATCTGATCAACCAGGAGGGTATCCTTTCTGGTAAATCAGATACATTCATCAAGACTTTGAAGAACATCTTGAGAGTCTTCATCATTTGCATTATGACCTCTGTTGCATATCTGGGCTCCAATCATTTGGACAAGTTTGTCTCTCTTGTCGGAAGTTTCACCTGTATCCCATTGATATACATCTACCCACCCATGATGTATCTAGGTTCTTTCTCAGGAGAGTTGAAATGTACGGAAAGATTTGCATGTTGGTTGATTTTAGTCCTTGGTGGTGTTTTAATGGTTTATACAAGTTTTGACACCATTAGAAATTGGTGATTAAGAAATTTTATGTACATTAATAAGATTGGTTAATTTCTGAGCACATGAGCGTCTTTTCTTTTCAAGGCTGTGCAAATCCTCAAATATTTTTTTTTTTTTCGTTTTAACTGAAAAATTTGTTAGCCTGTTGTCAAAACAGGATGTCTGAAGATTTATTTGATTCGAAACAGTCAGGTGATGCATTTGGAGGTTTATTTTCCAAATCCACCGTCATTGATAATGAGGAGCTTGTCAAAGAAAAGCAGAAGAATATTTTAAAAATGAATAAAGAAAAAAAGCAGGAAGAAGACAAAAAGGAGCAAGAATTAAAGGATTATGAGATGGAAGTTGATTCCGAATCTGAGGATTTGCAACAAGACCAACCTCCAGCGAAGAAAATGAAAAAGCCCAATTCAGAAGGAGACGATTTAGAGGACAAATACATGAGAAAGCTCATGGAAGATGAAAACGAGAGTGAGGATGAAATTAAGAGTTCTAATGAAAACAGAGATGAAGATAAGAAGCCGGAAGAGTCTGATGAAGGTACTTCCGATGAAAAAACATTGGAAGCCAAGGTGATTGATTTGAAGAAGGATCAGTTTGATAATGCGGAAAAGACCATATTCATTGGTAATGTTCCAGCAATTGTTATGGCATCCAATAAAGACACAAAAGCGTTTAAGAGATTTATTAATGAATCCCTTGATGCTCCAGATGGCCAGAACTACATCCAATCAATCAGATTCAGAAGTTTGCATTCTAAAACAAATGCACCAAAGAAGGTGGCATACATTTCCAAGGAGGTTGACCTCGATGCCACGATGGTGAGTTATGTTGTGTTCAAAGACAAGGAAATGTCATTGAAGGCAGTGAAGCTCAACGGTGAGGTTTACAATGACCACCATCTCCGTGTGGATCATTTGACTCATCCAGCCAAGAAGGACAACAAGTTGTGTGTTTTTGTTGGTAACGTCTCATTTGAAGAATCGGAGGAAAAGCTATGGAGATATTTCAACAACAAGGTGATTGAGAAGGGATCCGGAGTGAAGAATGCGGTTGATAACGTGAGAGTTGTGAGGGATTCCAAAACCTCCTTTGGTAAAGGGTTTGCGATTGTCCAATTCAAGGACACCAATTACGTTCCAAAGGCCCTTTTATTGGACGGTAAGAAGTTGGACGGTAGGCCATTGAGAGTGACCCGTTGTAAAAAGATGAAGAGAAACAACGACTCTGTGAGGAGGAAGACAGAGGGCATGAATGATAAACAAAAGACTATCATTGGTAGAGCCAAGGTCTTGAACAAGGCAGATAGACACACGATCGGTAAGCTGGTCATGGAGGGTGAGAGGGCCAAGGCAGGAGGTAAGGTGGGTATCAAGAAACCAAGACACAAGAAGAGATTGACTAAGAGATCTCAAGCCTTTAAGGCCAAGGAGGGGAAATGATCTTTTATACTATTAAAAAAATCGAGCGGTAAAATCTGAGCACATGAGCTCATGAGCTTATGAGCGTGCCCTGCACCGCCTTGAAGTGGGATAAATACCTGTACAGATTTTTATCCCTTCTTTCTACGAAATCAATAGGATTGTTAGCCCCTATGGTGGAGACAAAGTTACAATCCAGTGACGCAGAGACGGATCGCATGGAGGAGGAGATGGAGGGCAAAGAATCTGAATTGGAGCAGCTTTCAAACACAGTTAAATCGGAAACCGAAACCTCGTTGGAAGATCACGATTCCGGGTCCAAGAGACACTTGGACGGCAAAGAAGAAGAGGTCCCAGAGGTCAAGAGACCAAAGACAGTGGTGACTGAGGTGGAGGGTGAGATGGAGGCGGGGGCGGAGGCGGAGGCGGACGTTGACGTTGACGTTGACGCTGACGTGGACGTGGACGTGGACGTGGACGTGGACGTGGAAGCTGAAGCTGAAGCTGAAGTGGAAGCTGAAGTGGAGGGTGAAATGGAAGCAGAAGGTGAAGACAACGAGGATGAGGATGAAAAATCAAATCAGGAAGCTTCAGACAATCCAGAAGTGAAGGAGGAAACGCCAGGACCAGAAGCGGGATCAGAAGAGTCAGAAACGGATGAGGACAAAACTCGAAGAGAGGAGGATCGTATAGCGGGGATGAATGCACTCAAGGCGATTGAAATCAAGTTTGCTCAATTGAAGGATAAACTATACAGCACCCAATTGAAGAAGTTGGAGTTTGAATTGAAGTTGTGTGAGGAAAACCAGCATTTCGAGCTTTTAGATTATCTCAAGATGGTGGACGATGATTTTCAAATGAAACAAGAAAGGCTCCTGAATGAACAGAAGTATAAGCTGAAATGTTTGGATAACCAAACTAGAGCTTCTCGTACTCAGATTCATCAACAGTTCATGAAACAATGCCAAGATTTGAAATCAAAAGAAATTCTGGATATAACCACGGATTGGTATGATATCAACAGGGAGAGACGGTCGATGGATTTGATGTCATTGAATCTTCCAGAGTATTACCAATACATGGGTTACATAACGACCCATAATTTGGACCATTATTTACCGGATTTGATTAATGAACGTAATGGCCAGCTCAAAGAGTTGAGTCAATTGCAGGGATTGGTCAAGTTTGACAAGGTTATACCAAGCGGGTTGAATTACCTGAATGGTTGCTCTAAAGAGGAACAGGAACAGGATTTAAGGGATATAGGTTTGTAACAGATATGTAAGCTTTTTTTTATTAAAAAGATATATACTTCACATTTAGTACAATCTCAACTTAGAACCAGCAGAGGCCTTACCGTGTTGGACTGGGTTGTAAGTGATGGAGAATTCACCAAGGTAACGGCCGATCATTTCAGCCTTGATTTCAACAGTGTTGAAAACCTTACCGTTGTAAACACCGACAACAGAACCAATCATTTCTGGAACAATGATCATGTTTCTCAAGTGGGTCTTGACAACAGCTGGCTTTTCATTGGCTGGAGCGTTCAACTTAGCCTTTCTCAACTTGTTGATCAAGTGCATTGGCTTGGCACCCAAACCTCTGGAGAATCTTCTTCTAACTCTGGCGTCACAAAGCTTGGCAAAGTCTTCAGTGGACATTTCCAACAATTGTTCAAGTTCAACACCCTTGAAGGAGAAGGCCTTGAAGGATCTCTTCTTTCTAGATTCAGCTAAAATGGTTGGTTAGTAACTTGTTGATGGGGTTAAAACGACGAGGTTGAGGTAAATTAAAGCTGAATCGCCTTGACTTTCTTCTGAAAAATGACAGCCATTTTCAAACACTTTCATCATATTTTTCATAATTAGGCAAGTTCACAATCGATGTTTCCATTTCACTTCATTTTTCACCTTAAAATGTGATCCTTTCATCATCACCTTGTTCTTTCAATCTTCTTGCTTCAATCAACCTCTTTACAGCTATGTCACATACCAGTGGACATTTCGAATGAGTTACTGATGTGATTGTTAACAAGAGCTCCTTACCTTTTTTTCAAAAAATTCATCACACTTCCGCGAGTCCCTTACGCAAAAAACACAGTCACAAACATTCAAGCACCCCTCGCACCGCAGCATTTTTCTGGACACTCCCCTCTGCCAGCCACTGAAAAAAAAAAGTAGATTCTGAAAAAAGATGCATGGTTCAACGATCAAAACTCAACTCAGGTAAATAAAAGTATGTTAAATTGATATTAAGGGGCTCAGAAATAGTGATTGTGCGCATATAACAAGAATAAGAGATGTGAGAATGAAAGTGAGGGCTTAATGTGGGTTTTCCGGCAAAAATACTCACTATATTGATGTTTAAATGGAAACTGTAAATGAAACAAAGACGGTTCCTGGTCTCATTCATTGGACGAAAAAGATAGAAATGATGATTAAATACTTGGTTTGATTGCTTAGTTTACTTGGAATTAGAAAAACTGAATGAAAAAATGATATTGATGTGCACAAGACACATGGTGAATCCGTGCTGCTCTCCTACGCAAATAGTATACTAACCCCCTCTACAGTGAAGTACTTAGCTGCTTACTTGCTCTTGGTTAACTCTGGTAAGACCGCCCCAACCGCCGCTGACATTACCGCCGTCTTGGAATCCGTTGGTATTGAAGTCGAATCCGAAAAGTTGGACTTGTTGATCTCCGAATTGGACGGTAAGTCCGTTGAGGAATTGATTGCTGAAGGTACCGAAAAGTTGTCTTCCGTCCCTACCGGTGGTGCTGCTGCTGGTGGTGCTGCTGCTGCTGCTGGTGGTGCCGCTGAAGAAGCCGCTGCTGAAGTTGAAGAAGAAGATGAAGAAGTTTCCGATGACGACATGGGTTTCGGTTTGTTCGATTAAATGTGTTATAAGTCTATTAATCATAAAGTCCCAGTAAATAAGCTATTAGAATGTAGTTCGGAGCATACCCCTACTGTGAGTGTGCATCTGTGGTTTGCTGTGAGACCCTAATCATTCCTAGTTATCGTTGAATGTATACGGCAATCTGTTCTGAGCCTTCTGTGTTATTCAGATCCTAGTCATTCTTAGATTTGTACTGCAAACGATTCTGAGCTTTAAAACTGTACCCCCTCTGGTCTGTTTTCGGACCCTGATCATTGCTCTTATTATTCGACGATCCAGTTTTCCTTTCACATAGAATTCGATGTGTTTGCGATAGTGAATGAGAAATGGTCCATCGCCCCACGTCGATCTTTGAAAACTAGGCATCAGACCAAACAAAAAGGCGTTTCAATCGTTTAACGGTTTACATTTCTATTGAATATCATACCAGTGCTATTGGTCGACAATTGGCCACTAACAACAAGTAAAGATACACACATAAATAAGTCCATGTTTATACCCCTTATCAGAAACCATTGAGTCAATCTTATAGCGGTATATGAAGTGATCATCTCCGATATCACTTTTACCCTTCTGAGATTTGTGCTGAGCGTATTTATTCTCCGGAATCCGGAAAAAGAAACGAGCAGGATTTATTTCAAAAAAAATCTTTTAACGGTTTTTCCGGCTTACTTAGCTTTCTTTCTTTTGTTATTGATTAAAAAAGATGGCCATTTCTCAACATAAGCACGAATTCCTTTGCAAGTTGCCAAAATGTGAGCATCACGTTCACTTAGAAGGTACCCTTTCTCCGGAATTGTTGTTCCAATTGGCAGAAAGAAACTCAATCGAGCTGCCACACCACTTCCCACCTACCCCGGAGGCTTGTAACGAACGTTACGATAACTTCAAGGATTTGCAAGATTTCTTGGATCATTATTACATCGGTATGTCAGTTTTGATCAAGGAAGAAGATTTCCACGATTTAGCATACTCTTACTTTAAAAGAGCTCAATCTGAGGGGTTGAGACACGTTGAAGCGTTCTTTGATCCTCAAGGTCACTTGGAAAGAGGACTGGATATCCACACCGTTGTTTCAGGTCTGGATTCTGCCTGTAAGAGGGCTGAGTCAGAATTGGGAATAACAGCCAAACTGATTATGTGTCTATTAAGACACTTACCAAATGAGGACGGTTTGAAGACTATTGAATTGGCCAGACCTTACTATAACGACGGAATCTTGCACGGTTTGGGTTTGGATTCAAGTGAAAAGCCTTTTCCACCACAACTTTTTAAGGAATGTTATGATCTGATCAACAAAGATTTTCCAAATGTTGGTTTGACTGCCCACGCCGGTGAAGAGGGTGGTCCAGATTACATCCACAATGCATTGAATCATTTGAACGTCACTAGAATCGATCATGGTGTTCAGTCCATTAAGGACCCAGAATTGATTAAAAAATTGGCTGATGAGCAAATCATGTTGTCATTGTGTCCATTATCCAACGTCAAGTTACAAGTGGTTAAGGATGTCAGTGAATTGCCAATTAGAGAATGGTTGGATTCCAACGTTCCATTCTCAATCAACTCCGATGATCCTGCTTATTTCGGTGGTTACCTCTTGGACAACTACTTGGCAGTTGAAGAAAAGTTTGGCTTTTCTGGTGACGAATGGGTTAGAATTGCCAAGAACGGGGTCTTGGGTTCTTGGATCACCGAAGAGAGACGTAACGAGCTGCTGAGCGAAATCGATCAAGTCTTCAATGAATATAAGCACAGACTTTAAGATAATTTCCTAATCAATAAATATTATACATTTACTAGAACTAAATAATCTTTAATTATGCTTTTTAAATCTTCCTTTGCAATCATCTTTACCATCATGCCCTGTAAGAGTCACCAATCCTTGGAGCATGTCACGTGACGCGTATGTAATCACTATTTGGATTTTGGTTTTTAGTTGAAAAAACGCGTTGAACGCGTTTGAATAGTTATTCCTTTATAAACATCGGCACTTGACCCTCTTTTGTGGCCACTGTAATGGTTTTGATGGTTAGAAATGGATCTTATAGCCCAAACGGGTCTGTTGCCGTCTCTACAGACTTTGGAGATATCATGGGGTACTTGAAATCCACACCAGAATATAATTATGAAAATACGTTGATGGATTGTCAAAATGACCATTTAAGGCAGCTAATATTGGAGAAGAAGATCAAGGATTCCTGTGGTGAATATGTGGTTGATTTGCTTGAGTTAAACATAACCATCGAAAGAGTTCTTTTGGAATTTGATTTGTTAAATGAGATGAATGGTGATAAAGGCAATCTTCTCCGGTTGATGAACCACAATGAGGTGGCTCCTTTGCTGGCTTCTTTGAACCCTGAACAGGTGAACGGTATTTGCCAATTGTTTCAGGTGTTAAAATTTGGTCACGTGAGTGAATTAAATTACGATGAGGAAAAGGGAAAACCCGTTCAAGAGTCCAGTATCGATGATCTGATATCCATTTTCATCTCCACTGCTGTTCAAAAGGGTGTTGAATTACCACCACCAAATATCAATGAGACAAAGGTGGCCTGGTTTAAAGATTGTATTAATAAACTGATCACTTCAAATGATGGTGATAAGCAGGCGAGCTCGATGAGCAAACAACCCGAGGGTATCAGGGATGGAGAGGACGCCTCCACCGCGCTTAAGGACCTCCAATTCGCCCATAAGTACCTTACGAAGAAATATTCCGAAGAGGTGACACAACACACCAAACTGATGAGAAGAATGCAGGAGGCAGAAGAGCATCTAGAGAGGACGCTAGAAAGAATGGCCATTATGGCCCGTGATGAAGTCAAGGTGGCTCATGAACTGTCACAGCTCAATTCGACTCTCGACGAATACCAACAGCGTGTTTACCAGTTGGAAAGAGAGAATTCCATTTTGAAGGTGGACCACCTTGGAGGGGGGGATTTATCGTCATCACCAACCAGTGGTGGATCTACAAGTGTCTCCCTATTGCGTGCGGAGTTTAGGAAGATTGTTGAGGATTTAAATAAAAGACACGCGGAGGAATTGGATCGGATACGGAAATAACGCAAAAGTGGAATGTTGTTTTGAGTGATTTACTGGCCACTGGGTTGAGATCCATTTGGGGAGTGAATCTGTTTTGTGGAATGGACCTATAATTGGTACATTTTAGTGGGGTCAAGGCAGAAACAGCAATGAAAGACTGCGTTGAAATCGGAGTTCAATTCGTTAAATGTGTCAAAATTATCTTCACATCTTATAAATGTAACTAATTCCCCTCACCCTTTCGAAATTTTATACGGAATTACTCTTCAATGGCAGCCTTTAATGAGAAGAAGCAGCAGCCAAGAAGAAGGGTGCCGAAAGCATGCGACTCGTGCAGATTAAAGAAGACAAAATGCAATGGTAAATCAACGTGTGATCGATGCATCATGGATAACAAGGTATGCATCTATACCGAGCGGAAAAAGCAGAGCGATCGATTATTCACCGCAGATCATGTGGACTTGATTGAACATCGGTTAAAATTAGTGAATAATTCTTTATTGAAATTGGCCAATTGGGTCAAGTTAGAGGACAAGACGAATTTGCGAGAGTTTGCAAATGCTTTGCATTACATGCCCCCCGGGGATGACGAGGAAGAGACAGTTTATAATAATAACGATATTGATAACAATGACTATGGTATCAGTATCAATGAGGTGATCAATCTACTTGGGTGCAACCAGGGTGAATCAATACACTCTATTAACAGTGCGGAGCCTTTAGAGGGTGGGAAGGAAAGGCTGGTTGGAGAGGTTTCTCCAAGGTTTGATTTATCCCCTTCACCATTAACAGTATCCAGTTCCTCCTCAGCTTTGAAGGAGAGTTCTATTTATTCACCCAACTCGGTTTCCTCAGCGTCAATAAACCCCAGCTTGACAAAGATAAAGGAGGAAAACGATGTATTCCACATGAATTATTTGGAAGATAATGTCCACTCTCCATCGTTATTATCGCCAGGTGTTGATGATATTGGGTTTCTGGGCTTTAGCGGTGAGTCCATCTTTAATTCTGACAGTGACAGCTTCTTCAATACTTTTGATCTAGAATCACCATCCCATCATGGTGGTAAGAGGTCTTCCAGTTTCAGCCACGGTGTCACCAAAACAGGACATACTCATAAGACCTCGTTATCATCACATATTCAAAAAACTATACAATCAATACCAAATGAATTGACGTCATCCAATTGATGCATATACATATACCATTCTTCTTTCATGACTCTTTTATTATGCGACTTTTTTATATCTTTATTATATTCCATTCCTATACCTTAATAAGGTTTGCACTGGTTTACATATGCGTGTGGGATTGCCATCATTTGTTCCTTGGTTCCAATAGGGTCCATCCAATAGAGGAATTTTGAAAGGGCTGCATTACAATATCGTTGGACCCCTTTTTTTGCCCAAAACAAGAGTGTGCATTTCAAGATCTGGTTGATCACTATTGTAAAAATTGTCTTCCTAGGCATGCCACTAATCCCCCAGCTTATTTATATATTTATTTGATAACCTTAATCCGATCCATGCTATTCTAATATCACAATATGATTTTCAATCAAAAAATCACTCTAATTTACATACTGGCCCTTCCCGCATTGAGTCTACCCCCTTAGCAACACAGATACTCATACAACCTACTAAGAAGACCCTTAAATTGGTTCAAAGTGTGTCACGTGACTCGTCAAACCGGATATAGGGGAAATTCGAAACACTAACTCCAAGCCACCACCATGTCTATTGTCTGACATATGCATATTTTTAAAGCTGAAAACGCGGGTTTTAAGCCCTTCCCCCAACAAACAAAAATATTCTATATCTCATAAACGTGTATTCCATATCTTATCTTGTCTCTTTTTACGATAACCACCGGTTTAAGCAATACAAGCATTGATAAAGTTAAAAATATAATACCAGTGACAATAAATACGCGAGAGAAAGGATGGAAAAAAAATGAAAAAAGTTCGCTGCTATTGCAGGGTTGAAAGCCATTTATTCCTTCAATGATCACGCAATTCAAATTGAAGAAGGAGCCGAGGGTGGAAAAGGCATGCGATAACTGCCGGTTGAAGAAGGTGAAGTGTACGGGTCGAGGACCAATGGGACCCAATCGTCAAGCGTTGAATATGCCGTGTGAAAGGTGTTTGACAACCAATTCAGTATGCACTTATTCCGAGAGGACAAAATCGAGAGACAGATCTTCGAGAGAGGCGAATTTGAATGTTTTAAATAAAAGGGTTGAGGTTTTGACGGAATCATTATTGACATTAACATCATTTATCAGATCGAAGGATTACGAGAGTTTGGACAACTTTATAAACAAGGTGAATACGATGCAGTCTGGTGATAATCAATTGTCGATCAGTAATATTCTTTTTGCGTTAAAGGATACATCGATGAACACAACCAAGTTCACCTTTGAAGAATGTTTGAACGAAAAAGGTGGAGAGGAGCCCACTTCAAAATTGATGGAATATCAGCGCATTCAGTTACAATATCCCACCCCTCGACTTCTACAACCGCTTCAAACCCCTAGACCACCACAGCATGCCTCTCAACTGCACCATCTTTACCAACCGCGTCCGGTACAGACACAACAAGAAGAAGTACAGCCGGCGTATGAATATGACCAATACGGGGGGAATACGACTCCGGTCAGCACCAACACAGTGAGCCACCAGTCAATACAAAGCTCTTATTTACCAATGGGTGCACCACCGGGGTCGTCGTTGACTGTGTCCCCCGCTGGTAGTTCTGTTCCCATTAATGAGTCGATAGGTGTGACCCAACCAACCTATTGCAACACCATTCCAGTCTCCCTCGAATATTACCAGCAAATGCAGCAACTTCAGGCACAGAGCTCGCAGGACGCCCACTGGGAATATCAACAACAACAACAACAACATCATCATGCGAACAACGACCAATATTTCGATGACAGTGGAGGTTACTACCAACAGAGGTATTACGGCTCTTGAAACTAATCCCTCAACAGATAAAATTAATTCCATCTACCAGGATTGAGTCCTGATAGGCAGGCTCTGTAGCACAAAAACCCAAAGGGTAAAAATCGAAAAAGCTCTACAGTGTGGAAGATTTGATAAATCCACCAAGGCGCTGGTAATACCAAGGGGAAGATTCCCCACCGGTCTCGCCATTCTATATAGTCGAGTTTTATACACCAAAACCTTCACACTGTATGAGCTGGCGGCTTTGCGGCGGATTTCAAGCCTTCCCGCCCGCTCCTGCTTCCTCTCGCGCCTTTTTCAAATCACGGTAGGACCCTACTGGTTTATTATCCACAAACAATTACATAAACCATACATACTACGAAGCAATTATTACCCACATCAAACATGCGATCTGCATCAATTGGGTCGCTTGAAAAGATTGTGGGCGAAGACGAGTAGTTTGTTGGAGGATGCTAATAGAGTGGTCTTACCCTCGGTAATAACTCGGGAACAAATTGGCCCTAGTTCGACCTGCAGTTGCTCCGACCTGCGACACGCACGGCCCATAAAAGTAAAATTTGAAGGAGCAAGAAACAAAGCTTAAAGTCAGGGTATCTTTCTACTTTGTTCCACCGCTACAAGAAAACCCACCTTGCACTTTTACCCCCTCTTTATTCTTCTTTTAACATCCGATTTATCGTCCACGGAGTTAAGGGAGCAGTCATTTTTTTTAATTGCATGATGTGCCTGAAATTTCTCCGCCAATTAGGAAACAGCAATTGGACAAAGTGAAATAACCATTCCCATCTGCAAGCTGTTTTACGGCAACGGCTTGAAAATATAGGGTAGAGGGACGATGGTGTGAGCGGTTACGTAAGCGGTAATATGTGACCAAAGCGTGATTACGTAAGCGCGCGACAGGGTGTCAGTTGTTCTGGCATTAACATGGGTAAATTTGGCTGTTGTAAAATTTGGATGACAATGAGAGTTATATTAATGGAATGAGGGTAATTTTTAGGTTATGCTGGTATAGTCGGGGTATCAAATGGAGATTTTTTATAAAATAAGTGAAGACTGTATTGGTTGAAATAATTTTAAAAATGAAGAATTGTTGATTTAAATTTTTTGAAAATGATATTATTGAATATTGTGATTTACCAATGGATTCTTTTTTTGAGATGAAGCGTTGAGTTAGAAAAGAGAATCTGTTTCAATCATTTCGTTAAACCCATATGATGGGATCATTGTGAGTGGTTGTCTGGCATGTTTTTTTTTTTCTGTCACTCGCTGTTCCAGATCATGTCAAATAGACTTTTAACGCTGAATGTTAGACGACCCATACCGATCTTTCAATATTCATGGGTGAGAAACAAACAGAAATTTACCAACGTGGGGCTAAAGACATTGAAATTGCCGAAATGGATCCAACCCGGGTTGGATTTCCATCCTGTGGAGATTTGGGATGTCAAGAAGGATGTTGGTAAGTTCCAGCAGAACCCCATCTCAGCAGACGAGTCCACCATCAGGAAATTTTTACTCACATTGGCCCAATACGATAAAGAAACCAATCGGAAGGGTAAACCTCGGATACTATGTCATAATGGATTCTTCAATGATTTGGCATTGAACTCAGGAGCAATCTACCAGGTGATCCCATTTAATAATCAGCTCATCTTTGCAGATACAAATAGAAGAACTAATCAGAATAAGTTGATGTCCTATATAGGATTGAAGTTTGAAAAGTATTTAGCTAACCAATGGGATATGGGTGATCATTATAAGATCTTATTAGAGGGAAAATACGGTGATTGGACGTTTAATTCGATTGTTGAGGTTGATGGCATAAAGGATGGCGTGGATAAGTTGGCTTCTGAAGCAATTGATAACTATGTTGAAGTTAAGTTGTGTTTTATTAATAGACCGATTTCGAACAAGGAGGTCAAATCTCTAAGAAGTCATGACCAGGTCCTCAAATTTCTAAAAAATAACGTCAAGTCATTCAATTTGAGGATCTTGAAGTATTTACAGCAGTCTTATTTTGGTAGGCAGGATACCATCATAATCGGGGTAAGAAACTCCCAGTTCAAGGTCGTCTTTGCCGCAGAGATGCCGGTGAAGGCTGTAGTGGAATTTGTTCAATCAGTGTATCCTAAAGAATTTCACCACTTTCAAAATGGGGTTCAGAGGATTAGTTCTGGGTTGCACAAAATCCATGACTTCATCCAGGACAGTGGAGCTCTCCCGGGTAGCGTCTTTTTGGTCAAAATGGAAGATGGTCTACCAATGGAAAAAGTGGAACCTCATGAGGCAATTGGCATGTTTAACACCACAATAATACGGGAATTTCAAGAGACCAATCAAGGCGAGAAGGCGGTTAATAGTTGATGAGCAGGTGCTGAACACTTATTACGTAACACGACGCGCGGCTGTACCTTATTTAACATATCATTACGTAAGACTCCTGATTGTATCCCTCTCTTTTACCTGATGCTGACGTTGGACACGGAGAGACCAACTCAGGTTTTCCAATACTCGAAACGTATACAAAACAAAAAGAAGGAGAACGAGGGAATGATTTTTTTCGATGAATCAGCAACTGGTTCACCGATTGAAATACCCAAATGGATCAGACCTGGAGCTGACTACAACACCGAGAAGAAATGGAACGTTGCTGCTGGTGTCAGTAGATTTAAGAGAGTGATATTTGGGAAAAAGGAGTCAAGAATCGGGCTTTTCCTTCTATCCATTATAGAATATGAATCCAGACTTGACGTTGTGGATCAATTGAATGAATTGACCATTGGTGGAGATAATAGGAGGCCAATTCTATGCCATAATGGCTTCTTCAATGACGTAGCTCTGAACTCGGGTGATATATACGAGATCATTAACTATAAAAACCAGCTAATATTCGCCAATACCGATAGAAGAGAGAGACAGAACAAATTATTATCATATATCGGGCTCAAGTTCGAAAGCTATTTAACGGGTAGTAAATCATTGAATGATCATTATAAGGTGATGTTAAAGGGTCAATATGGAGATTGGCCCTTTTTCTCGGCTGTGGAGATTGATGGTATCACGAACCAATTCGACGAGGCAAGTCCGATCGAGGAGAAATTGAAGAATTACGTTGAAATCAAGTTATCAATGGCATCTAATGATGTTGATCTTGTTGAATTGAAGACATTGACCACACCCCTTGACAAATTGATCTTTTTTAAATCCCATATTAAATCCTTCAATAACAAGATCAAGAAATTTCTTTATCAAAGTTATTTTGGCAGACAAGACACTCTAGTTATTGGGTTACGAGACAGCAAGTATAATATAATTACAGTGGAGTCGTTTACAATTTGGGAGCTTTTGGAATTTGTCAAGTCAGATTATCCAACACTTTATGACCATTTCCAAAAGAGTGTCTCTAAAATCAACGATACATTGTCAAAGATCAGCAACTTTGTCCTAAGCAATGTTGATGAGCAAGATGAGAAGAACAACGTTTTTATTCTCAAACTCACCAACAAGCTGGAAATTCACAAATTGGCCAAAGATCTGGCCCACAAAACGTTTGATATAACCATTCTTCCGGAGTTCATCACGTGGAGAGAGGATCGAAAAAACTTAATTGGCTCAAACCCTCTTATTAACCAGGAGGCTTATAAATATGCTACCAACTGATACCTCCCGTCTATCTATTTATTTCCTGGATATATTGTATATAATAAGCTTCTGAGCATTTTCCTTTTTCGTCTCTCAGCCTTTCTTCTATTAATTCGACCAATGGCATTACCCTCCGGATACCAGATTGTGGCTCTAAACGAGACCCATTTTGACAGGGCGCTTTTTGTGCTGGCTCAACTCACAACTGTCGGGGAAGTCAGCAGAGCGCAGTTTGATGAGTTCCTCAAATTGCAATCTACATGCGGTTACACCACGAGGGTGGTGTTGGACTCACAGGGTCTCTTGGTGGGGATAGCCACGTTGTTGGTGGAGACAAAATTGATTCATGGGGGGTCGAAAGTCGGCCACATTGAGGACGTTGCCATCGATTCAACACAGAGAGGTAAAGGTTTAGGCAAGTTGTTGATCCAGAATCTGATTCAATTGGGTATTGATGAGGGCTGCTATAAGATCATATTGGACTGCTCCGAAGAGAATGTGGGGTTTTATCAGCGTTGTGGGTTGAAAAAGGCCGGCATTGAAATGGAATTTAGACCTTAAGATAATAGTCATTGACATGGAGTTTTTAGGAATTGCGGCTAGATTACGGATATTCCTCTCTACCATTCTTGTGGTTACATGAACAGGCCATTCATTTTATGGGCATGCCCGGTGGATGGTGATAGTGTCACGTGACAATAGTTTTCTGGCTGTGCAAAAATGCTTAAAAAAAATTTTCTATAGATCCCTACTTCTTCATTTGGTTATAATCGGTTAAAAATGGTGTATAAAACAACATCAAGTAACAACACATCGATTTATCAGATTTCCGGTACAAATGTTGCAAAATCTTTACCAGATTGGCTTCAAAAAAAGAGAAAACAGGCATTGAAGGATGATTTAGAGTATCAGAATAGAGTTGAATTGATTCAAGATTTTGAGTTCAGTGAGTCTTCAAATAAGATTAAGGTGACTCCCGATGGTCAATATGCTATGGCAACAGGTACTTATAAACCACAAATCCACGTTTATGATTTCTCCAACTTATCTTTGAAATTCGAAAGACATACTGATTGTGAAAATGTTGATTTCACAATCCTATCACAGGATTGGTCGAAATCGGTTCATTTACAATGTGATCGTCATATTGAATTTCATGATAAGGGAGGTATGTGCTATAAAACTAGAATACCAAAATTTGGTAGACAGCTCCAATATAATGATGTCAATTGTGATTTATACGTTGCAGCTGCTGGTAGTGATGTTTACAGATTGAATTTGGAACAGGGAAGATTTATGAAACCTTTCACAGTTGAGCCATTAGAAGGAAAGGGCGAGGGTGTTACAAGCTTGGATTTGAACCCAACACACGGATTGTTCGCTGCGGGTTTAGAGGATGGAACAGTTGAATTCTGGGATCCAAGAGCAAAGCAATCGATTATTAAGATGGCAATCCCTGATAGCGGGGAGATCACCAGTGTTCAATTTTCAAAGAGAAACCCGTTGAGTTTTGCATGTGGTACCGAGGAGGGTGAAACGTTAATTTACGATTTAAGAACAAATTCTCCATTAAGAAGAAAAGATCAGGGTTATGGTTTCCCGATTAAGAAGATCACTTACTTGGATTCATTAGTCAACACCCATCAATCGGATAAGAACGAGGATTTGATCATGACAAGTGATAAAAAGGTTGCCAAGATCTGGCATTTGAATGATGGGGCACCATATGCTGCCATGGAACCTAACGTCGATATTAATGACGTCTGCCACGTGCCAGAGTCCGGAATGTTCTTTATGGCCAATGAATCTGTTCCAATGCACACCTATTACATCCCTCAATTGGGTCCATCTCCACAATGGTGTTCATTCCTGGATAACATCACCGAAGAAATGGAGGAGAAGCCAAGTGATACAATCTACTCAAATTACAAATTCATCACAAAGGAAGATGTCAACAAGTTGAACATCACTCATTTGGTCGGTACCAATGTGATGAGGTCTTACATGCATGGTTATTTTATCGATTCAGAATTATACGATAAAATCAACTTGATTGCCAATCCAAACTCTTTGGTTGACCAAAGAGAGAGAGAGATTAAGAAGAGGATTGAGAAGGAGAGAGAGTCTCGTGTCAATAGTAAAAAGCCTGCAGAAGGTAAAATTAAAGTCAACAAGGAATACGCGGACAAATTGCGTGATAAGTACGAGACCGCGGATGTCTTGGAGGATGATAGATTTAAGGAAGTTTTTGAGGATCCTGCGTTTGCCATTGATGTTGAAAACCATGATTATAAGCAATTGAACCCCGTTGCTTCGACGAAGTTGAGAGATTCAATGAGAGCATTAACTGCTGCCGAGGAGGAAGAGCAGGAGAAATTGGAGCAATTGAAGAGGGGTAATGATATGGGAAGTGAGTCTGAGGAAGAATCCGAGGAAGAAAGTGACGAGGATGCCAAGGCCAAGGCAATGAATGAAAAGAATAGAAGAAAGGATCAAAAGAAGAGGGTGAGAGAAAAGTTGAAGAAGAAGGATGCCGGGGTTGATGAGTCCCTCTTGCATACCACAATGGAGGTTGTTTCCGAAAGTCAGCAGTCGAAGCCGTTATCATTTGGTAAGCAGGTTTCGATCCAAAAGGACCAAACCCAGAGGAGGAGGATCGAGAAGTCTAACGTGCGCATTCGTAAGGGTGTCAGTGGAGAGGGTGAGATCACCTTCATGCCTGGATCCAAGTCGAAAAAGAAGGTGGACAAACCACAGAGAAAGGATTATGACGGTAGACGCCGTGCTGGTAAGAACGCATTCAGGGGCATGTAATTTTTTGCTTAGAAAAGGTGTATATAAATAAGACAGATCAAAATAACTGGATGTCTATTATCGAGTTACCTCTCACGATACATTGGCCAATGTGGACTGTTTCTTCGTTTTTTAATTCTAATGTGTTGGTCAAGTTGAGGTTGAGAAAGAGGTCGTAGCCTTTCAGGGTTCCTCTGAGGGATCGATTTCCGTTCATATTAATCACGATCTCCTTGTGAAGGTAAGATTTGAGTTCCGGTGCTGAGATCATCACGATGGAAGGAAGAAGTTGATGGCAATATGTGTGAACAAAAAAAATCTTAATCAAAGAAATTGAAGAAGGAAGAGCTAAGTGGTGAATGAAGAGTGCTACACATACCAAAAGCCCACCAATGAGATCAGAAATATGTGATAAGTGGGGATGGAGCTTATTTTGAACTTCATAGTGTGTTCAGAACGTGAGATATAATCAAAAAAACCAGAAATATACGATTTTTCTTCTGGGAAACTCAACAAGTGGTGTTTCACAGACCACTGAACGCTAAAAAACGCGCTTTAATCCTACTATCACCTTTGAGAGGTAAAAAAACACGCTTTGTATCTGCAGATTTACACTATTTTTGTTTGTATTTTTTTTTGAGCTCAAGAGCTATTCGAATTGTTTGTTGCATGAGTAGCATCAACTCTGAGTCACCCTATTTTTACCAGTGGGAGAACGTGTCGCAGCCGTTTGAAAGGCCACCGTTGCCCCCCACGCCATCGCCGTCACCAGCGGCAAGAAAACACATCAAGATGACTTCAATTGATTTATCGGATTCCTACTCGTTGATGAACAGTTCCGGGGGCAGGTTCACGAACAGTATTACTTCCACCAGCTCCACCAGCTTGGACTACTCCACGAGCCTTGGGTCGGATCCACTAGACGAGTCATACGATGCTTTTGAACAGGATCTCTTTGATTTTTACGGACGACGACAATCGGTGAAGAGGCAGCTGCCGGCACTGCCCCCGGTGCCGGCGCCGGCGGTGGTGAACAAGGGGAAATCCGCGTCCCAGGGGGCCTTTAGGATGGATATGGTATCGGAGTCCACAATATCCACGGTTTCTTCGGTTTCCACAGAGTCCACAGAGGCAGTGGCCCCAATATACGAAAAGATGGAAGTGCATCTCGGGCCCTATGAGGGAGATGACAAGTTTGATTTGAGCCGTCCACAGTACCTCCATTTGCGGAACTCGAGGGCGTGTCCGCCATTAGCCTGCTGGGGATTATTTTTTGTATGTCTACTGGCGGTGCCGTTTTCACTGTGTGTATACCTTGGTTGGTTGGATAAACCGATGGGGACGATTCCAAAAGGATGGAAGGTTGCTCATTTGGTTTCCTTTTGTGTGATGGGGTTGGGTGGAGTTGTAGGAATAGGAGTAGGTTTAGGGCTCGGATTGGGATCTTGATGAATAGCCAGTGGACAGGGGGATGGGCATGGATGAGTGAGGTTGCTTGCGCACTTTATTCAAGATTGAATCAATACGTATGTCGAAGAGTGTGAATGAGTGGATAGTTAATTTCTTGGAGCGTGGAGTTGTGTACACCTTGCTTTGGTCCTTTTTTAATGATATATAATTTATGCAAATATGACGGTTTAATCTCTTTGAACAAACGAACCAAGTGAGTGGGTGGGGAGTAAATGTTTGGTAATTGAATGAATATACGTAAAGGTGAATAAGACGATGAAAAAATGAAGAACGTGACTATATGTAAGAGTGGAAGTACAATTCATGGATTAAATGGATGATCTAAGACAATGGTACTTTAGGGAAAATGGTGAAATGGAGACTAGTAGGAAGTTTGAAGTATGCTAGATATGAGCACATGAGCGTCTTTTACGTGTAGGGAATCGGCCTTCACACATCAGGAAGCAGACTTTCCCTACGCATCCCATTTACAAGATTCAACTGGAAATTATCCTCAGCCAATGCAAAGTTTATCTTACTGATCAATAAATCTCTAACAATATTTGTTTCCATTCGACTTTTATTTATCTTGTTCCCAAGTTATTGCCTGTTAACCACCATCCTAACTTATATTCTTTATTGCCCCGCTCACCAGGTTTTTGTTTATATTTATTTGATTGGGAATGATTTACTGGGACAAGAAAATACTGGGAAAGTTACTGGTAGGGTAATCTGGGCAAGCTCCACGACACAGAATGCGAAGTAACCCTATTATTGTGGCCAAAACTGGATAACCTCCACTTAAGATGTACCCATCTTGAGAATTCAACGTGAATTTCTGAAATCCTCAATTGCATGCCATTTGAAGCAGTAACAGATCAGAATCATTGTCATTGAATTTAAGGTCACGTGCAGCGTCCTATTGGGAAATTCACTGGGACGGAGGTGATTGTTGGATCTTTATGTTTCAAAGGGTGGGAAAGTATCAACCATGTAAATAACTCGTTTCATATCACTCGCAGAGTCCCGTATGGAAAATCCATTTAAGCAATGTTACAGTTCTCGATAATGGGTAAAGTGGTCATAGAGGCAACTAGGCGGTGATACACTTCCATTTATATGTCCAAGAATAGGTTGAAGACGCCGCGATCTGTTGGCCACCCATCACTTTCCCAGCCACAGTCGTGGTAGAATTCCTGCCAAAAGAGCTTCTCAATGAGTATCGCTGTGCAAATTTGCTACGCGGGCTCGCTATGCATGATCCAGATACCACTAGGCCCTGAAGTTACTGAACCTAACAAGCTAACCTGCGAAACAGGGGTAATTGATGATTGGAAGTTGATCTAGAATGAAACGGAGAGTTTAGTAGGAGTTTTGCCCCCACCATTGTCCAATAATGGGGAAAGAGAAACTCAGACGGGAAATTAACTCCAGTCTGACGTCAACGTACTGATGAGATGGCTGTTGTGTTTTACCCCGAAGGAAGTGAGCCAAAAGTCCTACTGTTAATCTCTCATGAGCTTTTTTTGGCGATGTGCTTGCTCAATGGATATCTAACGTGTGTGGCTGAACCCATGGATTCCATCATCCTCCATTCATTACCAATCACAGCTGAAATCCGACTAGGAGGTAAGACAATAAAAACCGAAAAGGAAACCTTAGAAGTTAACAATCCTCTTGATGAAATGGTTGAATGCCACCACTGTCTGGCACCACCATCCGACATTTTCCATTAACAACCATTGCCAGACGCCTCTATTACCTCTGCTAACTTGGCTCGTAAATATAAAAGTTTAATTGTGATCAACTTCCCCATCAGATTGCCTGTGAGACCACTCACAGGATGCCGGGTTTAACGGAGTAAACAAACCAACTCCAACAATCTCTCTAATCAGACTGATCTGCTGCCGGGTTTCTCAGCCTTAATCTTCGTCACACCTTCAGTGAACTCATCGGCCCTATCGTTAAATCAATTTCAACTGGATGAGAAAACAACTCAATAGCGTTATTTAAGCTCGGAATAATTGAAAAAACACCTAATGCACTGATGACCTCCCAATTTCCTTGGTTCATGCCCTCCTATACTCACCACCATGGTGTATCCATCTTTTATATCATTTCAACAATATTCATTCAAAGCTCACCTAATATTGACGCTATGAGACCAGTTTTTCTATTAATCTGTAGCCAGCATTTTTCTCTACAAATTAACATCTTATTCACCTTATCAATTGCTTACCCACCCCCACCACGCAAATAACTCAAACCGCTTTTCCGCTTTCGCTCATTCCTGTCACCATTTTTAGAGCGATAAGTTTTAGCAAGACCTACTCACCGACTTTCTCCATTCATCTCCACAATATGGGAAACCAGGTAACGAAAGAGATGTCAAACTCAACGTGGGAGCCCTCCGGGGGTGCTTCGACGTCGCAAAATCACGCACAGACGGCCTACTCCTCGGACAAGGCGTTGAGGGTGGAAAGAGCGATTTATGCACAGATTGTTCACTGTAAGGAGATGTGTTTTGGAGGCCGACTTGCTCCGTGGGGAGACTACAAGTACGATCTGGATTGCGACTGGGCAATTGTGAAGGAAGCTCTTTGGAGGCGCCAATTGGCGCCGTTCTACACGCCATTGGAAGACGAGCCCGAGACGGAGGATTTGGAGGCAATCGAGCAGACTCTGAAACAGCGGGGGTTACACGAGCACGTGGCAGACAAGACCAGCTTGTGGGCCACAGCCGCGGAGGACGTGGATGAACATAAGATTCACGTCTCGGTGAATGCCCGCAAGCGGAGGGATCTGAAGCTCTTCAAACAGAGGGTGAAGGAGCGGGCATGGAATCTACAGCAGCAGGAGGAGGCAATCTACGCCGGCCAACATATCAAGAAGGAGGTTACGGAACTCTACGTTGATGGAGAGGAATGTCCCATCTGTTTTCTTTACTATCCCCGGAAAGTGAATATCACCAGCTGCTGCAATCAGAGGGTGTGCACGGAATGCTTTGTCCAAATGAAAAGACTACCCCCCCACGTGAGCGAAGGAGAGGACAACTTGCTGGTGTCGGAGCCGGTGAAATGTCCCTTCTGTGCAACCACACCCTTCACCGTGTGTTTCGAATCTACGCCCCTGGGACCCGACGATATCCGGCCCAAATGGGAAACCCAGATGTTGGCAATACAGAGGCGCAGGCTGAGGAGGTCTGCTGCAGCTACACTGCTGCACGCCGACAGCATTGGCAATCCAATGAATATCGAGGAGAGATTGGTCCAGGAGGCGCTCAAATTGTCCCTTTTAGAGAAGTGAACAACTTAACCCCATCACACACACAACACACTTGCTTTGGTCTCTTTCTATACCTTTTTTGTACAAATCTTGATAGATTTAAATGACAAGATCAATTACGTGAAAAAAAAGGTAACGGTCAGTCATCATCCAACATTGATATGGAAGACACGACGATTTGGGACATCTACGCTACAGCACGTCGCATGCTGCCGCTGTGGGACCGTGTAGAGAACAGAGAGCTGCGCCGGGAGTTTTTGAAGGACAGCAACAGCCCCGGGGGACCTCTGGAGGGGACCTTTGCTGTGACGGGCGAGACGGACACCAGCTTCGACTTGCTATCCCAAGAGACACGGACTCCACCTAGCTTTCTAACTCTGTCCAAGGCGATGCCATCGGTCCAATCCACAAAGGAAACAGCCAAGTCTACGATGAGGGACCACCATCAGCAACAGCAACAGATGCCCACGGCGATTATTGCGCCCAACGCAGTCCAGATAAAGGCAAGGAACCCATCCATGTCCTCGTCTTTGCCCAGCTCATCACCTATCAATCTTTCCACCACAACCAGTCCAACATGCTGCTCAAACTGTGGTACAACAAAAACTCCACTCTGGCGCCGGGATCCACAGGGAAACACTCTGTGTAACGCATGTGGACTCTTCCAGAAGCTCCATGGGACCATGAGGCCGCTTTCGTTGAAGTCAGACGTAATACGCAAGCGAAACCCCAAGAGACAATCGATTTCAAACCAGGGAGAGGGCTATAAACATCCACAGAGTGGCATACCGCCACCATCATCCGCCCCACCATACATATTGAGGGGAAACTCGTTTACAACCATACCGTCGCCCTTGGGAGGTGGGGCGACGTTCACGCCACCGGCCACAAACTCTCCAAAGAGCAAAAACGTGCCAATACTCCCAAAACCACCCCGGAGTACACCTACCACACCAATCACCAGCTATCCGTCGCCCAACCCGATGTCAATACCAACCGCATCGGGTGGAGTTGACATTCCCTCACAGTTTAAGAGAAGAAGATCGAAATTTAGCGGTTCCAATTCCAGCTCCTTGGCAGGATCTCCAATCCCCACCGCCAGCCCTGCAGTGTCGGTGTCGATGTTTGCTCCCTCCAGTTTATCGAGACAAAACTCACTTTCTTTTAATCCCTCTTCATGGGACCATCAGAGACAGTCGTCATTTTCAAACTTGTCTGCAGGTCTGCGGAACGGTGGCGCAGGATCTGTGCTACCAGGACCTACAGATGGTGCTATAGATGTGAATGATTTGGATTGGTTGAAGTTTGATGTCTAAAGTAGTCGAAATACAGGGCGCAGCGAGTCAGTGGGACGTGGTCGGTCTACGTGGAGGTTTCATATGGATACCAATATGCTTTCAAATTCCCTCCTGAGGGATGACATTTGAGAAAACTTGTGCTGCTAATGGCATAACTAAGATAGAATGCAACTTGTGCTGCTAATGGAGCGATCTTTTATTTTTCTATTGACAGAATTATACACAACAAGATCATGATCATCTGGGCACTTGAAATCATTCTTATTTCTCATCATTTAGCTAATTATCGGCTTCAAGAGAACCCTACCGTCATCCCGGAGTGTGATGGATCCCACCAATGGAATCCTCTCTTGAAAACCTCCAAGGCATAGCGCTTGCTAAATTGTTAAATCCACCTCACATAAACCATCGAACCTTGATGTTTAGAATTTTATAAAGGAAGTAATTTCAGTAATTTGATAATAAAATCATGAGCAATTTGGTTCATCGAAAATTTTTCGTCTCTCTGCTTGAAGCTTCTTTGTAATTGAAGATGATGTACGGGAGAAATAACTTCAACAGCAATTACCAGGGAAACCGAACGTATGGAAATACGTCCGAGTTTTCTTTTGAAGTGATTGGCTGGGATAATGCTTCGATTCAAGACTTTTTAAATTTCATTTTCAGGAAATCTCGTATCAATCTCCAGAACCCGGTCCAGAGCGGCAAAACCCTACATGTGAGCGTTGGGAATGATAAAGAGGCAAGCGATTTACTTCGTTGTAACGGTATGAAATTTGCAGGTCAGAATTTGCAGATTGTTAGAACAAGTAATATGACCTCCAATTCTAATACAAGACATGGAGGAGGTGGTACCAAAACAGGAGGAACAATCCAATTATTGAAAACAATGCTAAAGATGAGATATAATCCTCAGGTGAAGATGTTGGATTTGGCGAATTTAGTCAATGATCCTCTTGTGATTGAGAATAACTTGATTTCAAACTCAACAGTGGGATCGAAGTTCTTTACGGCCTTAATGAAGGTTGCGAGGGAAGAAAAGTTGGAATTGGTGAGTGTGAATTTATCAATGAACAATTTGGATGATGGTAGTAAATGGATCCATGAATTGGCATTAGAGTTCCCAAACGTGAAGAATTTGGCGTTGGGTAATAATAGAATTAAGAAGGTGGATATATTCGACAGAGTGAAGAACAAGTTCACCTCATTGAGAGAGTTGATTTTACAGGGTAATCCAATATCTGGAAATGTTGAAGCAATGAAGAAGATCGTTAACATTTTCCCAAAGTTGATCATCATTGACCAGACCCAAGTGAGAGACGAACAAAAATTGAACGAAATATTGAACTTCCCAGTGGTATCAAAACATCTCTTTTTTGAAAACGGGGATTTGCAAGGCGCATCAAGTGATTTCATCAAATCGTTTCTGAATTGCTGGGATAACGACAGAGTTCAATTGATGGGCCTATACACCCCACAGACACAGTTCTCGTTTCAATTGGATACCAGCTCAGTTGCAGACTCCACAAACTTCAACACCACATCAAACACATGGCTGAGTTACACCCACAATTCCAGGAACCTGAAGAAGATTTCCCAATTGAGGTCAAAACAAATGAGATTGCTAGTGGGCCAAGAGGCCATTCTCAAGGGATTCCGATCATTACCTAAGACTTTACATGGGGACCAGTTGGCAATTGAGTCCATGCTTTTCCCACCATTGAACGGTATTCTTATAACAATCCATGGGGACTTCAAAGAGGTGGGCCAACCTCAAATAGAGCACGACAAGAAGAGAAGACCTCCCCTCCAAAGGAGATCGTTTGATAGAACATGGATCATTGTCCCTGGAGGTCCTTCCGGTTTATTAGTGGTGAGCGATATGCTCCTAATTAGAAACTATTGCGGTAACAAGGTTTGGAAAACAGAAGCCGAGTCTCAACAAAGTCAACCATCTCAGCAGGGTCAAATACCTCAACAAATTCACACACCCCAACCGCAATCTCAACCCCAGCCAATGGGTTCCAATCCAGTGCAACAGGAGCTGGCCATGAAGGTCCAAAAAGAGACCAATTTGAAGCCCGAGTTTGTTGTGATGTTGTTAGAACAGAGCAATTGGGACTATGAGACCGCGGGCAGGAACTTTGTTGCCAATAGGACCCAGATCCCACCTACCGCATTCCAGTCATGAGCAAAACAGAAAATATGCTCATGTCTACAAAAACATTTTGCCTCTATTCTCTTCATGGAGAAGCCCATTGCTAAACTGTCCCCTACAGTGCAAGGAGAGTTGGATTTTAACCAAAGTCAATTAGAATTATATAAACAAACTGCAATAAGGTATCCCGATTCCAGGCCTCCTCAGATGGAAGGTTTAACCACTACCAAAAGTTCCTTGTTAACTATCTTTTATAAATCTAAATAGAACAATTAGTTGATTAGACAGCGGTGAGCTTGCCCGGAGGCAGGCGATATATTATAGATATACCGGCGTTATCCTCCAAAGCAAACTAAAAATTGGATAACCAATGGCAGATTTGATATATGTAATTCAAAAGAATGGTCTTTTGCACCATCAGTTTTCCCGAATCAATGTTTTCAAAGGTGCAGATGAGGAAGGTCAGTGGTAATAATTTTGATTTGTAAACCAACACAGATAGTTTGCAGGCACGCGTTTTAAGAACAGACGCAGATGGAATCATCAATTTAAATTGATTTTCATCGGTCTATGGCATGCCATTTGACATTTGGCTATTTGAGGACTGATTTGCACCAATGAGGCTAACCAGGTTTTTATGGTCTTATAATTTGTAACTCGTTAACAATATCACATTGAGATTACTAAACTCTTCCAGCATCCTTATGATTTGTAAAAACTTAGGTTACGCTGGCGGACATAGTTTAAGGCTCTTGACTAATCCATTAACACCAAAGCTATATACCATTTAACATACTTGCAATTCTTAAATCCCTTTTTAAATCGTCGACGCGGTGGCTCTCTAAACCGAAGATTATTGGTGCATTCCAGCAGGTACTGGTGTTTTTTCATTATTGGAAAGAGTAGTAATGCTTAAGTAACCACTTTGTACCATTGCTAGTAAATATTCTTTCCTTTCCAATGTAACTGAGATGTTTAGCAAAGATGACTACATGAGCACATGAGCGTGTTTTTGAGCCATTTCTTATCAGCAAATATATCAATTTTAAGCAGTGACTGGGTCTTTTCTTTAATTAATATTGCAAGCAAAAATTGATGCTTTCTGAAACCTACTATACTAGTCATATTGTGCAAATTTGGTGGAATTACGTGGACTTTCCACTGGTGAATTTTATAGAGTCATATTCACTCATCATTGGGTATTTAGTTTCATAAACAATAAAGGTTAATATTTGTTGTAAAGGTATAATACAGGTATCTCCTACTTCAAAGATTGTTGGCGGCCCATGCAATGTAGATCGTGATTGGGAACATACATATTCTGGAGTTCACCGGGAAGAGATGACACTAACCATGGGTCTATGTTAATGGTTCAATGGCGTCTAATTCTACTATTGATTTCATACCCACCTTTAGCCTGGGGCACAAAACGGTGAACATAACATCCACTGATTCTCTTCTATTTTTACTGGGAAATTTACAGGGAAGGCATACTGGTACTAGGAAATTCACTGGGAAGGGAGCATGCGCCACATCGAACATCAGCAGAAAAAAACCCTCGTATTATCCTTCAAAACCAACTGATTCCAACCTTCTGGCATTTCTATATTGTTGGAAGCCGTGCTTTATTAGCATCTCTTTAACGACAAAGGGACCAAAGCTCCATTACGCTAATTTATTTGATGTCGAATCGTTAATCACGTGTTCATTTCACTCATGGGAATTTTACTGGGAACTAATGCACAATCCTAACTATCAGCCACCGGCCTATATCTGCTGAAATCCCCACGACGCAATGGATCAAATTATATCCAGATAGTGCTGCCACTAACTTGCCTATCTTAAATGCCTCCTCCCCAAACATCCCATCAAAAACACACTCCCCCCCGAGACCCCCGGCCTTCTCCTTCAATTAAAGTATGCATCACTGAGATGGTTGGCCACGTTGTAGCCAGCCAGCGTGAAGACAATGAGAACTGCACCACCAACGAGAATGGGCACCAGAATATACTCGGTCTTCTTCAAAAATGGCAGCGCATTGTATCCGTAGAAGGTGATCAGCCAGTAGTAACAGTTGGCCACCAGGTAAAGTGAATTTCCCACCAAGGTGGATACCACGCTGTCCCACCTCAACAAGGGCAACAAAATGAATTGGACCAAATAGAGCAGAATCCATACGATCAAATAAGCATTGCAATGGATGTCAAAACAGTATCCCCATTCCACAATTGCACTGGTATCCGCCAACATCAACCGCCTCGTTATAAACCACCCAAGAGTGGCAATCGCTCCACCAATAAGCCAGAAGTCCACAATCACCATGTACAGCACCAATTTGATCACCCCAAGAACTCCACCCCCATAAACAACCCCCCACAAAACCGCAGACAGTGTCAACAAGAGAGTGAGCAAAATAGGAAAACTGGGGTCCTCTCGGGACCATCTACCCCTCGTCTGAGTGGAATAATAAAGTGATTTGTAGACTCTTTTTGGCCGCAGAACAAGGTTCACCATCTCCCACATCGCAGTTTCAAAGTCTAGCGAGTGGTAATTGACCATTCGCCGCAGATACCCCCAGCGTGCACCTAGAATCGGCAGCCTTGACGTCCTTGGGTTTCTCTGACTGCCTGACACGTTGTTTGAAGCGGGAAAAGCGTGGATCGATCCCTGCGAAGGCGTATAAACGCTGGTCCCGGCACCAACAATGTCTTCTCTTGTCAGGGGCAATACAGCCTTCATTTTATCTCGTTTGAAGCCCTAAGAAGCCGTGGCACGAATGGATTTTTTTATTAATAATCTTTCTCTTGGTTTTTTTATCAAATGATCGATTTCGAACCCATAGAGCAGACCTTGTGGACCCAAATGTGGTCCCAGTGGGTTGCTGATGTGGATATGGACGTATTAGGCGTTTTAAGCAAAAAATCATGCCTCTGTTTGGACCCACAGGGGTACACTTTGGTTTCCGATCTTTCGGACCCTTCTCCTTGTCTTGTGAGTGGGTTTGCTGGTGGTTTGCTCACCGGAGTGTGTTTTTTCTGGATGGCCAAGACTGTACACACGTTGAGAGCCAGAAAAAACGTCAATTCGAAAGCCAGCGGCATCTTTGGTATCAAATTAGGGTTAATTGTGCTTCAATTAGTGTTCCAAGCCGTTCTGTTGGGGGGAATTACTCCAGATATCAATAACTCCGTTTGGCTATTTAACTTGATTAATGTGGGCTCGATCCTCTTTGCCTTGGTCTTGTCTTTTATCGAGAATTACAAATCCTTTGTGGCCCAATCTCCGTTGCTTATATTCTGGGGAGGCCACTTCATCCTAGGCATTTTGAGAACGATTAACGAGTCATTGAGGGAAACAGGTTCTACCAGGGTGTTTTTGACACTATCGTTTGGTATTAACTCGTTGCTGATCCTTTTACTTGAATTGAACTTCACTCCTAAACTCCATCTCTTGAAGGGAGAAAAGATCAACCTCTACGACTATTCCAACTTGTTCAGCAGACTGGCGTTTACGTGGATGACGCCACTGATGCAGTTGGGTCATAAAAAATATTTGGTCCAAGGCGATCTGCCGCCCTTGCCATCAAACTTGAAATCCGACAATCTCTCGAAGATTCTAGAGGAGCAATGGGACATCCAATCAAGCAAATCCAATCCATCATTGTTTAGAGCACTCTGCAGATCATTTGGTTTGCCTTTTGTCATTGCTGGTGGTTTCAAGTTGATCCAGGATTGTATTGCATTCATCCAACCGCAACTGTTGAAACAGTTGATTATCTTTGTCAACGAATACAATAAGGACAAGACAATCCCTCTAACAAGAGGGTTTATGATTGTCGCAGCAATGTTCTCTTTGTCAATCCTACAAACCGCATCCCTTCACCAATACTTTGAAAGAGTATTCGACACAGGTATCAAGGTAAAATCATCTCTCACCTCCCTGCTGTACGAAAAGTCGCTCAATCTATCAATTGAAGCAAAGCAAGAAAAATCAACAGGTGATATCGTCAACTTGATGTCGGTGGACACTCAGCGTTTGCAAGATCTTTGTCAAAACTTGCAATTGATCTGGTCGGGTCCTTTCCAGATGATCTTATGTTTAGTATCACTATACAACCTATTGGGTAATGCAATGTGGATTGGTGTCCTCATCTTATGCTTCACAGTGCCGCTGAACACAACCGTTTTTAGATACCAAAAGAAACTCCAAAAGGCCCAAATGAAAGTCAAGGATGAAAGAACAGGCCTGATTTCCGAGATTTTGAATAATATCAAATCTTTGAAGTTGTATGCGTGGGAAAACCCATACAGGGAAAAGTTGACATACGTGAGAAACGAGAAGGAATTGAAGAATTTGAAGAAGATTGGTATGTTCCAAGCAGCAAATCAGTTCCTATTCAACTCCACCCCATTTATGGTCTCCTGTTCTACATTTGCTGTCTTTTTGGTTGCTTACAAGGGTACCCCATTGTCAACAGATATTGTTTTTACCGCCCTCTCATTGTTCAACCTATTGGGATTCCCATTGATGGCATTGCCATGGACGATTGGTAACATCATTGAATCCCAGGTTTCACTTGAGCGTTTATCCACGTTTTTGGCCTCGGATGAAATTGAGGAGGATATTGTCACCCGGTTACCCGCTGTGAAATCACTTGGTGATGTAGCAGCTGAAATCGTCGGTGGGGATTTTCTTTGGACTAGGAAACCATACAAGACTGCGTTAGTGGACATCAATTATAGGGCCAAAAGAGGCCAATTGAGCTGCATTTTGGGTAGAGTTGGTTCGGGTAAATCCGCGTTATTGCAAGCATTGCTGGGTGATCTACATAAACCTAGAGGTCAAACGATCGTTAGGGGCACCATTGCCTATGTGCCTCAAAATGCATGGATCATGAATGGTACTATCAAGGAGAACATTCTCTTTGGATGCAAATTTGATGACGATTTCTATCAAAGAACATTGAATGCATGTGCATTGGAACAAGATTTAGAGATTTTGCCCGACGGAGATTCGACTCAAGTGGGTGAAAAGGGTATCTCTTTGTCTGGAGGTCAAAAAGCCCGTCTTTCTCTTGCAAGAGCTGTTTATGCCCGTTCGGATATTTATCTTTTGGACGACATTCTTTCAGCTGTTGATGAACATGTTGGCAGACATTTGATTGATAATGTGTTGGGTCCAAAGGGGTTGTTGAACGATAAGTGTAGAATTTTGTCCACCAACTCCTTAACAGTGTTGAAGTATTCGGATATTATAACCATGATGGACAACGGTAGAATTATTGAAGAATCGTCTTACAATTCCATCATGAATGGTGATCATCAAGAGGGTAAATTGTACGACTTTATTATGGAGTTTGGTAAGAGATCCAAGAAAAACCATGAAGAGGAATCCCCAAGTGCGGCATCGATGAGTGTTTCACCATCTAATGTTTCTTTGGCCACTCAACCAGTAGTTGAAATGATTCCTAAGGCAGAATTGGAAGATTATACGATGGCGATTCAGGAAAAGACGAAAATGGAGCAGTTGGCCGGTAGAGATGAAAAGCATGAACAAGGTAAGGTTGATTGGTCGATTTATTTTCTCTACGCTAAGGCCTGTAATGTGAGAAACGTCTTGCTTTTCCTCTTGTTCATCATCATTTCAATGTCCCTATCGGTTTCCGGTAATGTGTGGTTGAAGCATTGGTCAGAAATCAACACCAGATTGGGTTATAATCCAGACCCATGGAAGTACTTGGGAATCTATTTGTTTTTATGTTTCTCGTCCGCATTTTTCACCATGTGTCAGTCTTTGATTCAATGGTTGTTGTGTTCCATTTCTGGTTCCACCTATTTGCACCAGATCATGTTGGCTGCCGTTTTGAGAGCTCCAATGCAATTCTTTGAAACAACTCCTGTGGGGAGAATTTTGAACAGATTTTCGAACGATATTTACAAAATTGATGAACAATTGTTCAGAGTCTTTGGTATGTTTTTCTCGAATTGTATCAAGGTGAGTTTCACGATGATTGTTATCATTTATTCGACGTGGCAATTCTTCTTTTTCATTGTTCCATTGTTTTTCATCTACAAATACTACCAACAGTTTTATTTGTACACTTCAAGAGAATTGAGAAGATTAGATTCCGTGTCCAGATCTCCTCTTTTTGCCCACTTCCAGGAGACTTTGACGGGTGTTTCCACAATTAGAGCCTATGACCAGCGCTCGAGATTTTTGTTCTTGAATAAGTATAAGATGGATTCGAACATGTCCGCATTCCATCCAAGTGTGTCTGCGAATAGATGGCTTGCAGTTCGTTTGGAATTCCTTGGTTCGCTGATCATTTTGGCCTCTTCGGGGTTGTTGATTTTAACTTTGAGGTCCGGTAGGGTGACTCCCGGGTTGGTTGGTTTATCTGTGTCTTACGCCTTGCAAATCACTCAATCCTTGAACTGGATTGTTAGAATGACGGTTGAGATTGAATCGAACATTGTTGCGGTTGAGAGAATCATGGAATATTCCAAATTGGAGCCTGAAGCTCCTGAAATCATCGAGGGCAAGAGACCCGGGTCCAAGTGGCCATTTGATGGTGGCATTGAGTTCAAGAATTACGGCGCACGGTACAGATCGGACTTGGATCTTGTTTTGAAGAACATCAATTTGAGCATCAAGAACCAGGAGAAGGTGGGTATTGTTGGTAGGACTGGTGCGGGTAAATCCTCGTTGACTTTAGCCTTGTTCCGGATCATCGAGCCTGCCATGGGTGAAATTGATATTGATGGCGTCAATACAAGCGAGATTGGATTATATGATTTGAGATCGAAGTTGTCGATCATTCCTCAGGATTCTCAAATCTTTCAAGGTACAATCCGGTCCAACTTGGATCCTACAGATCAGTACAGTGATGAGGATCTTTGGAGGGCGCTGGAGTTGTCCCATTTGAAGGAGCATGTGCTTAAGATGTTGGAGGATGTTGAAGACAAGGATTCCATCGATAACAACGGGTTGCTGGTCAAGATCACTGAGGGTGGGTCCAATCTTTCCTCGGGTCAAAGACAGTTAATGTGTCTGGCCAGAGCCTTGGTTAAGAAGGATTCCAAGGTTTTGATTTTGGATGAGGCGACTGCCAATGTTGATGTCCACACGGATCAAATCGTTCAAGAGACCATTAGAAGCGCATTTAAGGAGAGAACAATCCTCACCATTGCCCACAGATTGAACACGATCGTTGATTCAGACAGAATTATTGTTTTGGAGAGAGGTCAGGTCAAGGAATTTGATACTCCAGCCAACTTGTTAAAGGATAAAAGCGGTATCTTCTATTCCTTGTGTCTGGAAGGAGGGTTGATTAACGAGGACTAGTTGTTTTTATTGATATATATTATATAAACCTACTTTCTTCTCTTCAAGAAAAGACTGAGAGCACCTGCAGCCAATGCCATTCCACTTGACACTATTGCTAACCCGATGAGGCTGTTTTTTGCCAGAGCCTTCTCTATCATGGCTTCCAACTGGGAAATCTCGTTGGGAACTCCCTTCTCCTTCTTGTTTGTGTGTGCTATTAGCACATCTAAATATCTCTTTGATTGTTGGAAATCGCCTAGTTTGAAGTGTCCTAGGGCAAGAAAGTAGAGGATTTCTGACCGCCGCGAGGGCACCTCTTTGAAGAGGCCTGTGAGCAAGCTGATGCCTAGTTGGACGTTGTCTTCCTGTTGGGATTTAAGCAATCCCCACGAGTAGTTGAATTTTGACTGGATTGTGGCCACAGGACCTTCAGCCTGAACCTGCTGGGCAAGAACGTCAAGCTGAATGGCACTGAGAGGCTGCCACACCTCTTCTGGCCCCGGAAACAGCGAAAACGTGGACATTTGCAGGAGCAGAGAGCGATTAGAGGGCTGCTGAGATAAAATATAGAGCGAGTTAATGTGTAGAAGGGGAGAAGATGTGCTGAATGGGTTCAGGGCAAGAGTTTGGCGAATAAAACTGGGC
Source organism: Saturnispora sekii (assembly GCA_030563565.1). Lineage (NCBI taxonomy): Eukaryota > Fungi > Ascomycota > Pichiomycetes > Pichiales > Pichiaceae > Saturnispora > Saturnispora sekii. The sequence continues at coordinate 65,939 of JAJMJM010000030.1, forward strand.
TCAATGGGTGTGTAACGGCGGGTAGATAACGGCGGTAAAATTATCGAATCGATTGGTCGTCTTTTGGGCTTAGGAACACCTGTTAACCTCTTGTAGTGAAATATCGAGTTTCACAAGATTTCCATAAAGTTTTCTAATTGAAAAGAGGCTCAGTGGGTTGTTGATGGTGGAAAGGTTGTGGTGGTGAAGTTTGGGAACCTATCGGTGGGTATTTCGTCATTTTAACTCAAAACAATGGCAACATGGAAATATCTGGGTAAAAGACAGGATTTAGGTATGGATAGGGGAATAATCAAAGAATGGTGACTAATTAGCTTTTTTCAACGTATTAATGAACCTTCTGACTCTTATTTGCATCATTCAAACAGAAGTAAAAGCAAAGTGAAGGCGATATCGTTTTATATTTAACCAGAACAGAATTTGGACAAGAAAAGAGGTTGAATGTGTTTGAAATGGTGGATCACATAGCCAAGCAGAAAGAAACATCTGGTCCGCCCTTATCTCATGATTGGAGCACAAATCTGCACCAAAGAGGAGGGAAAACATCTGGGTCAAAGCGATAATTTGGCACTTGCCATTCAAACAGACAACTAGACAGCTCAAGATGGTTTATAGCCCCATCTACCTCTTGAGCCGGGCTTGAAGTAAGCATTTTCTCCTCGCAGCCAAGAATATCAATGTTTTCTCCCAGCGAGGAGGCTAGAATGGTTGTCCAGGATTCCCATGGGTCACATGGGTCCCAACAGTCTCTAAAAAAATCTGGCATCTTGAGAGGAGCTTGCGCAACAACGGTAGCTGCTTCGCCAGGCAACGTGGCGTGCTCGATGGTTGAATTCACAACAGATGGTGAATTCTTGATCTTTTTGGCTTTAAAGGACGCCTTCTTTTGCTTATAGGCAAACTTACCACTTTTATTCATAGTAGCTGCACATTGGGGTTGAAAATCACACTCCTTTGGTCTCAAACCCCCTGCTCTTCTCATATCTGGGGAAGAATAGAAGGCGCTCAGCAAGGAAACTGATATTCCCAAAAAGGAAGGTGAAATTTTTTTTTGTATTGAAACCTTCTTCCTATTCAAATGGCTAAATCCTTCCTGAAGACGGTGTCCAAGCAGGCCAAGCAACAGAAGAACTTGCACCCAAGAGGACGCAAAACAAAACAGATCACAAGAGCCGCAATCAGAGAAGACAGAGTGGCTACAAAGAAGTTCCACCATGCGTTGAAGAAATCATATGAAATGCAGTTGTTGTCGTTTCTGCAGGAGTCGGTGCACAACACGGTGGACGAAGACGTTGTGGCAAACCCAACTGGAGAATTGCCAACGTTTACAATTGGAGATATTGTTGATCTGTTAGAAACATGGGTTTCCCGTAATGACGAGGAGATTGAACAGCTGACAGCAGAGAGACGTGCGGGAAGACCAAAGCCAAAGAAGCTGGAACAATTGGAGGAGGTTAGAGATAAGGAGATCCACATGTTTGAGACGGGGTGGAAGGTGCCGGATTTGAGAGACCAGCAAACAGTGGTGTTCATGAATTCATGGAAGGGAGACCATGGAGCATTGACGGCAATGAAACATGTGATGGTGAAAAGGGGGGATGAGTGAAGGAAATGAGCGATGCGTGAGAAGATGATTAATATGGGTTCCTTTGACGTGTTAGCTCTATTTAAAGAGGAAAAATGGACGATGCCATCTTTAGGTTGCTTTCTTGGTGGATTTTACCAAGATATCACAAGGGCATTGTATCTATAGCGTTTGAGTTGACAAGTTATAATATAGACAAATAAGCAGATAAAATTAGCAGATGATTTGTAAAGATTGAGATGTTGTGGAGTGGAGACCAGCGAATTAGTTGGGTGTTGTCCATTTGTCGATGGCTCGACTGTGAGATTCAAGTGGTTTGAAGGAAGTTAGGTATTAGCATGAAAAGTAATCATGTGAATTGACTTGGCGTTAGGGCCGCAAAACATGCTGAAATTAGTACAAAAATTGTAAATGTAAAAGGGTTTCTCCCATCCATAGAAGTCAATAGGCGGCCATTGGTCAGACATCAGCAGAGGATGAGCACCTGAGCGGTTTGAATGTAGCCTGCTTCTGACATCGAATAACCACGTCCAGGGCCCACTAAATTAATTGGTCGTTAAAAGGATCAGAAAGGAACAAAGATAAACTAGCAATAGCCTAGCTTTGATTAAATTCGCCTGGTTTTGATCGAATTAGAGAGAGTCATTTCTGCTGAGGTGGGCAGTGGCGCATACAGTCAATTTGCATCCATGCGCCACTGCTCAGTGAGATGCAACGAGTAGGTGGATGTGATCGATCGGAAATATGAATTTAAAACACATATATGCCTACTGGGGTCATAGATTTAAAACCCAAGTACAGGAAAATAAAACTAATCCTTGTAAATTTGGAAATACCCTGTACATGAAATAACTTTCAAAGTTGACGAATGACGCCTGTGGATCTCGCTTATGAGCTCATCGTGACTAATACAGCCTGCAATTCGATTCATCAATTCCCACACCTTCCACTAAAGCAATTGAACAATACATAGGGCAAATCCTCCTCACAAATCGAACAGCTAAACAGGTGAAACTATCTGAGTTGAGCGGATCTTATTGGATGAGAATGGGAAGGTGCACACCGAACAACTGGAAATTGGTGTCCCAGTGAATTTCCCAGTAACCCGTAGACGAACAAACAAACGAAAGAAGTGGAATACCGGTAACTCACCGGCCCAGTGTATTTGCTAGCAGCTGATCGAAATCGTCTCGTGATTGCATTACCAGCTTACTGCCTTTCTACACAAATGCCCCTATATCAGGTATCACTGTAAGTGCTGGAATTGTCATTCCATCCTACCTACAGCGATCAAATGGGCTGGCTCGTGAGCTCGATCGCTCTTTTCAAACCTTCTTCTCTCTGCTTGGCCATCTCCATCTCCACCTTTTTGATCTCCCCTTGAACCCACACCTTATTCTTCAGTCTATTAACTTCGTCCACCTTCTGCCAGTCTATTTCCAACCCATCCTGCTTTTTTAACCCATTTTCAATTCTATCACATACCTTTGTGGCACCCATGATCACGTTGATGAGATGAGACTCATCCCACTGCTTTGGCCCACCTTGACCCTTAATGATATCCTCCAAATACATCTGCGGATCACCTCCCTCCATCTCCTGGCTGATTTGTTCCATCACCGAGCCGTAAACACCAGCAGTCAATGTGTCAAGCGGCGGAGCCAAATAATGAGGGGCATACACCATCTCCTGCAACGTTTTAGCAAGTTCAACACCAAAGTCCGCGTCATGTCCGCCTTCTGCGCCCGGGATCTTACCTAAGGGGTTCAATTGGGGCAAATTCCGTTTGATGCTCTGGAGTGTCAGTAGGTCCACCAATTCGCTTCTTGAAAGAACCTTCTCCACACTCCGGGGTTCCTCATTTCTGTGGATCTCTTCCACAAGCTTCACCGTGTCGTTCGCATCATCAACAACGGGCTCCAGCTGAGCAAACAAGCCTTTTAACCATTTCTTCATGCTCTTCTCTTCCATACTCACCTTTGGCCCATTGGCACCCCCGCTAATACCCTTCTCATGATTTCCCAACCATCTTGCATCCGCTACCTCCTGAGCAAACGAAAACGGAGCTCTCAACTTCATTTCTCTCTCTAGATCCCTCTCAGCACCAGGCAGAGAACTAGATGGGCCGTTTGCACCCTTATCTCCTACTCTACCATCTCTCCCTTCTTTCGCCTCTTTCTTTCTCTTCCTCTTGGACCCCAGCTCGTATTTAGAGCCGGTAAACAAATCCGCTGCAGCCAACGTTACACCCTTGATATTGTGCTCCCAATTGTGCAAATCCTTGGCAGCTATCGAGTCCTCCACAGCAGTGTCATAAGGACCCTTGGGAGGCCTGTGTTCAAACGGGATTTCTGCATTGTAATCAATCCCTTGGATCTTGGCCTTGGCCTTTGTTCTCGTACGCTGGCCAAGCAAGGCAAGTTCCCGTCGCCTCTGGATGTCTGCCAACTGTTTGGCCTGGGCCTGAGCCCGTTCTCTTGCCTTCCGCTGGGGTTTCTTGCCTTGATTGATAGAAAGACGGGATTGGGCCTCTGCAAGGATTTCTGAGTCGAATTCCCCCACCAAAGATTGAGGGACTCCGTATTCCCCGTCGCCACCGTTCGTGGCGTCCTTGAGTTCCTCAGCACCCGCTGGTCCGCCAAATTCACCTTTATTAATTAACTCATTGTATCTCTTCAAACAGGCGTCCACAGGTCGCCGCAGCTCACGTGCAATGGTGACCCACTGATTGGGCCGCTGTCGAACCACCTCCACCAATCTCGCGTCATCCTCTCGCGTCCAGGAGCTGGCCTTGAGTGTCGGGTCTAACACCTGTTGCCAGTGTTCCTTGCACTGTTGGGGCGTGCGCTTTGGAAGCAACGACGACACACGTGCCCATTGAAATAGCCCGTACTTGGAGATAGCCGCCCGCAGCACCGTGTCCTCACCCGCAGACCACGTATCGCTGTTCATTGTAGAAGAAAGCAGAGTAAATTTCATCATCATCTTCTTCTTCCACAGATGGCGCTATTCAAGCCAAAACACCAGCGAATCATCTTGAATTGCTACCCGTCTACCCACCGGGCCACGGGAGAAACCCTCCAGAACGGGGGCGAAGTGTCCCAGTTGATTTACTACGCTTCCACCCGGAGAACCAAGTTGGACAAGGTTGGAGTGTTTTTGATGCGTAAGACGGTGGGCGACTCGATCCACGGCAGATCCAACCACATCACAGTGACATTGACGATCCTGCAGAAGTTGCTGGACGCTTGCCGGGAAGATGTAGGCGTTCTATCACCTTATGTCTTGGCGATTCTGAACCAGATTGTGGCCAAGATGAGCGACCTGTCGTCCCACTTGGAGGTGCTTAGAGTGTACAAGACCTACTGCATTGCTGTTCAGAGCCAGGGCAGTCAGGCGTTTGGGGATTTGGACATCCTGCGCAGCTTTTACCAATTGACATGTCATTTTCTTGAATGCAACGGTGCCAGAAACGAATTGCGGGCGGATTGGCGTACTATTCCCATCACCACGGCAGGAATAATCAACCAGTACGTGGAAGTGAGCGTTTCCCGGTTGTGTGAGGATCGGTTCAAGAAAGAAGGCGGATTAATTGGTATCGCTGTGTGCACCCTCTTGGAGACGATGAGGACCGAAACCCAAGGCGAGACTTTTGATCTCTCCCTGTCTACATTGAACGCCTACTTTGACACCTCCAGCAAGTCGAAATTGGACTGCTGCAATAGGACAATTGTTACATTCTGCACAAAAGAGACTTTGGATTGGCAATGGTGTGCCCGCATCGTCAAAACAACGGCTCTCGTCACCCCAATGGAGTTGAGATACAGAGTCGTGGGAATGTTGATGGTGATGATGGACAAAGCCGCAATTAGACCTTACTTGGCCCAGTTGGTGGCCTATCTTTTGGGCGTCGACGAACTCCAATTCTTCGCCGTCCCGGTCAAGGATCTCGTGGGCAAAATTGTCCAGTTGGAACAGGGCGAGTCCAATGTAGATCTCTTGGATTGCTACGCCGACATGGTCAAGAGTCTCACCCGCAAAGTGTACTATAACGACCAAATCAACGACATGCTCACAATGTTAGTGGAAGGGTACTCAAACTACATCCCACACCAGGACAATATGGACCAATTAGACCAGTTCACCGCCACAATCATCGGCAACTGCGGCGACGTGCTCTCGATTTCAATGGAAGGCCAGATCCGAGCAAAAGTCAATCCAGTTACCCCCGACTTGTTCAGAGGCTTGTACGTCTCAATCGACGCTCTGTTCGACCGGCTGACAGAGGATCAGCTGAAAAACCCCCAGCTTTATTCTGTCTTGGCCAAATGGTTTGATTTCATCAAGGCCTTGTACCAGACAATCGAGGGAGACATATGGTCGGTCATCGACTACAACATGTCTGTGACGGGAAACGGAGAGAACACAATCTGCTATTACGTGGATGCAATCACGCGGGTGCTTGTGAACGCCAGCGGGGCCGGCTTGCTGGCCGTGTGCAAGACCGTCGTCGAAACGTCACTTGTCGTCATGAAAGTCCACGGCGGCAACTTCATCATCAATTGGTGGAAGTTTGCCAAGTCATGGCTGGCCAACGGCGAGATCTTGTACCAGGTTTCGTTGGTATTGCTCATGAACTGCGGATACCCTGAAATTGTCCAGTTTGTCTCCAGATACACGAGCGGGCTGCCGCAGTGGACCTCTGGGTTTGTCGATCCCGCGGGGCCGCCATCCTCGGACGACTTGACCTACAAGGCCATCACCGAGTGTCTTCAAGGGATCCCCGAGTTGGCACATGTGATGGATCATGGCGGTCAATCGGAAAACCCGCCACCGACCATGACCCTGGTGCCCCCACCCACGTTCAATCTCTTGAGCGAGTCCAACAGCTTGCGGTCCTTCAAGGACTTTAAGAACACACTGGGCACGCGGATTGGATCCGGCAGTACCCTTGACGGGTTCTCAATTCCCCTCGACTCGTCTACGCGGTCGATCCTCTCCACGGGGTCGACCAATTTCGGCGATATTGCCAGCATTGATCTGGATCAGTTGCGGTCTTTAGGCCTGGGGTCTAACGACCGCAAGGGCAGGCCTCTTCCGCCAAGCGGATTGGCGTTTTGTGTCCAGGGCTTGGATTTGAAGGAGGAGTGAAGGAGATTGTAATTGTGGGTCCAATTGAGGCAGAATTGGCGGTGACAGCCACAATGGGATGAGTGTGGGTCGATATTGGGATAAAGTTGTTAACATAGGCTACAAAAGACGCCTAGATTGTTAATATAGGTTGTAAGTGGTCTGAGTGGGCTGGTGTTGCTCCAAATCACGATAAAGGCCAAAAGAGACCTTAGACTGCCAATAAAAGCCACCAAATCACCACAGACGGCCTTGAATTCACTCACGCTTCTAGGCCAACTCTCAAATTCCTATATTATGTCAGCTCTTATTCTGTTATCTCATACTTACGTCTACAGATAACCTGACTGCATTTGTGGCTTCAGGTTGTCTTTATTTATTTTAAAACATCTATGACTATCTGCGAATTGAACTCTTTTTGCCTGTTCAATCAAAAGGAGGAACTGGCTACGGCCCTTGTTGATCACGTGATCGAACAGTAATCCCAGTTTCCTAGCTGATGTTTCATTGAAGCCATGTCTTAGAGAGAGTGCAGGGCTTCTTGAGGTCTTTTTGGAGCGTTGTGTAGCCCCACTGAAGTCATTCACTAAAATTCAAATACTTCAAACATTTCAACTTCTTCCTCTGCTAGCGTTTCTAAAACCCGTTATTCAATATCAAGAAAGAAAGTTTCCGGATTTCAAGGTTTGTCCCGTTATCACCTAATAGAAAACAGTGATGGAAATGTGTTTCAAGAAGATCGATTGAAATTGTCTCACCAAACGTTGATGAATTTTGATTCCTTATGAAATAGTTGAACCTTTCAATAAAATTGGGATAATTAGGTAAGTTTTGCACTGAAGCCAATATTTTGGAATCTGAGGTTCGAAGTGATGCTCGAAGTGATGCTTGAAGTGATATTTGAATTGAATTGATATTTGACCTTCATTTGAGCCAATGATTGATATATTATCTTTTTCAATCTAGAAGTATTTCTTTTAATGTTAAAAATCTTTCCAACTTTATGAGAAACTTGGGTATCTCTTCCATTGAATCTATAGAATTCATATTTGATCCCATCAATACTCTTAATGCTTTTGTGTATAATATATTTTCTTGAGATCAACGAATTGAGAGAGTGTTTTTAGGTTCATGGGTGGATTGAAGACCTTTTTATAAACATCCTTTCGAATCAGATAAATGCTTTCATTGACCTTATTGTCTTTCAATCTAGTGTGAATTAGGTTTGCAGCCGCGGAATGGAAATTGGCTTTCCACTACTATTTTTCACCAAGATTAAACCCATTACTTTCGAAAGTGTTTAAAGAAGAGCTGAAATAACTCCACTATCACCACAGGCATGTCTTCAAGTTCGCTGAAAAGTAAAGTATGGAATGCTAGAATTTTTGGCCTCTTTACTGGAATTCATAAGCTTTGACTATCAGCTAAAATAATATCAACAAATGAACTTTTTGCTAGCGGAACTGTACGCAAAATACTAATCTTTTAGGTCTTCCATAATTGGACAAATGAGCAATGGCGCATGAACATGCGCCACTCCCCAGGAGAAATGGCTCCTCGCAATTTGGCACATAAACCCCATTCGTTTTATTTCCATTAAACAAGCGTATCTTAAGGACCCTTCTAATTAGTTTTCAATTACAACGGGACAAATAGAGCCATGATTCGATAAATTAACTTATCAGACGATTGGTCACGTGAAAAGTGGCGCATGGAAAACGTTTATTCAATGCGCCACCATATACCTCAGCAGAAATGGCTTCTAGAAATTTGGAACATAAACCGCGTTCATTTCATTTCTATTAAACAAACGTATCTTAAGGACCTTTATAATTAATTTTCCAATTAAAACGGGACAAATAGAGCTATTATTTGACTCATTAATCAACCAGTCATGTTGGTCACGTGACCAACATGACTTCTTTGACTCAGGCCCTTCTGGAGCAACTCCCTAGTACTATCTGGCATTCACCTGCACACACCAAATCTGATCTAGTGCCTGACCAATTTGTGGCCATTTTTGTCCTCTCAGGTGTCTCTCAGTGTCCATTCTGCCACTACCTATTCTGCTGAGCAGGTCACATGACACACACTCATACCCCCTTATGTTTTTCTCCCTTCAATCTTGACGTTTCATCTCGATTCATTTGCACGCTATGGGCTTCAAAGACCTGTTCAGCACTAAGCCACGGCGCCATGGTGGCGGATATCACCCCAGAGGGATTCCTACGCCGTCAGATTACAATTACGCGCAGTCTTCCCCCACTCCTAGTGCCAATTACCAGTCTGCAACTGATAAGTTGTACTACGGAGGTAGAACGATGTCATTGACAAGTCAACAGAGACCTTCCCAGAGAGGTCCACCGCGGAGCATGTCAATGACAAACTCACACAGGGGGTCGATGACTCAGAGAACGAGAAGACCATCCCGCTCCAATTCGTTGACATCCCAGGCCACAGCGTCTTCCCGAGGCGGGAGAATCATCACTACCACAACCACAAAGGAAGAGGACACCTCCGGAAGAACGCGGTCGATCACTAGAACCGTAGTGGAGCAGCGGGGTGACATGAAGATTGTCAGAACAACAAAAACGGTCATCACACCAAGTGAAGACCCCTACGAGGGCTTTGACATGGAGGAGGTAGAAGAAGAAGAAGAGGAGGAGGAGGACTTGGATGTACAGGAAGACCAAGAGCAGGCAATTGGAGGGGCATCTGCAGCAGCCTCTGCAGCGGCCGCAGCACTTGGGTTACGTAAGCAGGATCAACATGCTCATTTCAACCCCGAGCCAGACACGCTTCAATACTACGACAACAAGGCGGATACCGATGTGGATGCGGCAAGACCACTATCTCACGATTATCACAGCGCAGACGTGAAGTATCCCGTCGACCAGGACATCTACGATGAGCCGCTCGCACCACCAGAGGAGGCACTTGATTTCGAGCAGCTGAGACGAAACAGGTTGTCAGAAATCGTGGAGGACACAGAACCGTTTGACGACAGTGTTGAAAAGACCCGCGTGGTGGATAGCATGGTGATTGCCAAGCCAATTGAAGACAGCCTCGACATCGAGGACACAATCGACATGTCGAAGAATCTAAGCGCCGACCCAGAAACAGAGGACGAATACGTGGAAGCAAGCGAGATTCTTGAGCCCCAACAAGTGTCAACGCCCGAACAGGCGTTATCACCCTCCCATGTGATCAACGCCGGTTTGGGCGTTTCACCTGTCGACAGCATCAAGCAGCAACCCCCTCAGCACCTGTACAGAAACTTGCTGTTCAGTGAAACCAAGACTTCCCCCAGGAAGAACAGCATACCGAAATTTCCGAACGGAACAGCCTCCCCATTGAAGAAGACGGAGATGAGGCCGTTGAAACCGTCGTTGAAACCACCCAGCGTCAGCGATCAGGTGTCGATTAGCTCAAAATCGTCTAAAAACCAGGTGATGACTCCAGATGAGATGTACGCCTTAGCATTCAGGGCGGCGGAGAAAAAGGTATACGGGGAGGCGGGACCCTACCGGCCACCACCGCCCGTCGAAGAGGAGGACATGGATGTGGAAACATTGAGGAATACCCAGTTGAATTCACAGTCAAATTCAATAGTTTCCCCCACAAGATCCCCAAATAACCCCAGTAATGGCAAATTCAGAGTGAAATCCCTTCGAGAACAGACCGCAGTGCCTGTCAAGCCAAGACCAAACGTTCGGGAGGAAACAAAACAATTGAAGAAGAACTTGGAGCATGAAAACAAGATTGAGGCTAAACGATGGGAGGAGGACAGAAGGAAGATGATGGCCAACTTGCGACTGGATCAGAATAACAATTTTGTGACAGTGGACCCAGCTCCGGAGGTGCAGCCATCTCCAAAGAAGAAATCTCTATTTTCTTTTGGATCACACAACAGAGGCGACTCGATAGCTAGCACTTCCACTGCCGGGGAGATTCCGGGACGCAAGAACAGTGGATCCTTTTTTGGATTGGCCAAGAGGCGGACGTCAATGGAGCCACCAGTCCAGGCGGTCAGACCAAGCGAAGATATGCTGAGAGCAATTAATGAGGAGAATTCCAGAGGATCTGCCACCAGGCCAGTCAAAAAGTCAACCGACAAATCCACTGGCAAATCCAAAGGCAAGTTAGGGTTCAAATTCAAGAGGTTTTTTGATTTGGATTGATGGACGAAGGTCGTTATTTTGTAATTTATAATATTTTAATTCCATAATTGAGAGAAATGAAGGGGGTGAGGGTAATATATATCACTGTTGAAGAACCCGTGGCGATTGATGAATTAGGCAGTGAGTAAGGTCATAGACACGTAAATAACGCAGCTAATTATTACTAATTAGGCCAAAATATTGTCCCACCAATTACTTGGTATTAAAACGCATAATAAACTTCCATTTATCTGTCCTGTCAACATCTTAGTTGACCCTACTGCTATGTTCTGTTCAAAGTGATCATGAGCATCTCAATTTTTAGCTGACGTAAGCAGACATATTGATTCCTCTTCGTCTGCGATGGATTCTTCTCCTCAAATGACGCCCCCACAGCTTGCTTCGAAGACATTGACGCTGTACTGGCACGAGGGCTCGCGTCCAATATACACGGTTGACACCCAGTTGGGTTCGCAAAGATTGGTGACTGGAGGAGGCGATAATACAGTGAGAATATGGAAGTACAAGAAGGGAGATGACGGCCAGGTAGACGGAATTGAATACCTGAGTTGCATCACAAAGCACACACAAGCAATCAATTGTGTGCGGTTTGATCCTCGGGGCACTCTCTTGGCAACAGCCTCAGATGACGGGACAATCATGATTTGGGAGGAAAGCGATGAAATCATCCGAGAATTTGGCCAGGAGGAGGTTGAAGGAGGTGAATTGAAAGAATCATGGAGGTTGAAGATGGCGTGTTATTCCAACTCGATGTCGGAGATCTACGATATCTGCTGGTCACCCTGTGGTAAATATATCTGTTGTGGATTGATGGACAATATCATCAGGATCTTTAGCGTTAAAACAGGCGCAATGGTAAAGCAGATTGCCGAACACCACCACTTTGTCCAGGGCGTGACTTGGGATCCTTTGGGAGAATTCATCTGTTCTCAAAGCGTCGACAGATCAGTCCATGTTTATAAGATCCAGAGAGGCTCCCAGGGAGAATTGAACATTGGTCCAACTGCGTTCTATAAAAGCATCAAATCGGACAACGGGACCACGCTTTTGACACAGGAAAATTTAAACTTGAACGAGGCAAATGACGAATCAAGAGATATTTCAACGTCTGTGGTAGCCACTGGCGGAAACACTCCAGTAACAGGCATTTCAACCCCAACGCTGGGTCCTGTGTTGATGGCCCACTCAAACTACAATCAAACCACTATGGAACCTCCACACCAAACTCCAAGACACAAAAGAACACACTCGAACTCGTCAACAACATCGACCCATTCCATATTTAATAGAGGCACTTCTCCATTACCGGCAGTGATGCCATCATCCCCGTCGTTGAAATATCCAGAGATGACTCCAATAAAACAGAAACAACACTTCTTATACCACGGTGAGGGCCTCCAATCCTTTTTTAGAAGGTTGACGTTTTCACCCGATGGAGCCCTTCTATTGGCAACATCAGGAATGTTCAAGAGTCATAATGAAGAGGGCTTAGAATCGCTAACAAATACAGTCTATGTTTATACTCGTGGTGGAATAAACAAACCCCCGCTGGTTCACATACCGGGATTAAAAAAGCCAGCCATTGCCATCAGATTCAATCCCAGAAAGTTCAAATTGCTGCCTAAAGAGGACGGAATTTGCGATGTTTTTAATTTACCATACAGGATGGTCTTCGCAATAGCAACCCAAGACTCAGTTTTGATTTACGACACCCAAAGGTTGAAATGTTTGGGTTTGGCAAGTAATATCCACTATGCTGTGATAACGGATATCTGCTGGTCCAAAGATGGTAGAAATGTGTTCATAAGTTCAAGTGACGGGTTCATCAGCACAATCGCATTGGGGAATGACCTACTGGGTGAGGAAATTGGCGGATTTGAGGAGAATCATGAAGGGGAACAAAAAGAAGAAAAGGAGAAAAATGAGGAGCAAAAGGAAGCCGGAACAACGAATGTGGAGGGAACAGCCGGGATAGAAAAGAGGTCCATCTTGGATATGCTGGGTGGACCGTTTGGGGATCAAAGTAAGAAACAAAAATTAGCCAAGTATGAACAAAAGAACGATGATTCTCAATAAGTTTCTGACTTGGGTTGCAGAAAACAGGTTCTAATTTAATTGGTGAAATTGATATCCTTTTTATTCTGGTAGACTCTTCTAAATTGAAATAGGTTATTGTAATTATAAAAACAATTTAAAGAAATGAACGAAGAGAAGATTAAAGAAGGAAAGCTAAATAGATAAAGGAACTCAAAATAACAACATGCGAGCGTCATGCTCTACTTCAAAGAAGAGGAGAGGTATACTTCCTGCTATTGTTGATTGGCTTGTCTCGATGGCAGTTGGCTCAGCAGTTGGCAGAATGGGCTCAGAAGTAGACTTCTTACCCTCAGCAGGAGAGGAAGTAGTGACACACTTTACAACAACAGTACTGGTTTCAACATATCCATCACTGTCCGTTGTTGGACATACCGTTGTGTATATGGTATTGGTCGTACCGTAAGTGGTTGATGTATTCAAAAATGACACCGGACAGTAAACAACGACCACTGTTTCAAAGAGGGTAGCCATAGTTAAAAGTTCAATTGTGGTGAATGTACTAGAGATACTAGCCACTGTTTTGTGATTGTCTTCAGTTAGGTGGTCGTGTTGACTATGGAACCGGATTCGACTGGTGTATATGACAGAAACCCCGATGGGGTACTATACCTCCTATCAACCTTCAATGAACCCAAGAAAGAACATACAATCTTTGATGCTTCCAGTTTTAGTTCCTGTTATTTGAAAAGTATACCTCGCACCTTGTTGAAACCTCCACGCAATTTTTGGTGTACTCATAAATTCACCAGAAGGCATGGTAGCAAAATCAAAGGCATTAATGACCTCAAATGTGGTATCGGAATAAAACCGTGTTATAAAATAGAATGATAGGATTAATCACCAATTTATTTATTTCCACATGTGTCAATTATGGCCGTGGTGGGACAGAAATCATTTTAAGCTTTCTTTGACAACTGTCATGCCCCGCTATACATCAAGTACACAAGAATTATATATTTGTGTATTGTCAAGTATCAGGCTTTTTTTTGTATCGGCTAAAAACAGCATTCTGGATTCCACTTGAAGACGATATGATTGAACAGGGCGTAAGTAAAGGAGTATTATTATTGGATTAAAATGTGTTTGTGACAGAACACTGCGACTTAAGTTCATGGGATGTGTTGATGCACATGGGTTAAAAGACAGTGTATATTAGCCATTTACGAATTTAGGGGATGATGATGGTGGCCACTAAACCCATTACAAAGCGGTAACATGGTGTTTACCGCGAACTGTTTAATTCCTGTTTTGGATTTGGCACTGTTCAGGTTTTGACTCTTATTTAATTTGTCTGGTTCTGCAATCAGTATAGCCATTTTGAAGTTATTAGCAAACTCAAGAATGGAATGAACTAATGTATCTTGTATCAAGAATGAAATGGAATAATGTTTCTTGCATCAAGAATGGAATGAACTAATGTTTCCTGCATCAAGAATGGAATGGGCTAATGTTTCTTGCACCAAGAATGGAACGAACAAAGATTCTACACAACGGAGTTCTGTGACTGAATAATAAAAACGATCGTTCAATTACAACCTACTTGTTAGCATTGATTTTTACCAAAATTGCGCTTGATAGGTGTGCTTAAATTGCGGCATTAACATAATCAGACCCCAGTACCAGAAAAATGAAGTAAACCAGATACACAATTTTTCACCTTGAGGTACGTCTCTTGCCTGGCAGAAAATCTTCATATCATCATCGTTATTACCCAGCTTGCATAGAAGCTTCAAAGGCCTCACTACTTGTCAGTGTCGTAATCAATTAGTCGCTCAACTAAAGCATCTGCGATGAGGTTTTGTTACAAAAAGCATGTGATGTACTTGTATTTAATTTGTTCACCTGATTTCTGCCATGCTGACTCTGTTAATGTACATGCAGATTCCATACTTGTTGTTATTCTTTATATGTGCAGTTGAAAGTGTGCCTGAGCTGATCCGTTCTTTCCGAAGAGGGTGATTTCATGATTATTTACGATTGCTATTTTGGCAATCGGTAAACAGAGAATAGCTAAATAATTAAGCGTTGGTTAAAGCCCCAAAATATGAAATTCATCCGATTTATACTCACCACGATTCCCCCCATAAAAAATACAATTAACGCATGCGCATGCTTTGAGGGGCTGCATATACAAGAATGCTCATGAGTGGATTCTAAAATGCAAATTAAAGTACTCAACATATAAAAACAAGTGATCTATAATCTTCTCTTTGATTTAAATTTTGGCTTTGAAACCCCACCTTTATTCCTCTTATTCAACCTATCCACACCCTTTTTACCAACTTCATCACCCTCATCATCCCAGTTAATCCCGTCATCCTTATTCTTCTTCCACTTCAACTTATTACGAGCGTTTCTAACAGGACCTTGATTGACCGCCTCCACATAAGCATCCAAAGCATTAGCACCGCCGGAAAGAAGATCATCGTTCTCCTCCTCTTCGGTGAAGTGCAACTTACCGTTCTTTGTCTTAACGCCTTGAAGAGATTTCTTAGTAAAGGTCTTCGATTTGGTTGTCGAGATTTGTGATAGAGCCTTCTTGTCCAACAAATCCAATGGGGAGTCTTGACCTTCAATAAGGAATTGGTCCACCGGTTTCGCCTTTCCACGTGTAGGGGCAGTCTCCTCTTCCTCATCTTCAGAATCGTAAAGAACACGTTCGTAAGCGGAAAGTGGCTTACCCTCGGTCGATTCACTCTTTTGATCCTGTTGTTCCCCATCTGCTGTTGACTTCTGTTTGGATTTGGTTGACTTTTTGATGGCCAAAATCAACCTTTTATCTTCCTCAGGTGTAGATGAATCAATTGTATCGTAAGAAAACTTCTTCACCAGCTTCTCCATCAAGTGCTTGATTTTGGATTTAAAATGATTCTTATGGTCTCTATTCACTACCATCAACATTGGAACCACTTCTGGCAATTGACTTCTAATGGAATCCTCTGGAATGACCATCAAAGACACTTTGATGAAGCCCAAGACCGGTTTAATGATCTCCCTGTTATTGGATTGCAAGAACAGACAAACGTTAGTGAATAATTCCATTTGGTCTTCCAATGAGAGGTCCTTACCAAATTCGTAGAATAGACATGAGATTGCCGTCACAGCGGCGGAAATCATGTGAGGAGTAGACCCCACCAAACCTGCAGAACACATGGTGAAAAATTCCTTGATGGAAGATGTCGAATCGGGGATTTCTGGGTCCAATAGAGAGTTTTGGATTGGTGTTCCCTCCAATTGCTTCATTTTCTTACCAATTGCAATGATCAGTGCATATGACAAGGCCCTTGTAGACTCATTATTGGACTTAGTTGAGATTATCACCTCTGAGAGGATCGCTGGAATGAAATAGGTCAAGCTTGGTGGCAGCATTTCAACCAATCCCAACAAGCAATCCATTCTTTGGGCCTTGGCGGCCACCAACGTGGACTCGGAGGTTTCCAAGAATAACTTGAGAATGTCCACATAATGGGTTTCAATTGTTGATTTATCTTCCAATTCCAGCAACTTGAGGATGATTTTATAGGCCCTCTTTTGTAATTGAACATCCTGCAAACGCACGGTTTCGTTGAAAATGGTCAACAATGCAGTGTGGCATTCCTGAGGAATGTATTTTGCCAATAAACCAATGAGGTCCATCATTGTGATTGACAACTTTGGTGTCTTTGACTTAGATTGAGGGATATCAAACTTGACCAATGCCTGTTCACCTTCCTTATCCAGGTTTTCTCTCAATAGGGTACAAACGTTGTTGAATGTGGAGATAAGGTCATCATTGGAAGAGATGGCCAAATATTCTTCAATGGTTTCAGAAACAAATCCTCTTTGAGCAATTGGAGTGCTTGAGAAAACGTTGAACAAGGCTGACAAGATCTTTGAAGCCTGATGTTGAGTCAAGAATTGAAGATCAGATTCGGCCTTCTCCAATGGGAATTGGAAGTCCAACAGTGGGTCAGCATCAGGGGTGGCGATTCTATTTTTCAATGGCTGGATGAGATTCTTTAAACCATTACAGATAGTAGGTCTCAAATTTGGCTCTTGAAAGAGAAGACCACCCAAATTGCTTCCGAATTCATCATCAAAAGTTGTTTGTAAATCCGAAGGTAACAAGCAACATTTTGGAAAGATGGACCAGATTTGATCGATAATTGTTTGGAAGACCTTGAAGTTGATGGAATTTTGGCCACAGTGGGACATCTTCTCTTTGAAGAATTCCACGTTAGGGTTGACGAGGTTGGAGAAGAAGTATCCCAATTGAGTCATCTGGGTGTTATCTCTTAATAGGGGTAGCATCCACGCTCTACCGGTTGCAGAGGAATCTGTGAGGTTGAGAGGGATGATTTCCAACACTGCTGGAGGGCCTAGGGCTCTGATTGCAGAACCGATCACTACCTCGGAAACTGCGTTCAATTCAAACCCCTCCTTTTCCATTGATCTCCAGCCACCAATTAGGGCTAATTGAGGCAATAGGTGGGGTTGGGATCTAAATTTCAACTTTGAAAACAATCCTGCAATCAATTCACAGATTTGTTTTGAACAGTGGGAGAATTTCACGCTGAGAAGATCGTTAGTCAATTGACCCAATTGTGCAAGAAGTGCTTGGAACTGGTCTGTGTTTTGGATGAGATCTTCATCTGTTATTGAGGAATCCACGAGGGAAAGAATACACTGGGTGACGGACTCCAAGATGGAGGGGATTTTTGATTGGTAATATTCTGCGACGGTCAATATTAATTCCATGAGCTGGGCACCATTAGAGTTTTGGGAAACCCTGGAGACGAGAGCCAACCAGGAAGGTGTTAAATGAGGGTCGTTGACGTTTGGTTTCAAATTGAGAATGGATTGCATCACCTCGTTAAATTTGTCACCGTCCAATTGGGTTGTAGATTGGAAAAGACATTCAAATGTTTTGAAGACGCTTGAAACAACAAACTGGTCGTTTGACTTACCGCATATCTCAAGCAATGCGTCACATAAGGTGCTCATTTGCTTCAGGGGCCAAGAATTGGATCTGATGATGGCTCCAAGAAGCTGGAGGTTCTGGATAATCTTAGTGTTGTCTGTATCGGTCTTTTTGGATCTTTTCAATGTTGCGATCAATGGGGTGAGGTTCTTAAGGGTCGATTCGGAGACGTAGAATGCCATTGGATGTGGAGATTTCGATTCCAGCACCTTGGAAACGGCTTCTAATGCCCGCTTTCTCACCTTGGGTCTTGGATCCAGTGCTAGGTCGAGGATCACCGAAAGTGCTCTCTTTGGAGACACCTCGAGGTGTGCCGAGCTCTTCCAGGATTTGACGTCCTGGGCCACAAGAAGAGACTGGAGAACGCCAATGGCAGGCCTAATAAGAGGAGCACCTGCTTCCTTGTGTGAGAGACTTGGACCCAGCTTGACAAGAATGTTTGAAAAGTTTTCAATCAGGAGCTTTTGTGGAGTTGATGGTGCAACAATGTCAAGAAAGTAGAGGGCGTTGGCCTCCATTTCAAGATTACCATTGAATTGATCTAGTAAGCTTAAGAAAGCAACGAAGTAACCACTGGGGGTCTTGTTTGGGAGCGTTTCTTCAACAGTTTGTAGAATCAGAGCATATTGTCTTTGATTGTCCAATTTTGACTCTTTTTGAGTTCTAATTTTTGCTAGCTTTTCATCCATTTCGAAGGTATCGAGTGAACTCATGGTGATAGCGATAATGTTCTTCGAAGAGGAGAAATCACAACTTTTCAGCAAGAAAGAGGTGTTCCTTCTATAGTGAAAATTTTTTTTCAGCTCTATCACTTCATCGTTCATCACCAAAAGCAGCGTAAATGAAGGGATTAGTGAGAATCAGACTGGTGAGAATGGGTAGGGTGAGACAGCCAGTGTATAACATTGCGGTGGGCAAAAAGAGGGGCAAAATCGACGGGGTTCCGATCGAGGTGATTGGCACTTATGATCCAACACCAACTCCGCTGACTCCAAGCCAGAAAGAGCAGGGGGTTGTTCCAATTAAGAATGTGGAGCTTGACTTTGACAGGGCAAAGTACTGGCTTGCAGTTGGAGCCCAACCAAGTGAAAGAGTGGTGAAATTGTTTCAAAAGGCGGGTTTACTATGAAGCTTTTATGTGAGAACTTGTATTAGGTGGGAGGTGTTTACACATGTGTATCTAACTGTATATAAATTATTTGAAGAGGTATTCTTTGTCGCTCCAGAAGTGGTGGTTGATGAGGTCACAATGGTATTTGACAATTGGCGATTTCTTCAATTTCTTCTCCAATCGCTGGAGTTGTCTAGGAGTGGGGTCGAGAGGCATTGGGGCGGGTTCCTGCTCCCGAATGAAGATCGTACCCTTCTTGAACATCTCATTTTCGTTGTTATAATTGATGCCAAACTCACTAAAGAGGATCTCGTTTTTATCCTTTGATAGTGTGCCCATGAGTTTCTGCTCCGCCTCACGAGGCGACATGGAACCTTTGAGCACCAACGTCCAGAAAGTTGTGTTGTACAAGTTGTTGATATGACAATCCACTTGTCTCCATCTGAAATAATCCATCACTACCTCTTTATTGGGGTAGGGAACAATTCTGCCGTCAAATTGGGGGAGTGCACCTGCCTCCAAGGGTGGAAGATGACTTCTGTATGGACCTGTAAACCCTACCGTAGCTTCAAGATCCACGTCCTCGTGGAACGTCGACCAGTGGAATTGATAATAGGAAGTGAAGGCCGAAGTAAGAACCGTGACAATCTTCTCCCAACGTCTGTTGTAGAGCAGCGTGTCTCTGCGGAATAGAAAAGAATACTCATCCGAGTCCCCGTAGGCAAGCAAAATGTCGGGAAACTGGTTCATGAGGGATTTGGCCGCAAGATTCATCACATGAAGTGCAAGGGGATCATTAGGCTTTTCAAAGTCGTAATGTGCGGAGAAATGGTGGAAGCCCTTGCCGTCAAGGCGCAGTAAGATGTGGGTCTGGGGGAGGACCGGGGTGGGCGACTCGAACGACCGTACGTATGTGTATTTGGAGTTTGCCATGAAAAGAAGAAGTTAAGGATAGAAGGCAGTGTGGGGGTAGATTTAGGGGTATTTGGGTGGGTAAAGTGAGCAGGAAGGAGAGGGGGGTAGAAGGGATATGGGAGAGGGAAGAGGGAAGTGCGATTGCTGGTCGGTGGCGAGTGGCCTAATGAACCATTGACAAACCCATTCTGTTCATCAAGCTGTTAGCAATTAGACAGATTTATCTGGGTTAAGCGGACAGGTAGATGGTAAGAATGTGTGGAGCATCAAATAATTAGGATAGGAAACAGTGTTGATGGCGAAATTGTGTGAATAACACAGTGGAGATGGTTGATGTACGGGAATTAGCAAGAGTAAGAGGCATGGTGGAGGTTTGACGATTAAAAAGGCCAAAGTAAAGTCAAAAAACAAATATTAAATGGCATAATGATAAATTATAGTGTGTTAGAATATATTACTGGATTGATAGCGACGAACTTGGAGAATTGGACGAAGAAATCAAGATAACAATCTGAGCCAATGAGCCTTTTTCAGTGAATTGCAAGAGAGCCACAAGAAGACTGTGAGCGGGCCAGCAAGTACATTAAAGAGGAGGATAATAGTAATGTAGATGGTAACGGGAAAAAAGACAAAGTCATTTTAAATAATGGCATCAGTAACAAAGAAAGTGAATGAAATTTATTTAAACTCTAAGGAAAGGAGTTAGAGGAACAACATTGGGAGGGAAAATATCAAGAGGGTTTATGAATAAAAGAGTGATTGTGAGTTTTAGAGAGATGAATATTACAAATGGCACTTTAATGCTGATACAAATAATGCACCCACCGAGTAGATGAAATTGTTACGGTGGTTGCGGTGGCAATCAGAGCATTAAATCGGATGGTAATTGGTGCAATCTTTGTTGCTTACTTTAATAAAGGGTTGTAGTCAATAAGGGGGACTTTGAGTACTGTGTAAACAGGAGAATCGACTATGGTTAAAAAGCCTAGCAGCGGTCACGTGATGGAAGCGCATGAACATCTTTTTACTGCATCAGCCACTCTCTACCCCAGACAAAAAGGTCACTGTAAATATGTTAAAATCTTATAGCTGTAAGCATTTTGATCGCCCAAATCGGTGAAGATATTTTGAGGAAGGTTATTTGATGAGGTAAGGACGGGAAAAGTGTTTATTTGATGGTTTGCTTTAGGGTGTATTTCTGTGTGGCGCATGCAATACTCCACGTGAAACGGCTCTCTTGAATCCGTTCAATTCCACAAAATTCGTTGCTGTAATAAACTCCAGAGACAAGTAGCCATCTGGTCTTGCAGTTTTTATTTCAGAATACTCTGTTTGGAAATAATGTAGAGAGTCTTGACTTGTGATAGTGATTCCGTTGCGCGCATGTGCTCATGCTTTGAAGAAGATTGAACTTGCGAGGTACAAGGAGTAGTTACTTTAGAGTGATACTATACCTGGTAGATGTAATAAAACGCTAGGTAATATGAAATCATTCTTGCTTGGTGGAGCAATTTCAATTTAAAATGCTAAGTGGGTGTACAAACTACCCCTGCTGGGTGGATTGAAACGGCCACTGCTCAGTAAAATAAAAGTACCCCTTTTAGCTACTGTGACCACTCCTACTGGGTAAAGTATTGAAAAGTGTTTATAACCACCCGCTTCTTAATGGTTTATTCACATGAGCACATGAGCGCACTGGTCACGTGACCAGATGTCTTCTTTGATTTCAAATATCTCACCGAGCATATGTTTTCCTAAAGATTCTGTTAACTAGTCTCTACCATGAGGTATTCGCTTTTCCGTATATCTTTCTTTTCTTGCAAAATTGACCATAATTGATTGAATTTAAGAGGTTCATTACTGCTGAGGTAGGTGGTGGCGCATGCTTTTTGCGCCATTGCTCAGTAATTACCATCACTAAGGGGCAAATATTGGCAGGCATTTCTTGATAATTCACCCAATTCATTTACCTTTCACTACCTGTTTTATCCAGAAAATACCTTGTTTTTTCCTGGGATGCACATTCCTCCCTCTTCTCCCTCAACACAGACCAGAAGCAACCGCCAATTCTCAAACAAAACATGATATAGTGAGTATCAATCAGACCATAGTTAAGTAGAAAGTACGCGGCTTGAATCTAACTATTGCGGCAATGTATTGTCCATAAATTAGAAACCGAAGACTAAAATTCATCATCTCAACTTATTAAGCAACACTCGATTCTGTTCTATCTCTTCAGTGAATTGCCTTTCTTTATGAGTTATCGATTAAAAGAGTCCCACGTGTTACCATTCACCATTTACAAGACAATTTGAACCACAAAAAAGGCTATCCGATGACGCAACATTCACTAATCATCCCATACACTCAGCAACCTCCCTTAACAAACACAGCTTCCATTTTTTTACCTTTCATCACGTATACCGTTGCCTATCTACCAAAATACCATCGCCATGTGAGTTCATCATCTGGTAGGGAAAAGAACGCCACGCCACGACACGCCACGCCATCACCAGTTCAACGCTTTCACACACTTTCTGAGATTGAAACATACAATACTTTACAGCACAAACGGCAACACTACGCGTTTTCTACCTATTTTACATCACCGGGCATGGTATTACACCCAACACAGCGATTTAAACCGGCTTTTAACGTACAATACGTCAATTGTTATAGTTTTACTGGTCTTCATCATCAGGCAAATAACAAACTCACTATGAGAGATTGTGGCTATTAAATCAGATGACGGTCACTTTCGCCACGCTAAACACAACTACCTCTTTCACCACGTCCACCACGCTCACGAGGTTGATGGCTCACCAGATCGATGGCTCATGTTTGTGTGTATTTTTGGTGGGCAATTTTTTGTGCCGCTGTTGACAATCCCCCTCTTCTTTATGTCTGCTGTTCCTTTGAGCAAATACACGCCGTTGAGCACCAAGGGCCCAATGACGGCTCAAGGCCGGAGATCCAAGTGGATTTCGATCTTGCTGGGGTTTGTTGTTGCTTTTGTTCTCTTCTCAGCATTGCATTTAACATCTTCCTCTTCAACCTCAAGAAAGATCTCAAACTTTTACAGGTTGAACAGCCACGCCAGGGGCGCAAACCCATACGATTACGAAACCACGTTGAAAAGATTGAACAACATGTTTCCCTACGATGATTCTCCAAGAAGAATCGATAAGACAATCTTCCAAATGTGGAAAACAGGGTTGAACGACCCGGAATTCCCAAACAGAGAATTTGTGCTCAAATGGAAGAACGAAAACCCAAACTACAAATATAACCTCTTCACAGATGAAGAAATCCTTGATATCTTGAAAAACCACTTTTCAAAAACGGTGCCGGAGGTTTTGGAAGCATTCGAAATGATGCCAAACAAGATCATCCAGTCTGATTTCTCGAGATACTTATTGATCTTTCTTTTTGGGGGTGTCTACGCGGATATCGACACAAAGTTGGAAAAACCGGTCGATTCCTGGTTTGATTCCGACAGAAACGTGGGTTTCGTGGTGGCCGTGGAAGAGGATATCAACGTGGAAAATTGGGAACACTACATGTCAAGAAGAATCCAATTCGAACAATGGACATTTAAGGCAAAGGCCAGACACCCAATTTTGAAGAAGTTGATAGCTAAAATCGTCCAAACAACATTCCAGGCGGAAAAGCAGGGTAAATTGATCGCTTATTACAAGGATTTCAAACAGGTGGACAAATGTAACTCGGTGGATATCATGGAATGGACCGGTCCCCATGTCTGGACCGACACCATCTACGGTCACTTCAACTCAATGAAAAATCCAACCATTGTTGATGTTGAATCGGAAAGAAAATACGGTGAACCAATCTATGGTCCACCCGTTCCTGAAAGTTCGATCATCTCCTGGAAACTCTTCACTGGGTTGAAGGCCCCAGTGATGATCGATGATATTGTTATCTATCCAAAGGCTTCTTTCAGAGAGGACAACGAAAACAGCTGTGGGAAGTACTGTTACGTTTTCCACCAATTTGGTGGGTCTTGGAAGAACGACGGTCTGGGTGAAATCAAGGGTGAGGATGAATCGGCAAACGCAGTTGAGGCTTTGAAGGAATCAAACTCAAACCAAAAGAGAGGGTTAAGCGAATGTGATTATCCTTATGATGACACTTTCTAAACGTGACAAACAAATAAACCCAATGAGTTAGTAGTGAAGGGGTACAATATTGACATAAGGCCACCAAAATTTGATTTTATAATATGCTAAAATGATCAATACGACTGTAAAGCGAAGCAAACTAACGAAGTGGGTTTGCGAGAGGTTATAAACGGGTGTGTACTTGGATGAATGTAGACTGTGAACGGTTTTGCTGCGGTACAAGCAAGCAAATATTATATCCGCATCTCTTAGATTAGTTAAGGTAAGAAACGACACCTATTGTTTATTCACTGGCTATTCACTCACCAACAATCTACTCTCGTTACTTCTCTGAGAAAAATGTAAGGGACAACAACGTCTACTCAGTCACTTAATAACTGCGGCCCTTAGTTCGTTTCCTGCGCCTAACTCTAATTATAATGATTCTCTTAATATATACAAGTCAACCCTGCTTTGCTTAAATCTGATCCAACTTACCTTTGTTCATGAAGACACCCAGATGAATACCGGATTTCTTCAACGCATCTCTGATCTTGAGGACAGACCCGTTGGACCCTGGAACACCACCCTTGAGGAGAAGATACCCCTTTTCTCCATTGGTGTCAAGCACCTCCAAGTTGAAGATCGTCTTGAGCTGGCCACCCATTCTGCCCGCCATCTTCTTACCTGGGAAGACTCTTGATGGCGTTGTGTTCATACCTGTTGAACCTGCGGATCTGTGGGAAAGTGAAGCACCATGGGATGCTGGACCACCATGAAATCCCCAACGGGCCATAACACCTGTGAACCCCTTACCCTTGCAATGTGAGATGACATCCACCATTTGGCCTATTTGGAAGTGGGTGGACAGCAGCTGAGACCCCACAGGATATTTTTCAAGGTTTTTCACCGTGGCAACTGGGAAGTCTGCAATAGCCTCCTTTGGCGACACCTTGGCCTTAAGAAAGTGGCCTAACAATGGCTTTGTGCAGTTTTGAGGCTTCTTGTACCCTGCTCCGATTTGGATCGAGATTGTCCCGTTCTTGTCCAATGTTTTGTGTTCAAGAATCTCATTCTGAGAGATTTCAATGACTGTCGCAGGTAGCTTTCTACCCTGGTTGTCGTAGAACACCGTCATACCTCTTTTGAAACCAACAAGACCCGGTCTGGTCAACAATCTTCTTCTCAAACGCGTCTCTTGGGGCGATTTGAACGCTGCTGGAGCGACAGACTGAATATACGGCACCGCAGATGGTGAAATCAACTGCTTACGCATCAACTTGGCCACTTGGGCGGACTGATTCGACATGTGTAGGAGGACGTTGACGAGGGTAAGGGTGAGTGAAAAATTTGATGTGAGAGCCTAAAAGGGAAATATGCTCAGCAACACTCACTAACGAAGTCAATTTGTCTGTTACCACACTCTCAACAACAAGAGCAGTAAGTTATTAAGGAAATAAATATGCATCAGACAGGTAAAAATGAACCAAGCGAGTTTGTAATTTATTTGCTTATTGGTGCCTACTCGAACCAGCCAGCGTAGCGAGTTGATGGGGTGGTGAATGGATCACTAGGAATATGGTCAATTTGACGGGTAGTTTGCGCGAACATTTGTGGGTGGTAATTGATTGTGCGAGTGACAGATTTGGGAGGATGGGGGGATGGATCAGTCTTTAGAATTGAAAGGAGATACAAGCGCATTCCCAGTGTTAGAGATCATGAAACTATCCGTTATTGCAGAAACTCTATATCAAAAAACAAATTGAGCCCTACCAGTATCGGCAAGAGAAAAAGATCGTTAAATATGCAAGACTTTGTGTCATTGGTGTATTCAAATAAAGATGGATAAAAATGACGAACGAGCGGACGTTGGTGAGTTCTTTAATTGATTGCCACTTTTACCTGTGAGTGCATGTAAAACCTCCAAAAGTCTTAGATGGAGATTTATTGGCGGATGCGTACGGTGGGATACGCATGATATGAGCATGCAAACTACCTCTAGATGGTGGACTCACTCCTGTTCGTGCTTCTTGTCAGTATCTTTACTTCTCTTAGCACATGCAATCTAGGCCAAATTGCTAAAATCATTAGAATTGCTATCCCAAGGGCTTTTATGATTCCAACATGACCTACATGTTGAACAGTGTCAAACCATGAGCACATGAGCACAAAAACGCTCATTATGATACACCCAAATTTGGAAGTGGGATGTCTATGAGACGTACGAAGCCCTCTGAAAAGCTTGACAATATGTGAGGATCCGATTCGTAGAACGTGGGAATCGAAGAAGACCATTTCCAGTGAGTAGATGGCGCATGCGCTAAGATTGGGTCCATGCTCCACATGCAACTTTACTCAAATTCACAACCCAATAACCACTCAAATCATACCTAACTATTCTCTGTACCAAGAAATATTTGATTCGTGGACATTGTCAAATCATTCGGCCAATCGAGTCTTTCTCAGCTGTTAGAGAAATGGAATTAATATGGGGCATGGCGCATGCAACTGCGCCATTGCTCAATGGCGAGCAACCAATCAACCAACCAACCAAGAACGCCGTGTAGGTGATTTGGGCTCACTTTGACCCTACTTATACATCATACCATCACTGCCGCCATAACTAAAACTACCAGGGAGTTTTTTGAACCCAAAATAAAATTCCAGCCAGGGTGAGTTTATCTCGCCAGGAGCCAATGTGAAAATAGAACAATAAGTTTAAAGCTAAGAGAAATTTAACCCTTTGATACGATTTGGGAACTACCCCTGCTAGGTAAAGAAAAAATACCGATGATGGTCAGAGTTTTTCGAATTGAAAACGTAACCTCTTCTGGGTGATATTTTCTGAGTTTAAAGGACAACTACCCATGATACAAGGCCTGAAAGCCATCCATGTCCAGTGAATGTCAAACTATCCCTACTAGGAGGCCTGAAAGCCATCTATGTCCAGTGAATGTCAAACTACCCCTACTAGGAGGCCCGAAAGCCATCCATGTCCAGTGAATGTCAAACTGCCCCTACTAGGAGGCCTGGAAACCACCCTGCAGGGCAAAACCCCCTCCTCGCCTTCATTCCTAATTCAAGAGAGGCGAGCAAACGCATTTCTCAAATAATAACGCCTGATCAACCATCCTTGTTTTAATGTCGTAACCTTCCCCTTCCCATGTCTATTTCAAACATCCACTAGCCTCAAAATCCCTCCAAGAACCCTTTGCATGCCACTTTTGGGCTTACAATTCACTCCACTGTAATATGCTCAGCATTCACACGAGGTCTAAGAGCAGGCTAAAATCCGGTTCTGTGGCATTTCCAAAAACCCACGTAATATCCTTACCATCTAGCCAAACCTTATACGGCTGGTGAATGCTTTCACCCTTAAAAACGCTGATTATAACACCGTTTTTTAAACAAATGCCACTTTTATCCCAGAAGTCGACCTTATCCGCCCCGCAAAGAACTTCCACAATGCGCTGAAACGCGTCCATACACTCCATATCAACACAAACAAGCATATCCACTCCTAGAAGAAAAATCGTGGGATTTGCCCACCGTTCCGCATCCTTTATCAACTGATCAACCTTCAATTGTGTTTGAAGATCAATGTAACCCTCAAGAGGGACAATTTCCAAGCGGGAAACACGCTCACAATCGCGATGGACGTTAACCTTGTATGTGCACGTCAAAAACTTCACCTCAAACCATACACACGCTCCCGTAAACACAATATTGCTAACATCCACGCTGGACGGCCGTATCGACGTATTGGAACCGGGAAACTTGGTAAGCTCACGTAATGGAGCATCCCATGCTGCTAGAAGGTCTCGCTGACAGCGCAGGTCCGCAAGGCGGCCACGCAGCGCACTCAATTCACTCATCTTGCGAAAGAGAGACGCGTCAATCTTCATCTTCGCCACATTCTCCTCATGTACAGAGCAACGTACTCCGGCGTGGAGGTGTACGAGCAGGCCCTGGACGAGGGACCGTTGATGCGACGCGTCAAGGACGATTGGGTCAATGCCACGCAGATCCTCAAGATTGGGGGGCTCCCCAAACCACAGCGGACAAGAGTTCTGGAGAGAGAGATCCATAGCGGGGTTCATGAGAAGATCCAAGGTGGCTACGGGCGGTTTCAGGGCACTTGGGTGCCCCTAGAGCTGGCCGCAATTGTAGCCCAGCGGTACGCCCCGCTAGCAGACCTCAAGGTTCTCTTCTATGACCCTGGCAAAGATGGGTTGTTGGAAGTCCGTAAACCCAAGGGTAGAAGCCGTGCCAAAGACCCTACCACGCAGAAGGTTGTGAACAACCACCAGCTCCAGTCCAGAGTTGAAACCCAGCGTCAATTGCAGCAATTGCAGCAGTTGCCGGCTCTGGAAGTACCAAATCAACAGTTTGTGAAAGACGTGGTGAAAGAGCTAAACAACGTGCCTCCGCCATTGGCAATAATGGATTACAATACACAGCTACTCAATTACTTCATCAACGACGAAATGGCGATCCCACACTTTCTCTACAATCGTCCGATTGATTTTGATGCAAATGCACCGATCGATGAGGAAGGCCACACGCCTTTGCACTGGGCAACGTCGCTAGCCCTGCAGGAAATGGTACAGCTGCTTTTGCGCTGCGGAGCAAGCCCCCGCGTGCTAAACCACCAAGGTGTGAATCCACTGGGCAAATTGGTGTGCTTCACCAATGCCTTCGATAATAACAACTATACAAACATTTTACAGTGTGAAACGCTGGAATCCACGCCCCTAGGAATGGGATTGCTTGTGGGAGACGGCAAGGGCGAAACAACGCTTCATCACATTGTCAAAGCACTGGCGGTGGAAATCTCCACAAACTCACCAAAGGTGACAGCCTTAAACTACTATCTCTATCAATCCCTTGCCTATATCAACAGTGTAAACCAATTACAGGGACTGGAGACAGTGCGAGACTACAATGGAGACACGGTGTGGACTCTTGCCACAAAGGTGGGTCTCGACCATCTCGTCCACTCAATAGTGACAAACTTCATCAATTCACAGGTGGTGGCTCAGGAGGAGTTTGTAGATACCCCGCGGACGATTCTCATGACATCTCCAACCACTCCTGTCAATGCCGGAGCTGTGGCAAATGGAACCGTGCAAAATGGAGCTCTGGCCAACGGAAATGTGACAAATAATACCAATAATGGCACACTCTCGGGTGGTGACCTCCTCCACCAGTTGAAGACCTTTCCAACACAGTTCAGTCTAATTGCAACAAACCTCACCAACCACCTCGAGTCGAAGATCGACGATTTGAACTATCTGCAGAAGTCAATTGATAGGATCGACGCAAGCATCAATAACCAGGATGAGAAGATCCACAAACTTCCCCTCACCCCAAAGGAGATTGAGTCCACCACCGTGGTGAATTCACGGGTTTTGGAGGACAAAACAAGGACTTTGTTCAATCTGTTAGAACGAGATCAAGCCCTCAACGTGGCCAAGTTGGTTCACTCCATGGAGGACCAAATACCCCACGATTTGCAGAATGAGCCGGGCGATCGAAAAGAAATGGCCCTCCTAGCGGTGAAATTGACCCTCCTCCAGATCAAAAGACATTTGATCTTGGGAGCTCTCATCCAGAACGAAACATCCCCGGTGGATAGATTTGAGATTTATCATAAACTCATCTCCTCGCTCTGCGATGTGCCTCGGGATGGCATCACAGAGGAGTTGCTCACCGGCCTGGAGGCTTTTTTGGCCTAATCTGTATAATTTTGGTTGTGGAAAAAGAAGCAGGAGATGTGAGAAGATGTATAGGGGTGCTACTAGGGTTGAGCGCATCAAGTTAATTGAAAGGTGCTGCGCTCACAGTGGATCTGGTTATCAATCTAAAGATAACCATCTTGGTCCTTACCTGGTTTTGGGGACTTGTTTATTCAAGCACTAGATTAGTCATTATAATCGTTTTTATGTATAAATTCTTGTGAATTCGTTAGCAAATTGACTACATATTTGGGTGAAAGTAAGTGGCGATCGGTACTGAGCCTTGCTGAGCGCAACACGTGATACGGTTATTATCTTTATTTATCACCTGTTTAGCTCATGCAATCGACATTTGGGAAGTTTAAATTAGGGGTATCAACACCTTTAACAGTTTCTTTTAAAGCTGCCCGGTTTTTTAGAGCATAACGTTACATTAACTTGAGTAGTAAAATTAATTACTGTGCAGTAGTTATCGACGCAAATCTCATCAATCCCCTAGTTAATACTAGGTGTGAGGGGTTTCCCTCATGCACATAAACACAGATTGTTAACTTTATACAGTAAAAGTATGAGGAAATTAAATATTCATAGCTCACTTGATATTCACTTGATCTTGACAACTCGCTTGATCTATCGGTTGGTCGATTCCGAAGCACGATTATCCGCTACATCCATTCTCACTTGGACACCCTCACTCGCACACATCCATTCATAGCCTCCTCACTTGAACTCAAATCGAGACACTCCAAATCTCCTCCTTTTCTTCATACAGATCGGAGTACATTGCCTCCTTGTCGCCACCAGCCTGCAACTTTTCTCTCTCTTGGTTGGCCAACCGGGTACCGATTCTCTTGACGTATTCCGTGATGGATCTCATTTGGATGGTACCTTTTCCTTCAACCTCAAATTCGTTGACACCGGCTTGGGTCTTGACCCATTGGTCATATCTGTCGCTGTTCTCAACGAGATTCAACAAGGCTAAGAGAGCCTTCTCGGCTGCTAGCTTGATAGGCAAAACTGGGTCCCTCACACACGCAAAGACGTTTGGAACCAACTTCAAGATCTCGACATCGAAGTTATCGTTGCTTACAGCTCTGACAATCGTCAAACCCAATCTTCTGATGTCAACAGAGTTGGATTCAGGGTTGACAATCACCTTACCGAGCTGTTCCACCAATGAACTTCTTTCGTCCTTTAACAAGAGCAGCATCTTACCAAGAGCCAAGACTCCGTTGTTAGAGATGACAAGATCCTTCTCGTTGGTGGCGGCAACCAGATACTCGATGATATCCTCGTTCAACCCCAATTGAACAACTCTGTCACCAGAAAACTTAAGGAACGAATTCATGATCAAGATCGCAAATTGGCCGTTCTCGGCCCTAAACACTTTGTCCTTGATCATGTTTTCAAACTCGGTATCGTTTAGAATCCGTGAGATAGAACCAATCAACTCTGCATAAGTCACAACGTTGATGTTTTGGCCCATTTCCCTCTCAATCAATTCCATGATTCCGTTCTTGCTGCTTTCACTCATCTTCGTACCGGCCTTCTCAACAACCTCTAGCAAGGCCTTCAAGATGGAGCTCTTGACAGGGGAATTACCCTCGTCCAAGTTCTTAAAATTGTTCAACAACTCAATCACAAGCGGATCAACCTTTGGCTGATACTCAATCAAAGTACCCAATGCCTTGGCAGATCTCACTCGCAACAGCTCGGAGTTAGGGTCCGTCAAACACTTGATGAATGTTCTTTGTAACTGTGGAATAAACGGTCTCAATAATTGTGGGATCTTTTCAAACAGCTTGTTCAAAGAAAGCAAAATAGCCGACTTCACATCACCGTTAAATCTCTCACCAATGACTCTGATCAACGGACCGACAATACCGGTAACAAACGGCTTCAAGCCCATTGCTGGAGTTCTTTCGATGATACACGTGATACCGTCCGCAGAAATCTCCCTCTGATCAGAAGTACCGTACATCAACCCGTGGATAAAGATTGGAAGCACACAGTTTGGACCTCTTGGTAACGTGAAGGCGTAGATGTCACCACCGTCCTTAGAAATATGAGATAATGTCTGTTGTGTTGGTCTGATCAATTTCTCGAGCATCTCCTTTCTTTGGGCCTTCACCAGCACTGTGAGAAGATCAAAGCAATGCTCTGCAATCGCTCTATCCTCGTTATCCAAATTGTAGATCGACTGAATCACTATGTCCTCCGTGTAAATCGAGTAATCAAGCTTCGTCTCCTTAAAAAAGGCCGGCAAACACTTGTAGATGGTCTGTCTCTTAAGTTGATCCTCGTTTTTCATCAGGCCTAGCAACTGCTGCATCAATGGATGGACACCCGCATCGGAATCCACCGAAACGATCGTTTTCACAAGAGCATTCTCAATATCTTCAACATCACCGGACTTGTTGATAATACCGTCCACAAGCGAGTTAATGATCACCGATAAACGCTTGTATAATGCGGAACCGGCAACGGCCGCCAAGGCACCAATGGCCTTGGCGTTGATTGGCGTCTTCAACAACGATGGCAACAAGATTGGGAAGATCACGTCCGATTTCGTACTCATGATCTCTTGCAATGCCGAGAGGGCCTCGTCAGACCCGGAGTCCAACTGCTCTAGCAACTGTGGAACCACCTCGTCGACAGCCTCGGAACCGATCTTGGTCTGAAGAATATCGAATGCATGGGCCGCAGACTCTCTCACGCTTGGGTTGGCGTCCACAAGCGCACCCTTGATGATCTTCACAAACGTGTCTTGGTACTCGATTACGTTGTCGTCGGAACTGGACTCAATCAACTCCTTGACGGCAATACAAATACCTTGTTTGGCGTCGGAGTCACTCGAAACCATGCTTTCGTCCAATGTAGGCAATAATTGGGACAAAGCATTCGAACCCACCCTTCTAACCATGTCTCCTAACGTGGCAGCAGCAATGGCCCGCTGTTCATCATTGGAAGAGGCCAATCTTCTCACAATGATGTTTGTCAACGTAGGTAGAATCTCCTTGATGGTTCTCGGGGTGTTGGCAACAAGAGCCTTCCACACATCACCCGCAGCGTTTCTCACAGTACCGTGAGTGTCGGATCTACACACAAACAACGAAGCCAAGACCTGGTTTCTCTTCTCCAAACCAAGCACGTCAATCAACGTCTTCGACACGTTACTGGCCCTTGCAATGTCCTCAGCCAACTCCATCTTACCTGAGATGCCCGATATCTTGTACAAGAGCTCCCCGGTCAAGTCTGCAGACGATTGACGGATCCTTGGTGATAAATCAAATAGACCCTTCTCTAATTCTGGCAAGAGCAAGTCGACGGCCTTCTTGGCGTAGTTGGTGACGATCAACCTCCCTGCCTTCATCGACACCTGTCTAACGTCCTCGTTCATGTCGGCCAAACCGTTCAAAATCGGTGGAATGGTTTGATTCAAATATGGAGCAAACTGGGAACCAAAACACACCGGCAAGTACAACAACATCGGCATGTACCCTTCACGCACAAAGGATTTGGTTGAGTTTGCACCATGCAACACCTGTGGTAACATATCCTCCAACTTGGACAACCCCAAACCAAAGATAACCTCCGATAATGCCTGCGCACATCCGATTCTGTCACCGGCTCTTTCTTCGTCTGAGAGTGTGGCCACAAGGTTGTCAATCAACCCTGGGAAGCGCTCCTCACCGAGCTTTTCCACTAAGGAACCCAAGGCTCTGGAAGCAATTGCTCTAGTTTCGTCAACTGGATCAACAATTGCAGTCTGCAACTCCTCCACAAGCTTACCCAAGTAGGGCAGAATGTCTCTGGAGTCGACAAGGATCGCCATGTTACCGATAATCTGGGAGGATCTCTTCTTCACAATCGAGGACCGATCTTGCATACCTCTGTCAATCACGTGAATGATCAAAGCCAACGATGGACCATCAATGTAGTGCGCAAACTGTGTGTTGATCAACTTGTCCAACGCAATGTCGGTGTACTTGGTTGGATCTCCAATGGCGTTCAAGAGATCTTGAACCAGAGCTTGAATCTCCGGGTTTCTGATGACTTCACCAAACTTCTTCAATGAGGAGTCTGCAGCCTTTCTCACCTCCTTGTGAGTGTCCTTCATCACCTGGACAATGTTAGGCACGATTTCAGGCAAAGAGGACGACAACTGAGTGGGATCCAAATACGCCATCGACCCTAGCAATTCAACAGAACCCTTCTTTGATCTCCACTGATAGTCCTCAAGGTTGGCAATAGCGATTGGAATCATCTTTTTGATACCGTAGGAGGTGGTGTTCTTCATGAACACCTTGGCCGCATATGTTGTGGCCTCACGCACCTCGGTGGATTGATCACCAAAAGATTTCAAGAGGATTGGCAGAATCTCTAAAATGTATGGTTCAAATATAGGCCCAAGGGACTGAGAGAGACATTCCAAAGCAAACGACACACCCTCTCTTCTCTTGTAGTCCTTCTTATCGTCAGAAGCATCGGTCAGGTTTCTGATGATGTCGAATTCTGCTAAAGCCTTGATCCCGTAACCCTTAACTAAACCTGCAATACCATAAGCTGCACCTCTGCGTTCAGCCATTGTAGCACCCCCAAACAACTTGTCAAAGAGAGCATCAAGGTAGCCGCTGAGATTGTCCCTGGTGAACTGTACCAATGGCGCAATGCATTCAGACACTGCGTATTGGACATCCTCGGACGGAGTGTCCAAAGCCTTCAATAGACGGGCCACTGTACCCTCTATTCTAGGATCGCCCATGTCCAAGTGACGGGCAAGATTCCCGTACAGAATGATGGTGGACTCCTTCACGTTGTCCTGGATCCTGCTCTTCTCATCAGGCTGCTCCAGTGTGGATTCAAAAATCGAGACAAGGATCTCCACATTGGCCCTACCGTATAGATTGATGATATTCATCCCCGCGTCCTGCAGCTCCGACCTAACAATCCCGTCCTTGTCACCCAAAGCTCTTTCTGTGACGGCAAATTCAAAGAACTGTTGGATTGATTCACTGGATTTAAACATCGGCGCCAGATATCTGATCGAGAGAGCAACACCACTGCGTTGCTCCCATCTGTCCAACTTCTCGTCCGTCTTGATCACAAGACCGAACTGATCAGTCTTTGGAACCGGTGGTTGAGCCATCTCACGGTAGAAGTCCAAGAGCCTGTTCAAAACATCGAGAAAGAGGTCTTCATCGTTCAACTCCAACAAGGAGTATGCCAGTGCCTTTGCAATCGATAGCCTCATCCCATTGTCTTCATTGCCCAGGTAGGAGATAAATTTGAAGGGCACAGAGCTGTCCAGAGCGAACTTGGACTCACTCCAAATGGTCTGACCGATTTCAGCGTTAGTAAGCTCGTTGTCGAAGCGGGAAATCCACAACTCCTCGTTGAACCCAAGCTCAGACAAGTCAAACTCCTCATCTAGAACCTCCAAGATGGTGGAACGGACGAAAGAAGACGGGTTGATGAGATTTTTCAAAAGAATGGTCAAATCGTCGAATACAATGTTCAACGCAACGTTCTGACACACAGTCACAAAGCAGTCCTTGGCAATCTTAGCCTTGGTTGGCAATTGCAACAACTCCACTAGATGGCCAAGCAGTGCATGTCGTGGGATCGTCACATCTTCAAATAATTCAGCGTTCACTGCAATGATCTCCAAGGCCAGAGTCAACTGTTCTTCCTCGGGCGACTCGTCATTGAACTCGCTGTTCACGTTGACAATCTTCTTGCTGTTAGCCTTCGTGTAATTCTTACCGTTCTCAATGATCTTGACTAACAACGGCAAGACGTAGAGCAAAGTCAACTTGTTGAACTGAGACTTGTCAGAGGCCATCTTCAACGAAAACAGTTGGGATGAAAGCAATTCGTTCAACGGTTTACCTGTGAACTGCTGTGGAACGGACTGGACGTTGTGCAATCTCAAAGTGGACGACCCAATGAACTTCATGCTGGAGGTGTTGTTCAATGAGGAGTTGTCGACGGCCAGTGACATTGTGAGGAAACAGTCCGTAGCAAGAGAATCGCAAAGTGCCAATGCCATTGGATGTGCAAGCAAGTTCAACAAGTGTTCGATGGAGACTGGGAACCAAACATCCTTACCATTCTCGACATTGTGAGATTCTCTTGAAAGCGAGATGATCACCTGCAAGGATCTCCGCAACTGCAAGTACTGGGTTTGTATCTGGGCCCTTATTTGAGACTCTAAAGCAAGCTGTTCGTTGACTTTCGCTTGCTCCTCCTTTGTCAGCTTTTTGACAGTCTTGTTCTTGGCTTCTAATTCCTTTCTAACGCTCTGCTCCCACTTCAAGTCGTCTGCATCCTTACCCTTTCTGATAGCTGTCGGAGTAGATTTTGCAAGCACGTCTTGAACCAATTCACCCTCTTGAGCCTTCCAGATGGCCAATTTGAGGTCATCAACGTCGACGTTAAAGATGATGGAGAAATCGCTTTGAATCATGTCAAGCAGCAGCGGCACAGTCGATGTTGGGGAAACAAAAGATATTGTCCTAATAACACCGCAAGCAGCCTCTAGAACACATGCATCGCTTGACTCAAGAAGAATTCCACCGATGATTTCAACAATCTTCTTAGAGTTGGTGGAAATGACTTCCCCTGGGTCAAGGCCGGCCTTTTGACAGATACCAATCCAGCCCAAACGAAACCCATTGAATAGTTCATGGTGGGTTGGGACTAGAAGTTTAATTAGATTCGATTCAATGCTAAATTTGTCCTGCTTTGTGGTTAAGAGAGAAGAAATGAAGGGCTGTAGATAGTTGTAATCGAAGTTAAGTTCAGCCTCCAATTGGACAATGTGCTCATTGATTGCATCTAGTATTGATGTTGACACGTTGACTTGATTGCAAACGATGGCGTTCTCCAGCAATTTGTTGGCAAGGATCCTGGCTTCGTGATGGAAGTTTCTTGAAAGCGAGCAGTAGATCGCAACTTGACCGAAATCGATGTCAGTGCCAGTCAACGTCTCTCCCAGAGTGTATAGGGCTCTAACAAACCAGTACTGAGATTCCTTGCTGTTCAACTTTTGGACGACTCTAGGGTTGATTATTGTCATGACTTGGTGCACCTCGAAATTGACTAATTTCAGCTGGGACAACAACGACAATGCTGCAAGTCCACCACCTATGATCTTGTTGGAAACAGATGGTAATGGTGCTTTTACACATTCTTCAAAAATGGCAAACAACGATTGTTTAATGTCATCTTCAATCAAATCTTCATGGCTAGTGGTATCTGCGAAAGCAGCGGCCAGAGCCATTGACCAGATGGCTCTGACGTTTGATTTCTTCTCTGTTAAGCCCGATTTCATGGCTTTGGTCACAGAATCCCTGTTGGAGGGACACTGGACAAACCTTGTCAACAAGAGTGAGGTCAATTCCAGAAGAGACGTCTCGTTTGAGTCCTTCTGAATGATTGGCAGGATGTCGGCGACGATCTTGTCGTTTGCGGCTTGACAACAAGGAGAGGACTTCAACACCCTCGCTAATTCAACCTTCTGTTCAAATGCTGTTGGTGACACACTCTTCAACACCTTGAAGGTTTCATCCAGGATTTTCAAGAGTGAGTCGTTATCGTTTTCACCGCTGTATTTAGTCAGTAAGATGTATAGGCAGTTACAGGCTCCCAACTTGACAGACTCCTTGCTTGCCTTTAATGACGCAGTGATCTTGGAGAAGAATTTAGATTGGCAAACAATGTTGAAGATTCCCTCTCTAGAATGCTTCAAGATGGCTGGAGCCAAAACAGCAAGGGTCAGTTCGGAGTTTCTCAATGCAGCCTTTTCTAATGCTGGTAAGACAATGGTTTCAAGAGATTCTAAGGTCATAATCTCACTAAGATAAGGGGAGAAGTGTGTTAACGATAACTCACTTGGTTCGGTTTTGCAGCATTCCTTGGAAAAGAATGTTGTGATCTCCACCTCCTGGTCTTTGAATTCGGTTAGAATATAAGCGTGCTTCTTGGAAGTAGAAAGTTGGAGAAGAGAGGTGGTTAAAAACCCCAAATGAGCCAACAACCCCGAATTCGGTAACTTTGGATCGAGGAGTGCATCTAGCAACAGTCGTAAATGGCCAACTGTCTTCAAAGACGTTTTAAAGGTGTCCACAACATGTGATTTTGCCGATTGTGCAATCCTATAACGATGGCTAGATGGCTCGTGATGACTCAATTGACTCAAATTTGAATATAAATTCAAGGAATTTGAAATGATCACTTTGATGATCGAATTTAGCAGATTTTCATCCTGGGTCAAAGACAAGACGTGGCAGTTCCATTGGAGCAACGTTAGCAAGTCTTTTGCTGCCAATGGAAGGGTCGAAGATTTTGAAATAAAGGCCAGGATGTTCTTCGTGGATCTTTCTCTATCTGAATTGATTAGCGTGGTAAAACATTGTAAAATGGATTTATGCAATTTGGCGTCTAATGATTGTTTGGTGTATGTAGATAATAGAGCAAACAGGACCGAATCAAGTTGTTTCTGGTCCAAATCATTTGAAGATTTGATGATTGAATTCAACTTAAAAGTGGTTTCAAAGATGGTTTTTGAGGAAGAAGACTTTAGGGAGTCCAGTAGAGGTAATAACTCCTCTTCCCATCTTAAAACGGGGTCTGGTGACATCGTTTTGAGTGTGAAAGAAGAAGGTTTAAGCGAGGTTAAGCTGGTGAAAGTGAAAAAATTCTCCATGAGAAAACGGCCGTCGATCGACGTGCCGAGCATCCAAAGGCAACGAACGAAGCAGTATTTGTTGGCTGTTCATCTGAAGGAGTAGTTGTTTGCTTTCACTCTTTATTGGCTTAGCGGATAAATATAAGCATGTAAAGTAGGAATGTCTGGGTTAGCCGTTTAAAGGAAAGAAAAGAAGGAGGTGGGTCACGTGGTGGGGTGCCTTGTGTTGCTCATGGTTCACGTGGTGGGGTGCCTTGTGTTGCTCATGGGTCACGTGGTGGGGTGCCTTGTGTTGCTCATGGTTCACGTGGTGGGGTGCCTTGTGTTGCTCATGGGTCACGTGGTGGGGTGCCTTGTGTTGCTCATGGTTCACGTGGTGGGGTGCCTTGTGTTGATCATGCTTCACGTGGTGGAGCTGCTCATGCTGATCATGGTTAACGTGGTGGAGTTGCTCATGCTGATGTTGACTTCTGACTCATGTCTTATATTTGTTTATTCTGTTCATGATATCACTTGACTTGCATACGACATTTGATATTTCTTATGAGTTAAGTTAATAAACTTCAACTAACCATGATGTTTCTGCATGCTTTCTTACAAGTGCTCTTCCTTTGCCTCTTTTTGCTTTTGAGTTTCCACCCACATTGCTACCAGTAATTTTTTCTAGACAGCAGAGGGTTATTCCTTACCTATCACATTTCATAACATGAGAAGTAAAACATGCTATGATAACAATCTTGTGCCAACCCATTTGCGTAAAAAAGACCCTTGACATTCCCCTGTTATTGTACGGTGACGTATCATGTTGTACAATGAGCGGCACTTTTGGTGATGGTGTCTCTAATTCATGATAATATGCCTTGTTTGTCTGCAGGATATCCCACAGAAGCTTTGAACTCCATAACCACTGGATGCCATTTTCCCATTCTGGCATACAATGTCACACGATGTCATCAGATTTCCTGCCACTATCACCCATTCCAGGTGCCTTGCGCTTACAAGTTTATTAAACAGGATATGATTTGGCCTGTTCTATTTCCCTTGTCGAACCATTGCAGTAACCATGGCACATTGTGCTTTCTTATCCACTCGCCACTCAATTAAGCATTTTCGTTCTTTCATCCAGCAATTTAGCTTTCTCATTCCTTTCTTGGCTTCAGCTTTAGCTTTCTTTTCTCTTGGGCCTTTTCTTGCACATTAATCCCTATGAACCCCTGTGGGCTAACCAGTAGCCAGTAAACCCATTGGGTCGTCCAAGATCAAAACTATGAATTGGCCCTATCATTTGGCACTCAAAACTTGTACAACATTGTTGTGA
This sequence comes from Saturnispora sekii, assembly GCA_030563565.1. NCBI lineage: Eukaryota > Fungi > Ascomycota > Pichiomycetes > Pichiales > Pichiaceae > Saturnispora > Saturnispora sekii. Next base: position 105,784 of record JAJMJM010000030.1, read on the forward strand.
CGTATTTCATGCTGGCAGAAGGAAAACTAAGAGCAAATGTACTACAACACATCGAGAAGCACTTTCATCCAGCAACCCAATCAGAAGATATATCCACTCCTGAACTCTCAAACCCTTTACATTTGTGGTACTCGTTGCATTGGTGCATGTGTCCGCTATCATTGATTCAAGGTCTCGTAACATGGCTGGCATGCTTTTACAGCTGTAACCTTGTTGACCTTCTTCTCTACAAAAAGCTGTTCTGCTTTCACAGGCCTCACAATCCATTTGCCATCTCTGCTTCTTTCTTTTTCCATCTTTAGTTTTTACCCAAGGTAAGTTTTACAACTAAACACACATATTTCTCTCACTAGTTGCCCCTGTTGCTTGGCTTGCCGTCATATCCTCCCTCTCTCGCTTCC